>BLBF01000043.1:10904885-10950551 GCA_015471245.1 Laticauda colubrina
TCCGCTAGGCATCCGCTAGGCATCCGCTAGGCATCCGCTAGGCATCCACTAGGCATCCGCTAGGCATCCTATAGGCATCCATGATGCATCTGCGTCATCTGCTATGCATCCGCTACGCATCCGCTCCTTCCACTATGCAGCCACTTAGCTATTCTCCCCTGGAAGCCCTGCGGATGTGTCATCTGCTTCCATCCACTTCCATCTGCTTCCTACGAACATCCGCTTTACATTCCCGCTACACCCTCCCTATGTCTGTTCCTTTCCGTTGTTGTCCACTCTGTTTATGCAAATTTGGGACACTTTTGAGAGCGGATAACAACGGATGGAAAATTTGCTGCGGTGTCCTTTTTACATACGTTTTGCATCCGTCGGCCAGTTTGACCTAGCTTTAAGAATCAATGGACTTCAAGTGGATGGACTCAGGTCTCTTATAGGAGCACATGGACTCCAAACTGATGACATATTTGATCCCATCTTCGAGCTCAGCTTGGTCATTTCTATAATTACCTCAATATTCATGGAAATTAGATATTATCCTGTCCTCTATGGCTCCTTAGATTTCTATTCATCTCCCACCAAGGTGAAGACTATGGTGCATCTAATGATCTTTCATTTCAGGGAAATCAAAGCTGATAATCTGTGAGAAAGAGATCTCACCACAGGCTAAACCATTGTTGATTTGAACAATTAGAACAGAATAGAATAGAGCTTGGAGGTTTTTTAGTCCAGCTCCCTGCTCAAACAGGAGAACCTATACCAGAGGTGTCAAATTTCATTGAGAGCCACATCAGGGTTGTGTTTGACTTCAGGGGACCAGGGTGGGCATGGCCAGCATGATGTAATTCATGTTGGGAGGGGCGTCTGTGGTGGCCCAAACACTCTGCCAATGAAAAAGGGCTCCTGACCTCTGTTTTTGGCTGTGACAGCCTCCTTCAACCCTCTGCCAGCAAAAAGGGAGCTCAGGTGGGGGGCATGCACAGCCCTTGCAAGCTCAGTTTTCAGCAGGCACCATGAGCTGGTTTGCTGTTTCAGGACAGGCCAGACCTATACCATCTCAGATATGATGTCTGTACAAATTGTACACAATTCACAGTGTACAATTAATTCAAACTCAAAATTTAATTAATGATGAGCAATAAATCCATGTATGTTTTGAGTTTTTGACTAAGCAGAAAGAAAAAACACAGCAAATTTAACCGAAGGAAGGAGAATCGACAGGAAGGTAGCTAGATGTGGGAAGTACTGTACCCCTAGAATTCACAAAACTTAACAAAATGCCTTCAGTTCTTCAACTGATCATAGTTATAATGCTTATTCTAAAAATGAATTATATGTGTCATCTATCCTAACTGATGTACTAAATGTGTTGTATATTTCTGTTTGTATACAACCCATGTACTAAATGGGTTGTATATTTCTGTGTAAGTCTCCTAAGGCTCTCTGATGACCATACTATATTATTATCTCAAAACAAAACTTACTCCCCCCCCCCCCAATTTTTAGTTTGGCTCAAAAATGTAGTATAACTTTGAATATTTTTTTTTTAGGATTAAATATTTTGCACAATTTCACCCCTGAAAAATTGTTGCATGAATGAAAATAAGAGTTCTTACATAGAATATGATGCTGTATTTGTTTGTTAGATTTATATACTACCTTTAATTTTGCCCAACTCGTCACTGTGTATATAATGTTCCCTTTTCCTATTTTCCCCACAACCATAATCCTGTGATGTGGACTAAGAGAGGGAGTGATTGGCTCAAGGTCACCCAACTGCTTTGATGTTTGAGGGAGATCCAAAATTTATGGTATCTGGATTTCTAGTGCAGTACTTTAACCAGTAAACCAAACTGGATCTATGGTTGCCCAAATTCAGAAGCAGCATGGCATTTCTCTGGTATTCATTAAAGTAGCCCAGTTTTTTTCCAAGCTTTTTCCAAATCTGCTTTAGTGAATCACATGCATACTCTGTGTCATTTGCAAAGCATGCATAAGATGCACTAAGTACATCTCAGTAAGCAAAAATAGAAGATTCTTAAGTTCACAATGTATTTTCAGCCCCAGAAGAAGAAATAAAAAGTTACAGGGAAAGATTACTGTACAAAAAAAAAAAAACTTCAGAGAATAATGAACCAAAATTTGTTTATATTGATGACCATGTTCACTTGTTCATATATTTTCTAATATAATTAGAAATTATGTTAAATCCAATATTTTATTATGGTTAAAGATCAAAAGCCCAGTGGGGAGAAAACCCCCCCAAAGGGACATCAAAGACGGTCTCTTCCCCCCAAAATTAAGAGAATTACAGATTGTCCAGATAAAGAAAAATAATGGGATTCTTGATGTTTTCTGAGTTTGTTTGCTTATTTGTTGATGTTTTATTACCCAACTAGATAACAGTATCAGTGCAAGATAAATTAGCCAGCAGGCATTACTAATATTTTTTAAAGCCAATCACAATCAAGTAAAAATTGGCAGTCTTTTGGATATTTCTGTAGATTTTGTACCTAATGTAACCAGAGAATTCTCCTTAATATAGCATATCAAGTAGAAAGTTAGCTAGAGTCCTATTATTTAAAAACATTGTGACTGATAGAAAGGACAATATAAAAACTGCCTTAGTCATTCTATGTAGACAAGGGAATAAGCAATCTGATGGTGGCATATTGAGCACTCAGGCAAAAAGCTGACCTTGGCAAATGAAAAGACTCTTTTCTTCAACTTGGAATTCAGTCTACATTATCTGATTCATTTGATCTTCACACACACACACACACACACACACACACACACACACACACACAGAGAGAGAGAGAGAGAGAGAGAGAGAGAGAGAGAGAAAGAGAGAGAGAAATAACTCAAGAGAGAGTTTTCTTTGTAAGAAATCACAGCCATAACCGATGGTTGAATGAAGCTATAGATAAATAACTAAAGCTGAATCTTTTCTTTTGCCTTCAAAGGGAAGTTCTGGACACTACAGAGACAACTGAAATCATAAATAACACACAAAAGAAGTGTGAAACTTGACTTTCAACTGCACAAGGTAAAATGTCATTGTGTTAGATTTTTTTTAATGATTAGTCATTACAAATGTATTTAAAATTTAACCTTTTAAAGGAGAAAGTTAGCATTTGTGTATACAATATGGAAAGTGAAGTTGTACCATACTTTACAAAGAAAAAATATAACGATTCAAAAATATATATTTTGTTGTTGTTTTCAACACAACAAACCATCTTTTGCAAACATTAAGGCTATGAAGGGTTCTGGGCATGATTCACATCATTTTTAGCACAAATGGCCTTTTATTTTATTTTCTTAAAAAAAAACATTTAAAAGTTGGTAGCTTACCAATGTAACTACAGTTTGAAAGGAGGGAAAACAAGCAAAGATGATGACAAGTTTCAGCTGGGAGGATGTCAGAGAGTGATGGTGTTAAAAGTTGATTGGCTCAAATTTTTATATGTGACCATAGAGATGCTACAGTAATTGTAAATTCAGGCCTAGACACAATTTCATTGTTGCAGCAATACAAGTTTGAACAGTCATTGAATGAACAGATGCTAAGTGAAGACTATAGGTACTTATAATGGGCACTCATGTTGGCTTTGCTTTAGGCATTTATCTCTGTAATAAAAGCTGTTTTCATTTCTTGATGAGTCCCATAATCTTGTGAGGAGCAGAAAGAACACAATTTCTTTATTTATAGGTAGAAAAGAAGACACTGAATTGGCAAGAAAGATTTTAAGCCGAGACATAAAACCAAATCCAAGTCCTACACACTCAGTGTTGGATCACATGCTGTCAAATACTCTGAGAAAGCATAATTAGGTAAATCAAAAATAATGTGATTCAGGGATTTAATCACTGACAAATAAATGCAGAACAAAAAGAATAAAACAGTAGCTGCTGGATCTGCTCTTTCATTTAGTGGATTTTTTTTTGGGGGGGGGGGGAGACTGTGTATATCTTTTGAAATGTTGCTGCTATTTGAAAAGAACAATATCTCTGTTCATCAGGAATTAAAATACCAAGCACACAATATGCATAGCTCTTTCCTCAATATCCAATTTTATACCCATTTGAGTGTAATGTTGGGAAAGCACTCATAGAATGACTTCTGTCTCTGAACAGAATGGTAAACTTGCTCTGTCCACATTTTTTTCATTGGTATTTAATCCCAATTCCCATGTAACCTGCAAGGATTATTACATTTATATAATAACTAGGATGTAAGTTTTTTTAAAAAACAGAGCAATGTTTCTCACCTATCTTATCCCATAATATATATTTTCTTAAAACAAAAAGGCTTTAACACACGAATGGACTTTCTGAACTATAAATAGTGGATGCTGAATTAAACTAAACTTCTACAAAATGTGATTGAAATGTCAAACAATGAACACTTAGCACTATCCAAAGATATTCTAATATTCTAACCTTTAAACTTTTGGTGTTCTTCAGAGTAGATTACCTTCTGTACTTGGAAATAACTTTTGCTACTTTCCTCAAAGAACTGTTGTTTGAAATATAAAGTGAAGATCTTCAATTTATCAAAAACATCCATCTCTGAAGAAACGCTTTTGGGAAATTTAGTTATCATTCAAACATAAAAGATAACCAAAATCAAAATCCTGCAGGGAATATTCTGAGTAAGAATCTAGTATTTTATATGCTCAGAATATCAAACCAATATATACTTCAGCTTCATTTTAAGCAATGGAACCCTTCATTCCTGAAAGAATGTGTTGGGACATTTGTGAGGCTTAAAATAATAAATAAAACATAACATTGGAGCATGGGAAATACCTTTAGTTTTTTATATATATAAAATAGGTAAGCAAATGATGGAAGAACAGTGCTGAAATTCAGATAAACTTTTATGTTACTCCAAGAGAAAAATAGTATTCTTTGAGTAGTCACTACTAGTCTTATGTTTTCTAAATTAGCTGCATTTAGAGCTTCATAAAGTTATAAAACTGAACTCATCATTCATCAGTTATTCAGCTTTGTTCAGGTATCTTCCCATGTCATTATAGTTGTGCTTTTAAAGTTGTAGCAACGTTTCGGCAGAATCTCATCTGCCAGCATCAGGCTTCTGTATTGTGTTCGTCTGTGAGTCAGACTTTCACAGCTGTTTCTGTTTTAAATTTAGGGCTAGCCTACTGCTGTGCCAGAATTGTTTTTTCTTCATCCTGATTGGTTGGGAGTCTTGGTCTGTGTTTATTGGTCTTGGAGTTTGCCGTGTTGTGCTTGATTAGTGTTTCTAATATCTTCTGTCTGTTTTGTGGAACAGTTATCCTACCCTACATAAGAAGTACTACAGACAAAATCAGTAAGGTACTACACAGGCATCACATCAAGACTACCTTCACAACTGACAAAAAAAATAGCAGCCATCCTAAAACCCCCAAAGATAAAACTGACCTGGAAAACCAAGGCATATATGAAGTCCCCTGTGCATCATGCCCTGCCACATACATTGGACAGACCAATAGAAGAATAAGTACTCGCCTAGATGAACACAAAAATGCAGTAAAAAAGCTGGAACACATTTCCTTACTAGTCCAACACATGAAAGCCACAGCTCTTAGCATCAACTTCAATGGCACCAAAACCCTAGCCACTATAGAAAACCCCATCTACATAATTATCAGAGAAGCCCTAGAGATTGAAAAAAGACCTGAAAGCATGAATAGAAGAGATGACTCCACCAGATTGTCAATTATCTGGAAGCCTGCACTCACAAACAAAAAAATCTCCACACCACAAGCCAGGCAAACACCTGCGCACAAACAGACTCTCCCTGATACCTCCAGATAAAACACACCCCAGCCAGGCACCCAGATGAAACCTAGCTTCCTAATAAATGATAGCCATCCATTTACTCAGAGCCAAGCCACACTAAAAGCCTCCAATACAGGAAACACAATGTTGCCAGCCAATCAAGACAAAAAAAGCTACAAAACAGACAGAAGATATTAGAAACACCAATCAAGCAGAACACAGCAAACTCCAAGACCAATAAACACAGACCAAGACTCCCAACCAAACAGGATGAAGAAAAAAACGTTCTGGCACAACAGTAGGCCAGCCCCAAATTTAAAATTGAAATCATTGTGAAAGTCTGACTCACAGACAAGCACAGTACAGAAGCCTGATGATGGCAGATGAGATTCTGCCGAAACGTTGCTACAACTTTAAAAGCACAACTATAATGATGTGGGAAAATCCCCAAACAAAGCTGAATACCATACATATAAATACCTGTGAAAACTTAAGAAAACACACACACAGACACATACACACAGACACACACCATTACATCAGCTGAATCATAAAGCATTCTTTCCTACTAGTGAGGATAGTAAGTACATTTAAAAGAAAAGGAAAGAATTTTCAAGGCACCCAAAATTCTCTGCTGTAATTTGATTGTCACTGCAAGTCTTCCAACATCTTCTCCTTAGAGCATGGGTGTCAAATTCGATCATGTCATGTGTTATATCACAGCATATAATAACTTTTTTGCCTTTGTGGAGCCAGGATGCGCGTGGCCTGCCTGTGATGCATCTGGTTGCAGGCTGCCAGTTTGCTAGAGGCAGCCATTTGTCTTTTTTTCCAAACTGAAGGTGTAAAACTCAAGGGTTAATGACTATAGTAGTCCATGAAGATCTTCTAACATGGGTTATTAACATGTGGATATTTTCAAATGTGATAGGAATAATTACATTAACAATACATCATTTTATTTAAAATTGACTCTATTTCAATGCCTCAGTCCAGGCCCTGCTTATATTTTTGTTCTATTCCAGGATGCCATCCAAAGCTTCTGAAATCTGCAGTTTGAAAATGTTGCCCATTTCTAGCCTGGCTGTGGAGGTAGAAGATATATAGTCATATTTTGTTGTAGCATAATGAAAGATTAGCGACATTAACAAACTGAAATTGACAGATATTAGAAAAGCAAAGTGTATAATGTCCTAATGGTATGAAATGAGTTATGAGCTAAATTTCAATTCAGTTACAATGGCAGTGATTTTGAGTTGGGGACTAGTTTGGAATTGTGATTATATGGTCAGGGTTCTTGCCATGAAATGAGAGACTTATGTATTCATAGGATGAAGGACATGGAGGGAGTGGCTAAAAAAAATCCAAAGCACCTATTGACCAGAAATCACATGATGATTCCAAAGGCAGTACTACAAAGCTATAAGTAGTACTGATATTATAAGCTGATATTTGGTTTTGCAGTATGCCAGCTTCATATTTATTTCTTAATTAAAATGAAGCTTTTAAAAAGTCATATGGTTGTCATCAAAGAACATTTCTGGAGAACACAGCTGCCCTCTCATTCATAAAGTCATTTTGGTCATCTGCCATAACTAGAAGACAGCTCATATTCCATGTCTTATTTCTGAAATTGTCTAAGACTCCTTGGGTTGCATCTGCAAATTCAGCACAAAAACAATCTGATAACTACAACAGAAGCACATTGGATGGAAGATATTGCATGGTCTGATGATTATACATTCCTTTTATTGATCAGCTATTGAAAGACAGAGGCTGCCCACATCCTGTGTTGGATCATTAACTCTACAGCTTTTCTCTCCAAAGACGCCATAATGTCTGTCAGTCCTGAAAACGTGGATTCCTAACAGCTGTCTGGTGGTTCAAATTAAGTAAAACTGATAAGGTGGTAGGTTGCAGCCTTGTTTATGATGCCAAGGCTCCCAGGCTGTCAGCATTCTCACCCAAAGTTAATATATTATCAAAGAATTCTAGGTTGTTGCTGCCACCTTACCTATCACATTTACTTTGAAATAGGATAATTTTTTTTACTGATTATTTGTTGAGCTGATAAATCCATAATATTTTTAGGGAATGAGTAAGTCTGAAATCCATTATCTTTCTATCTATGGGGAGTTAGCCTCATGGACTTCAGTGGAAATTTCAGGTTAATAGATCTTTAGAGAATTGCCTGAATTGTTTTCCAACACATGTATCTTAAATTTCCATAGGACCTTCAACATATGTTCATAATCCTTTTTTGGCAGGAAGAATGACTGAAGTAATTCAGATTGCTCAGGTAATTTTTCAAAACTGAAGTAACAATTGTGTAAATCATTGTTTTGAACCTTAGATATTTACCACCTATCACCATTTGAAATAGTCTAACATTATTTTTCATTTTAAAGATAAAATATTATTGTATAAATGGTAATTTGAATCCATTTCCCTGAACAACTGCTAAATCCTTGCACAAAACAGTGTATTTTGAAATTTAAATCAGTTCTTATTTTGAAGGCCTAGAGTACCTAGGGAAGGGGTAACTCCAACAGCCTGCCAAATATTGCTTTCAAATTGTAATGTTGAATGTAGTAAATGAGGGAATTACTTAAATGCATGGAGTAACCCTATGAACCCTACTGGATTAACTGAATGTAAAGCAGGGGTGGGCAATTAATTTTCCAAAGGGGCCACATGAGAAACTGGAATTGTTATGAAGGGCTTAATCAATAGACTTCCTGTTGACTTAAGGATAGGATGGACCTTATTGGCCAGCAGTGCATATGAAAAAAGCTAGGTACCATAGTATATTATACTCTGCATATACCACCGATGTGATGCAACTGTTAAAAAAACCCCAAATGTAATTCTAGGCTACATAAGCATAATTATAGTACGAAATTTAAGAGAAATCATCAGTCTTCTAGTCTGTATTGGTGAGCTCTAAAATATTACACCGAGTCCCCAATGCTATAATTTAGAAAGGACAATAAGAAACCTGAACTTGTTCAGAGAAAAACAATCATGATAATAAAGGGTGTGGGAAAAAGCATATATGCTTCCAAATGTGGAATATATTTAACTTAGCAAAAGACAATTCTGGGGAGACCTAAGTGCCTTTCTCGAGTTGTTGAAAGGCTGTTATGTAAAAGAGCACAGAAATTACCAGAAATGTTACCAGAAGACAAGTAGAAATCAATGGATTAAAGGAACAAGGAGGTAGATATTGGTAGGACTTCAGGATAAATTTCCTATGATAAGACCACTGTTGTTTTCTTCAATGGAATTGTGTAAATAAAGGTCTTCTGCATGGGGTGGTGTATCATTGATTCCTGCATTAGGCAAAGGACTGGATTAGTGCTTGATAAATGAGCTAGAATCCAACCAGGCAACATGGAGAAGTGGGAGAGTCTGTTTATACAAACTTCATTAAGATAATTCTCAGCACTTCCTCTGCAGACTTCTCTTTGTTGTCGTATTCTGGTATCTACCATCTTCCTCCACTTTCTTCTCCCCCACTTCTTCCCCCTCCATCCATTAAGTTTAGCCAACCCTTAACATTGCAGGCACTTACAATGAGGAGCTATCATTTATTTACAAGGAGGCTGATATTTTCTCTTCACCACACATATCTTCTTTGAAGTTGTGGGTTGATTTCCACTGGAGAATTATTTTTCATTTGCTTTGTTGTAATCTTTGAAAAAATTGTTGTGTTCTAGCTGCTATTGAGTAATTATCCTATTGTTGTATCAACACCATTATTATCTAGGCATGATTCAAATGAATACTTGAAGGCAAAGTATACTGATGCTTTTCAACGGTGGAAAGGCTGACTGATTGCTTGAAGCTGCCCATCAGGTATGAATGCATCCTGTTATATAGAGTATAATAAGTGTGAAAACCAGAAGATTTAACAACATAAGACCATATGCACCTCTCAGAGCTTAAAAATAAATTCATCTGTTCTGTTGGCCTTCTAAGAGATGAAAGAATTATATGCAGTTTCAAATACAGATGCTTTATCTGTTTCTCTATAGCTGGAATGAAGATGTTGGTTTAATCAGAATCTGTATCAAGCAATATCACCTCCCAGTTACATATTCTGCTCTCTTACCTTAATGGATTGAAAATCTGGGATGTTAATTTGGAATGCTCTGTTGTAAATACATCTGATTAATATGTGGCCTGTATATTTTCTTGCTTTGCAGTGTTGTTTTCAAGTTGTCTTTATTATCATCAAGTGCGGTATAATGAGCTATAATTAGCAGTTGTAATGCCATTAGTACTAATATTGATGAATTTGGCTAGCAGTTTTTGCAATTCCACAAAATAGAGGACCATAACAGATGTCCTGTGTTTACATGAACATCCATGTATACCATGTCTGAAGGTTGGAGAAAATTAAAGTGCATGTAGCAGATTTGTTCACTGTAAATTACTATGGGGGGAATATCTGCTCCTGAATGAGAAACAATCAACTAATAATAGACATAAGAAGGAAAATATTCATGTGGCAAATTGGAAGAACAACTTGATATATCTCTTAGGACTGTGATGGCAAACCTATAACATGCTGTCAAAGATGACATACCATAGTGTTTTGGATGACACACCGGCATTCCCCAATGCCTCACAACTATTCTCAAAAGTATACCCCATTCTTAGTGAAATCACACATTAGCTTCAAACACTTCTGATTATCAATAAATAAATTCAAATAAAGAGAAACCATTAAAACCTTTGACACTTGAACTGCAATTGATCAAGTGTGCCCTTCTAGGAAGTCAACAGACACTGATAAATAGACACATAACTGAACGGGGAACAAGAGAAACCTCCTTATTACAACACTATATCACAATAGCACATCCCTCATAAAATTCCACACCAAGAAAGAGATTTATATACATAAGGTGTCATACTCTGCAGAGAAGAACTCTGCAGAAGTAGAAACTGACAGCTAGGAACATCTCAATTTACAATTCCAACATATTTTATACCATAGTCCACTACTTCGTGATCAGAGACCATTGTCACTATAAGTACTCCCATCCTTAGCTTCCTAATCTTGTAGCTACTTTCAACAAATGAATTATATGTTTGTTTAGCTGCTAAATAAATTTCATCTCCTCTTCAAGCAGGTGTTCTGTGCTCGTTTATCCAGCTACAGACCAGACCAGAATTTTCTTCTAAAATGTAAACAATTGTACTGGTGATGGTGAGTTGCTAGTAGTATCATGTTTGGTATTTTCTGAATTTTTGACATCCTGAACCCAAAATGTTCATCATTATTATCTTAGACCATGTACAGTTTCATAAATTCCATGAGCTTTAATTTAGTGTTAAATTAAGAGAACTTTAAATTCATGTAAGTAACATATATGAAATAGAAGATGGCACTATGGAATGGAAAGATATAAATTGTCTTTAAACCAGAGGAGAAGTTGATTTTGAGAAGGCCAAAATCTGATTTAGAGGAGATGAAAAAGAAACATAGCCCCAAAAGACTTGATTTCTGAATTTGACATGAATATTTAGAAAGATGGATACAAAGCTATCCCTTAGATTCCCAGCATTCAATTTATGTGTAATACATACAAGAAAGTTGTGGAGTTTCAATCATGTTGTCACAATAGCCAAGCTGACTTGTTTGATCCATACCAAGGCCATCAAGTATATTTGTGGGTATTTATATGTATATGTGTGTGTCAGTGCAGATGAGAGACAATGTTTAACCTAAAAAACCTAACATCTTGAACTCCCTTATGTGTACCCAAAAATTTTTACCTGATTATTTTCTGCCTGTCCTGTGACTATGAATCAAGAACACAAGCATTTGATTCTAAAGAGTTGCAAGATTATATTTCTTAAAAGATAAAACTTTTGGATGGAATAATTTTCCTTCTCATCATCTCTGCTCTATGCACTGCCCTTATCTGATCTGTTTAGGGTAGAGGTGTCAAACTCGATTTCATTGAGGGAAGCATCAGGGTTGTGTTCAATCTTGAGGGGGACAGAGTGGGAGTGACCAGCTCAACCGTCAGGGGCATCTGTGGTGGCCTGAGCGCTCTGCCATTGGAAATGGGCTCCCAAACTCTGTTTTTGGCTGCGAAAGCCTCCTGCAACACTCTGCCAGTGAAAACGGAGCTCAGGAGAGCCATTGATGGCCCTCCCCACTTCCGTTTTTACTAGCAGAGGCACAATGGGCTGTTTCCAGAGCAGCCCCGCAGGCCAGATCTAAAGCCCATGTCACACTGCACCAACGGATGGAAAGAGGATGTAAAACGGAGAGAAACACTTGCCATCCATTGGTTAACGTGATTCATCCGTTCTGTACTCACTGCATCCGTTTTTCATCCTCTCTATCCGTCCAGCATCCGTCGACCGAGGTTCCATCCGCTCAAAATGTTTTGACCTGCTCAAAACTTTTTGAGCGGAAAATGTATCCAATGCGTCCGTTCTGCATCCGCAACGCATACGGGGAACATCTGTTCTATATCCGTTGTCATCCGTTACGCATCCACTATATCCTATAGGCATCTGCTGCGCATCCGCGCAACTCAAATCCGCTCCAGCGGAAAGGGGACACAGGGAGGAAGTGAAACGGACGCAGAACAGATGCGCAGCATTAGTAGCACAGACGGAGAAAGGATGAAAGCAGATGCAGCTCGCATACAAAGCATTTAAAATGGAAAAAACGTTCGCAGAGGGGACCTATCTCGGATATTAAGGATGTCTAGAGGATGCCTAGAGGATGCAAAAGGACACATAGTGGAAAACCTATATTGCCGATAAAAAGGGGGAGCAACTCACCTGGATCTCACTTTCAGTCCAGCAGCCCTGCTCTGCAGACCCCTGCAGCCTTTATCTGGCTCTTGCTCTTCCACAGCATCCATTGATGTCCACCATGGATCGTAACACACTCCTTTTGGTAGCCACCATCGTTCTGCAACAGTGCGAAGCCATCAACAGGCTCTTTCAACTGTTCTACGGGAAGAAAAGGAGGCGTCTAAGAAGCGTCTGGGTCCGAAGATGGATCGGGAGAAGAGCAGAGTACGGACTGTACAACAAGCTGATGGTGGAGCTGAGGAACGAAGACCCTCGTGCATTCCAGAACTTCATGAGGATCCCTCCAGCCATGTTTGACGAAGTTGTGGAGTGGCTGACACCCAGGTTGACCAAGCAGAGTACCAACTTCCAGCCCAGCCTGGACCCTGGGCTCAAGGTGGCACTGACCCTGTGCCACCTGGCCTCAGGGACCACCTACAGGAGCATGCAGTATGGCTGGAGGATGCCACACAACACCATCAGCATTGTGGTCAGAGAAGTGGTGCAGGCCATCATCGAAGAATACAAGGAGGAGCTCCTCCAGTGCCCCTCCACTGAAGAAGGCTGGAAGAAAGTTGCAGAGCAGTGGTATCAGAGGTGGAACTTCCCCCACACCCTTGGAGCCATAGATGGCAAGCACGTGGCCTGCAAAGCTCCAGCCAAGTCGGGGTCCACTTATTTCAACTAAAAGGGCTTCTTCAGCATCATCCTCTTCGCCATGGTCGATGCTGACTACAAGTTCATGTACACCGATGCTTCAGGCAACGGGTCAGCTTCAGATACCCAGGTATACAACGCCAGTGACCTCAAGGAGGGGCTGGAACACAACCTCATCATGGGCTTCCCAGATCCAGACCCCCTGCCCAACGACACGCAAGATGTGCCCTACTTCATCGTGGGGGATGACGCCTTCTCCCTCAGAACCTACCTCATGAAGCCCTACACTTTCAGATGCCTCACCCATGAAGAGAGGATCTTCAACTACAGGCTGTCCAGGGCAAGGCGGGTGGTGGAGAATGCCTTTGGCATCCTGGCCAACAGGTTTCAGGTACTTCTCACCACCATGCAGCATTGCCCACAGACCGTGAGGAGGATCATGGAAGCTTGCTGCATCCTGCACAATCTCATGCGCACCCGCTACCCAGTCTTGCAGAACAAGCTCGTGGACCTCCAACAAGGCAATGGGGACATGGAGCCTGGGGAATGGAGGCAAGGGCGAAACCTGAGGATGTGCAAGGCCCCAACAGAGCCTCACATGAAGGGAAGAGCAGTGCAACCTCCTGAGACACTGGTGCAACTCCCCAGCTGGAGCACTGGAGTGGCAAGACAGGATGGTAGATACTTAATGGATGCTTCCTTCAGCCTGTCTCATCACACTGATGAGATTGGGCCATGTATGTTGGGTGGGCCTACAATGAACAAGGCATTTAATAAAGAGTTCTGTTTATGTTCAAATGTGTGGATCAATACTTACATTGTTATTGATAATAAAGGGCCATAGGTGTGGCACCTGGGAGGGTGGACCATACAGTCCCACTATGCTTGCACTGGAGGTTTATCTACCCCACAGCTATTACCCATCCCAAAGGTATCCCTACCCATCCCACAGCTATTACCCATCCCACAGGTATCCCTGCCCATCCCACAGCTATTACCCATCCCAAAGGTATCCCTGCCCATCCCACAGCTATCCTTACCCATCCCACAAGCATGCAAAGGCTTAAACCATTTCTAAAAGTTTCCACCAAGACTTTATTTAATAAAATAAATGAAGCAAGTGTGTGAAGCAAAGATAATCTTTATTAAGAACAAGCTGTAAAAGAAAAATGACCCAAGTCAAGTGTCCAAAGCAAAAATAAAGTCAACAGGTAGCCACCCAGTCTCTGGCACTCTACTTGGTCACTCGGAGGCGTGCCCAGTCTCAGGGGTGAAGGGTCCAGGTGCTGTGGAGGTGGCTGCTGCTGGAGTGCTGGTCTGAAGCGCCACTAGGGTGCCTGGCCCTGAGAGGACAACAGGGGACTGTGTGTTGAGGAAACTCTCAGACCCGTGATGTTGAGAGCCCCTTCCTCCATGACCTGGGGTGTCAGCCCCAATACCGATGACAGATGTACTGAGGCCGGGCTTGGCTGTGGGGTGGAGGAAGGAGCAGTGTATTGGGGCTGTCTGGTCTGCAGCTGGGTGAGGACTGGTGTCGGTGGCATCTGTGGCGTGGGTGGCATCGGTGGCATCAGTGGCACTGGTGGCATCCGATGTACATGTGCCTGGACTGGGAAGGGCTGCTTCCTGTGCTGCTGGAGCTCCTGGTAGCCGTAGCCTTGGTAGGAGAGGGCCTGTGGAATGCCTTGGAAGGGCAGTGACATCATCTGGGTGGAGGAGCAGACCTGGACTGGGTGGGAGCATGTTCCTCTGGGTCTGGAGGGTTGTGAAGCAGCTCGGTGATCCGGTCCTTCATCACCTGGTACTGGGGTTCCGCCATGTTTATGAGGGTCTGGTTGAGATAGGTGAGGAAGGGCTTTCGGTTGGAGGATGTGGCGTCGGTGTGTACCAGCTGAGAGAGGAGATCTACGCCGCTCCTGATGGTGTCTCTTATCTCCAGCAGGACAGTGTGGCTCTGTCCCTCTGGTTTGCCTCTCTGCCTTTCTGTGGAGGTGGAGTTGGGGTTGGATGCGGGTTGGGCTGTGGTGGAGGTGCCGTCTCCTTTCTCCCACTGCGTCAGGGTGTCCTCCACGCGCTCCGCCACAGGTAGTACAGCTGTCGGGGGGGGCTCTCTGTCATGGCACGCTCCACAGATACTTGCCTGGAGACAGGAGCTGACTCTCTGCCAGAAGAGGACTGGCTCTCAGCAGGCTGCCTGAGAGAGAGGGTTTTGAGAGGGGCTGGTCCTCAGTAGCGGATCTCACCCTCCAAGAAGCTGCACTTGGCCATCATGTAGATCTCTGTCAGTCAGCTTGACCGCGGCCTGGCCAGATTTCTTGAGGTGCAGCTTCCCATACCAGGTGTGCATGTGCTTCCACCAGCCGAGGAGCACCTCCAAAGTGTAGCCCAGGCTCTCTGCCTTCTCTCTCCAAGCAGCCTGCTTCCTTTTGGTGTCTCTGTAGAGCCTGTGTCCCTTCCGCCATAGATACTCATTCTCCCTCAGCCACTCCAGCACTCCAGCAACTCTTCTATGTTGTATTGCCTCCTCTCCCGTTCTTGCATCTGCCTCTTCCTCCCTTTGGCAGGGCCATATGGGCCCTCATCAGAAGGGCTTCGAGGTTGTAGGGGCTGCTCCACCACACCAGCAGCAGCAGCAGCAGCAGCAGCAGCAACAATAGCAGCAAAAGCAGGACCAGCAGCACCAGCACCAGTAGCAGTACCAGCAGCAGCACCAGCACCAGCAGTACCAGCAGCACCAGCAGTACCAGCAGCACCAGGAGCAGGAGCAGGAGCACCAGCAGGACCAGCAGGACCAGGAGCAGTGCCAGCAGAGTAAGCACCAGCAGAAGCACCAGCACCAGGAGCAGCACCAGCAGAGTAAGCACCAGCAGAAGCACCAGCACCAGAAGAAGTGCCAGCAGAGTAAGCACCAGCAGAAGCACCACCGCCAGAACCAGCATCAGCAGAGTAAGCCCCAGCAGAAGCCCCAGCACCAGGAGCAGCGCCAGCAGAGTAAGCACCAGCAGAAGCACCACCGCCAGAAGCAGCATCAGCAGAGTAAGCACCAGCATCAGCAGCTCCTCCAGAAGCAGCATCAGCAGAAGCCCCAGCCCCAGAAGAGCGAGCCCGAGCAGCAGAAGCCCCAGCAGAAGCAGAGTGAGGGCCAGGGGGTGGGAGGGTGGCCCTGTCCCTCTTGCCAGGGCTGGCAGCAGATGGCTGAGGCTTTCTCTTCTTCCCCATGGTTGTTGGGTTGCTGGCTGGCTGGCTGGCTGGCAAGCTGTGTCTGGAAGCAAAGATTCCTCTGAATGGTGATCTGCTTGGGAGCTGCTTCCCTTTATATCCACGGGGCTGATGCTATGCATCCTCCCCGCATACGTAGTGAATGCTAGGCATCTGCTCGGCTTCCGCTAGTCTTCTGCTCTGCATCCGCTTCATCCGTTCGGCATCCGCTGTGCATCTGCTTCATCCACTCTGCATCCGCTCTTTCCGTTCCGCGTCCACTTTGCTCTGCTCCTCCGGAAGCCTTGCAGATGTGCCATCCACTTTCATTTGCTTCCATCCACCAGGCTTCCATGGAGCATCTGCTTTCCATCCGCCCTATGTCCTCCCTCCGTCCGTTCCTTTCCGTGTTGTCTGCTCTGGTTAAGCAAATTTTTGCCCCTTTTGAGACTGGATAACAACGGATGGAACATTTTTCTCATCCGCTGTGTCCTTTTTACAAACGTTTTGCAGCCGTTGGCCAGTGTGACAGGGCCAATATCTGGCTCCTGGGCCTTGAGTTTGACACCCCTGGTTTAGGGTCAGAGTTCTCTCTAAAGGGTGACATATTTCACCATATGATGCCTCAATACCCAGCATTTCTAGATGGCAACTGAGTAAAACTTGAATCTTGTTCAGTAGAGAGTGAAAATATTCATTTCCAAAGCTGAAAAGGACCCTCAGCAGGTTTTGACCAATTCTGGAGAACTGGTAGGAGAAATTTTGAATAGTTTGGAGAACCAGCAAATACCAACCCTGACTGGCCCCGCCCCCATCTATTCTTTGCCTCCTGATCATCTAGATCTTCTTTGGTTGCCCAGCAGAGGAGAATAGAGCTGAAAAGCAGGTTAATGGGATGAGGAGGGAATGGGATTTTGCAGTATCCTTCCCCCAGAAGTGGGGAGGGAATTGAGATTTTACAGTATCCTTCCCCTACCACGTTCATCAAGCCAAGCCACGCCCACATAACTGGTAGTAAAAAAATTGAAATACCACCACTGCTCTGGATTTGTAAAAAAGCTTAGAAGCTACCTTAGCTGCCAAAAATCCCATAAAAAAGAAAATCATTCCAAAATGGGTGTGTCCTCCTTGTATCCATGTTTCCAAATCTGTATTAGAGTTGAGTGAAAGATCATTATGTATTCAGGTGCAAAATGACAATGGTGAGGATTTAAAGTAGGCTGTCCTATGTAAAGTAGGCTGTCCTATGACAGCTGCCCTCATCTGACAGCTGTGAATGTCCCGCCCCCTCTTTAAAATACTCTTTCAAAAAAGAGCCAGATTGGCTAGCATAGCATTGGGTGGCATTTCCTAATCCATAATCCCATAAATTATGACCTCTTTTGTTTTCTTGCTGAGGGAGGCATTTTAGCTGTCACAGCTTTCCTGTAAAAAATCTATCCTTGCACTAGGCACGTGTGTTCCTCTTATTAATGGCAAAAGTGGATGCTGGTATTGATGTCAAATGAAGCGGAGACAGGTATTTTAGAATAGAATTTTTTCAAAAAGTTCCTGAGGTTTCTCCAGGAAAAAAAATGGTGAAGAAAAAGGGATAAACATCTCCAAAGCACAGCATGTCTACTATTTATTGATCTTCTTTTGGCAAAGAGCAACAATAGGAAATTCTGTGGAGTTCTGAGGTTTAAGTTCAGTTCATTTGAAATAATAAAAACTGACAAGGGGCATGGGGTTCCATGATACTCAAGTTCATATGTATCACCACAAAGATTCCATGAGAAATGAGCTGGCATGCCTAGAAAGAATGAATCTTAAGTATTATTTTTCCCCTTCCTTTCTTTAAAACCAGTCCATAAAAATTGAAAGTATGCTTCAGTGGTGGGATTCAATTTTTTTGACTACCGGTTCTTTGGTTGTGGCAGGGGAAGAATACTGTAAAATCTCCAGCCAGAAGTGGTATCTGCCGGTTCTCCAAACTACTCAAAATTTCCGCTACTGGTTCTCCAGAACTGGTCAGAACCTGCTGAATTCCACCTCTGGTATGATTGCATGGTGCATGATGTATTTAAGAATTGTCTCAGCAATAGTGGCATCCACTAACTCAGATTGGTGGTTTTTTTTTTTTTTTTTTGAGAGAGAGAGAGCTATGGAGATGCAGCATTGAATATTATTTTTCTAGCTAATTTGAATGATTAATTCTCCAGGCTGAAGAAAGGCCTGCCTGAAGAGCTGTTGGAAGCCTCTGACAATAATGTTTGAGGAGTCCTGAAGAACTGGGAAGATGTGGGAGTATTGGAGGAAAGAAAGAAAGGGAAAAAAGAAGATGAGTAACCCTAACAAACCCTGGAAATATGCTGAGCAAATAATTTATCTTAAAGACAGTGCTGTGATTAATGAAAGTCATCATAACTGGAGGAATTTGGGAGGTTTTGTCTGAGGAAAAGAAGACACAAGATATCAGTGCTTAATATATAAAAAGCGTGATCTGCTAAGATGGTGTGGAAATATTTTCTACCGTTACATAAACTAGAACAAAAAACAGTAAATTTCAGCTTCCTTAATTTCTTTTAAATATAAAGAAAATCATTTTCTGATGGCAAGATCTGTATATTAATGGAACAATCTGTTTACAGAAGTTGTGGGTTCATTTTCTCTTTATCGGTTGGAAATTACTGTGAAAGAATATGATGCAAAGATTACCATGAACTTCCCAGGCAGTTGTTATAAGACATTGTAAAAAATAGAATGTTGAATTTGACAGAAACATGGAAAACTGATGGCAGTAAAAGCCCCAGTGCCTGCCTTTGAGTATTTTGATTGTTTTTATTTTTAACTAATTAATTAATCAAATTATTAATTTTCAACTTTTATTTATTTATTTCTTATTTTTATTTTACATTTATTTATTTCTTATTTTTATTTTACTTACTTGCTTACTTATTTATTTAATGTTTATTATATGATAGACATATCTTCATCTCCAACATGTTTAAACTCAGTTACTGATTATTGATTATTTACCTCTGCTGGCAATTGGATCCAAGCTTCTAGTACTTTTTCTTTGAAGTAATACTTTGTAGCATTACTTTTGAACTTTCCTTTTGCCATTTGGAAGTTTTGCCCTTGTGTTCTTGATGGTTGCTTAATATTGAAAATACTGTCTTCTAGAATGTTATTCACACCCTTACATATTTAAATATTTTGATCATGTCCCTCCTTTCCATCCTGTCCTCAGCTCTTTCAATCTCTGGATCACTATTTTTCCTAAATACATATGAAAAACAAAGACCCTAGAATTTAAGATATCACCCAGTCTGTCACAAGTCTTTTGCTAGATATCTTCACTGAAAGGCAAGTTTGAAATTAATTAGTCGATCAATTAGTCAATCTATTTAAAATAAATGTAATCTATTGATAATTTATCAATTTATTAATTTTGTTTTACAGTTTGTTCTCGGACAAATGATCTATCTTTTAATCTTCTCTCTGACTTTTCATGAAAGGGATTACTGCTGGAGTAGATAATTGCATATGTCTTTGTTCTACGATATTTGGAGGCAGGGGCTTATTTTCATTGCCTTATTTTCAGGTCCTTTTGTGTGAAAGCAACATTTTTTGACCTATAGCATCCCTAATGTAATTGTTTTGTCATGATTTGATGAACATTTTCTTATGATTTCAGATATGCCCATCAGCCCAGGATGATTGGAGAACTTTTTTATCCTGTTTTCCACTATTCTATAAGAAGAGATGACTTCTACCAACTTTATGTGTAAGAGCAGATGGATACTAGGGCATGTGGGACATGTTTTGCCGTCTTTAATAAAATCCTGAAGTGACAACGAAATTCTTGTTGAAGGATGTTGTTTTATTTGCTCTGTTTCATTCAACATCTGCGAACTTCCAAATGCCTAAAAATTGATTCTTCCTTAAAATGGCCACAGGGTAATATTTCCTTTATTTGATTCATGCTTACTTTTACTTGAAGAATATCTATCCTTAGAGTAATTATGCTTCTTCTGCCAGAAAAGCTCACTTCAAAATGCTCCAGAGTCATCAGGCTAGGACTAGTCTTAAAGGCTTAATTATTATGGGTATCTTGAGTTCCAAACTGGTTTGGGACTCAAGATACCCATAATAATTAAGCTTGTCAGTGCGAGCTCTCACTCAGTGAAATTGTTCAATATTGGATGAAATCCTTGCAAAGATGTAGAATGTTCTGATGATTTTCTTCTTTCTACAGACTATTAAAGCCCATGTCACACTGCACCAATGGATGCAAAGAGGATGTAAAATGGAGAGAAACACTTGCCATCCGTTGCTTAATGTGATGCATCCATTCTGTACTCACTGCCTGCGTAACTCATACGTTCTATCTGCCCAGCATCCATCTACTGAGATTTCATCCGCTCAAAAAGTTTTGAGCTGCACAAAACGTTTTGAGCGGATGAACTTTCCTCCGCGTCCGTTCTACATCTGCGACACATACGGGGAACAAACGTTCTACGTCTGTTGTCATCCGTTAAACGTCCACTATATCGGCTCGGCATCCGCTGCGCATCCGCACAACTCGCACCCGCTCCAACGGAAAAAGGAAAGGGGGAGGAAGCGAAATGAACGCGGAATATCCACACAGCATTAGTAGCACGGACATAGAAAGGATGAAAGTGGATGCATCTTGTATAGAAAGCATAAAAACGGAAAAAACGTTTGTATATGGGATGTATCTCGGATATTTAGGATGTCTGCAGGATGTCTAGAGGATGCAGAAGGACACCTAGCGGAAAACCGATATTTCCTATAAAAAGGAGGAGGAAATCACCTGGATCTCACTTTCAGTCAAGCAGAGGTGGTGTGCAGACCTCTTCAGCCTTGCTCTTACTCTTCAACATCCATTGATCTCCACCATGGATCAACGCACACTCCTTTTGGTAGCCGCCATCATTCAACACCAGAACCAAGCCCACTTCCAACCAAGAAGGAGACATCCAAGAGCTGTGTGGGTCCAAAGATGGATCGCGAGAAGAGCCGAGTACAGACTGTATGACAAGCTGATGGTGAAGCTGAGGAATGAAGACCCTCGTGCATTCCAGCACTTCATGAGGATGCCACCAGCCATGTTTGACGAAGTTGTGGAGCGGTTGAGACCCAGGTTGACCAAGGCAAACACCAACTTCCATCCCAGCCTGGACCCTGGGCTGAAGGTGGCACTGACTCTGCGCCACCTGGCCTCTGAGACCACATACAGAAACATGCAGTATGCCTGGAGGGTGCCACTCAACACCATCAGCATTGTGGTCAGAGAAGTGGTGCAGGCCATCATCGAAGAATACCTGGAGGAGCTCCTCCAGTGTCCCACCACTGAAGAAGGCTGGAAGAAAGTTGCAGAAGAGTGGTATCAGAAGTGGAACTTCCCCCACACTGTTGGAGCCATAGATGGGAAGCACATGGCCTGCAAAGCTCCAGCCAACTCCACCCAATAAGGGTCCACTTATCACAACCACAAGGGCTTCTTCAGCATCATCCTCTTTGCCATGGTCGATGCTGACTACAAGTTCATGTACATCGATGCTTCAGGCAACGGGTCAGCTTCAGATGCCCAGATATACAACGCCAGTGACCTCAAGGAGGGGCTGGAACTCAACCTCATCATGGGTTTCCCAGATCCAGACCCCCTGCCCAATGACACACAAGATGTGCCCTACTTCATTGTGGGGGATGACGCCTTCTCCCTCAGAACCTACCTCATGAAGCCCTACACTTCCAGATGCCTCACCCGTGAAGAGAGGATCTTCAACTACAGGCTGTCCAGGGCAAGATGGGTGGTGGAGAACGACTTTGGCATCCTGGCCAACAGGTTCCAGGTACTTCTCACCATCATCCAGCATCACCCAGAGACTGTGAGGAACATCGTGGAAGCTTGCTGCATCCTGCACAATCTCATGTGCATCCGCTACCCAGTCTTGCAGAACAGACTTGTGGACTGTTAACAAGGGAATAGGGACATGGAGCCTGGTGAATGGAGGCAAGGACGAAACCTGATAGACACTGTGGATGTGCAAGGCCCCAACATAGCTTCACGTGAAGGGAAGAAGCAGAGCAACCTACTGAGACACTGGTGCAACTCCCCAGCTAGAGCAGTGGAGTGGCAAGACAGGATGGTAGATGCTTAATGGATGCTTCCTTGAGCCTGTCTCATAACACTGATGAGATTGTGCCATGTATGTTGAGTGACCCTACAATGAACAGGGTATTTAATAAAGAGTTGTGTTTATGTTGAAATGTGTTGATCAATGAATAAATTGTTATTGATAAAAAAGGGGCCACACATGTGGCAGCTGGGAGGGTGGACCATACAGTCCCACTATGCTTGCACTGGAGGTTTATCCATCCCACAGCTATCCTTGCCCATCCCACAACTATTATCCATCACACAGCTATCCTTGCCCATCCCACAGCTATTATCCACCCCACAGCTATTCTTGCCCATCCCACAAGCATGCAAAGGCTTAACCATTTTCTAAAAGTTTCCACCAAGACTTTATTCAGTAAAAGAAATGAACCAAGTGTGTGAAGCAGATAACCTTTATTAATAACAAACTGTAAAAGCAAAATGACCCAAGTAAATTGTCTCAAGCAAAGATAAAGTCAACAGGTCTCAGTCTCTGGCACTGTTCTCAGTCACTCTGAGGCATGCCCATGATCTCAGGTGTAAAGGGTCCAGGGACTATGGAGGTGGCATTGGCTGGAGTGCTGGTCTGAGGCGCCATTGGGGTGCCTGGCCCGGAGAGGACAAGGAGATGGTGTGTGCAGGAAGCTCTCAGAGAACTGGCTCAGGCCTGTGAGGTTGAGAGGCCCTTCATCCAGGACCTGAGATGTCAGGCACAGGACCGATGATAGATGTTCTGTTGAGGGGCTTGGCTGTGGGGTGGAGGAAGGAGGAGTGTAGTGGGGCTGTCTGGTCTGCAGCTGGGCGAGGTGAGGCGTCGGTGGCATCTGTGGCGTCGGTGACATCTGTGGTGTCGGTGGCATCTGTGGTGTCGGCATCTGTGGCGTCGGTGGTATCTGTGGCATCGGTGGCATCTGTGGCATTGGTGGCATTGGTGGCATCTGTGGCGGGCGATGAACCTGGACCTGGACTGGGAAGGGCTGCCTCTGTTGAGGGAAGTCCTGGTAGCAGTAGCCTTAGTAGGAGAGTGGCTGTTGAAAGCCTTGGAAGGGCTGTGACATCACCTGGGGTGGAGGAGCAGACCTGGACTGGGTGGGAGCAGGTTCAGCTGGGCCTGGAGGGTGGTGCAGAAGCACAGTGATCCTCTCCTTCATCACCTGGTACTGGGGCTCGGGCATGTCCATGAGGGTCTGGGTCACGTAAGGAAAGGCTTGCAGTTTGAGGATGGAATCTCGAAGTGTACCAGCTGAGAGAGGAGATCTGCACTGTTCTTGATTGTGTCCCTGATCTCCAAGAGGACAGTGTGGCTCTGCCCCTCTGGTCTGCCTCTCTGCCTGCTTTCTGTGGAGGTGGAGCTGGGGGTGGATGGTGTTGGTCTCTGGTGGCAGTGCCCTCTCCTTGCTCCCACTGCATCAGGGGGTCCTCCACACGCTCCACCATGGGGAGTGCAGCTGTCAGGGTGGTCTCCGTCTTGGGGCGCTCCAAAGATACCTGCCTGGACACAGGAGCTGACTCTTGGCCAGAAGAGGACTGGCTCTCTGTGGGCTGTCTGAGGGAGAGGGTTGACAGAGGGGCTGCTCCTCGGTGGCGGATCTCACCCTGCAGGAAGCTGCACCTGGCCATGACATAGGTTTCCCAGTCTGTCAGCTTGACAGCGGCCTGCCCAGATCTCTTCAGGTGCAGCTTGCCATACCAGGTGTGCATATGCTTCCACCACCCCAGGAGGACTTCAGAAGTGTAACCTAGGCTCTCCGCCTTCTCTCTCCAAGCCGCCTGCTTCTGCTTGGTGTCTCGATATAGCCTGTGGCCCTTCCTCCACAGGTACTCGTTCTCCCTCAGCCATTCCAGCACCTCCTCCTCATGGTCCTCTGCAATGGAGTACTGTTTCCTCTCCCCCTTCTCCTTCTCCTTCAATTGCCTCTTCCTCCCTCTGGCAGGGCCCTCTGGGCCCTTATCAGCAGGGCTTTGAGGGCCTTGGGGCTGATCCTCCACACCAGCAGCACCAGAAGCAGTAGCAGCAGCAGTAGCAGCAGCATCAGCATCAGCAGGACCAGCAACAGAAGCACCAGCACCAGCAGTAGCACCACCACCAGCAGCAGAAGCACCAGCAGAAGCACCATCAGCAGCAGAATCAGCGCCAGGGGGTGGGATGGTGGTTCTGTCCTTCTTTCCAGGGCTGGCAGGATTAGGCAGAGGCTTCCTCTTCATCCCCATGGTCTCTGATAAAGATGTCTCTGGCAGCAGGTCTTTCCTCTGAATGGTAACCTGCTTGTGAGCTGCCTCCTTTTATATCCGTGGAGCTTACGCAATGCATCCTCCCCGCATGCGCCGTGAACACTTTTCATCTGCTACGCATCTGCTAGGCATCTGCTAGGCATCCGTGATGCATCCGCATCATCTGCTACGCATCCGCTACACATCCGTTCCATCCGCTATGCGTCTGCTTTGCTGTTCTCCTCCGGAAGCCCTGCGAACGTGCCATCTGCTTCCATCTGCTTCCATCCACTAGGCTTCTGTTGAGCATCCATTTAACATCCTCGCTATGTCCTCTCCCCATCCGTTCCTTTCCGTTGTTGTTCGTTCTGTTTATGCAAATTTTTGCCCCTTTTGAGAGCGGATAAGAACGGATGGAAAATTTGCTCGTCCGCTGTGTCCTTTTTACATACGTTTTGCATCCATCGGTCAGTGTGACCTAGCCTTAATTGATGAATGTAAATCATATGATGTATCACTGACTGGAATGTAAAGCCTAAATGACATAGTGACTGAAGTAATGAAGTAGGATTAGGGAGATCTACTTTCAATTTCATTGAGTGGTGAAATTGACTCATTCTTGTCATCTTCCACAAAGGTTGGTGGTAGAAAAAAAATAAGTTGGAATTAGTGGTGTCTTCAGGTTCTCACATCACAAATTCTGCCCTTTTGGGCATTTCTGCAACATTGCAGATCTGCTGGTGCAGTGCTTAGAATGCATTATTGCAGGCTAACTCCGCCGACTGCCAGCAGTTCGATCCTGACCAACTCAAGGTTGATCCAGTCTTTCAGTCTTTCCAGATAGAGGACCCAGATTTTTGAGGGCAATATGTTGACTCTTTAAACTGCCTAGAAAATGTTTAAGTGAAGTGACATATAAATCTAATTGTTTTTGCTGTGACTAGTGCTATTGTTATACTTGTAGAAAAGAAGTGGCTTTTCATCAAAACAGAATAACATTATTTTCACCAATCACACACTTGCTCATAAATATCTTTCAAGCAGCACTGACCAAAACCCATGTTATGATTTACTTTGATGAGTTAAGAGGATGAAGCTTACAGATAGAATTGTTTCACATTGCTCACAGACTTTTAAAACACATTTTACTCAAGAAACAAGAAAGGAGTTCTCTTATTTTTGCTAATCATTGTAAGAAGGCCTTTACTCCATTACCAGAGTATTAAAAAGATAGACAAAACTTCTTTTTATTTATATTTGTGAATTATTTGAGTGCCCCTACCCAGTGACAGGATAGGAGACAGTTGGAATGCTTCAGATTGAAATTATGACTTGATGGGTACGTTCTGGTCACGCTCCTCAAACAGCTGATTACCTGCCTGATCTTGAAAGATCTATTTATTGGTTTAGATGCAGGGGTGGGCTGCTGGGGGTTCGGGAGAACCCCTAGCTAAGATTCTGTATACTTTGGAGAACCTCCAAATCCCATTCCTGGCTGGCCCCACCCACATTCCTCCTCTCTCTGAGGGGTCCCCTTGCAGCCATTTTGGATGCAGGTAAGTTCAGAGTGCACATGGAAGCTTGGGGAGGGCAAAAAACAGGCTTCCCAGAAATTCGGGAAGGCAGCAAATGGGCACGTTTCCAGTTTACAGAGAGCCTCCGGAGCCCGGGAGACTGTTTTCACCTTCCCGGAGGCTTGAAGAAAGCCTCTGGAGCCTGGGGAGGGCAAAAATGCCACCCCATAGTGCAGGAGACCAACTGGGTCACACCCACCATGGCTACATCTGGCCAGCAACCGGGCAGAGAACACTTTGCTAAAATTTTTGAAGCCCACCCCTGCTTAGGTGGATATTATCTAGGGGTACAACAATTAGGGGAGTCTGTCTGCTTAGTGTATGAATCACACACTGAATTTACCTCGATCCATTTTCTCTTCAGGTGTGTTGCTGTAATACATTGCTATTTTGGATTGAGATTTACTAATTATTTTATAGGAAAAAAATAAATCATGAGGGAACTGAATAGATGGGCCTGAAATAAGCTAGATGGTCTTTTATTGATTTCTAAATTTATGACTGTCTGATTGTGTGTTATCCATTTAACTCTGCCATACAAATCCTTTCTTTATTCATTCTTCTCCATCTTTAGCAATCCTTGGATGTTATCAACTGTTTCATGCTGTCATTTGTTTCTTACCAGCATAATTTCCATCCCTTTTGACTTGACTCCAACCTCTAGGCATGTCTTTATATTGGCTGTGAGTATAGTCTAGATATTTCTGTTATCTTGTTTACTGAGTAGATCAATCAATTCTTCTTTTCTTTGCCCTTTTTGTTTGTTTGGTTCCAGCATAGAGGTATCATTGCTATAATTAGTCCATTGTTTTCAGTTTCAGAAACAAATAAATCTTTTCTGTGGTCAAGTTGTAGGGAGGTAGTAAAACTTGATTGAGCCTACTTGTCAACATTCCCAATGTTTTCCCAATCATTATTAATAAATGTATGGCTACAAAAGTCTGTGAGTAAAAAAGAAATAACAAAAAAGCAAAGAAAAAGCAAAAAAGAAGTAGAAGATGCAAATATTAATTGGCAGAAGGGAAATGGAGAATTAATAACTTTTGCAAAGTTGTATCCACTAAACTATCCACAAATATAATATTTATGTGAAGTAGAAATTGAATAGAAGTTTGATGGGCCATCAGAATGGAAAGATCTTCCTATAGCTTAGTAGAACTGAGAAAAAAATATTAAAATTGCTCTAGGAAAACGACCCATTTTTTTTAAATTTGATGGATATTTTAGGGTTGATTGATATATGGAGAAAATTGGAACTCAAGATAGTATACCTATTTTTTAAAAAGATACAGATGCTTTTAAATAATAATCATGATTTCAATTTTAAAGAACTTTCTAAAGTAGATACTACTTAAAGACTTTTTCAGATCATAATCCTATGATTTTGATTTATAAAAGGAAATATAATTCTTTTATATGGATATTAAATGTAACATGCAGAAAGAAGCAATGGTGGAGAACTGTAAAAAATTAAAATATTTTTTGAAAATAACTTAAATAAAGGTCTTATTTAAATAAATAATTTAAGAATAGTTTGGGTGCAAGTAATTTTAATTCAGGCTTTTATTTTATACAATAAATACAATCATGAAACCAAAAAGAGAATGAAAACTCAGGATTGAAATTGAATGAGATAAAGAGAAAAGAAGATGAACTAAATAAATTTTCAGAGAAGATAAATATTTTTCAACAAATTAAGCTTTTACAAAGACAATTATCGACAATATGTTAGCAGTAGGAATGAAGTATGTAAAGAAAACCATTTTGAATTTGCAAACAAACCAGAGAAGTGGTTGGCATATAAATTACAAACTGGAAAAGAAAAGAAAATGATATTGAAATTGCAAACAGAAGATATATTTTCATTATTGAAATTTATCCAGTTAAGTTGAATGGTGTGGAAAAAATGCTCTAAAATGCATCTATAATATCATATGGACCTTCATAATGACAGTAGCCTGGTCTGGAAACACCTGATTAAAAACTCTCACCATCTTTCATTTTATGATGGTACAGATTGGAATATTTGCAGAAACACAACAAGAAAATAGATTAGTCTCTGACATCAAATCAAAAGTAATGACTTGCAAGAGTTTAATTTAGGTTACTAGAAAATGCATAGAGTTTAATTAGTGTGTGTCTGAGGGGAATTCAGAAAGAAAACTGCTGTCAAAAGCTATTCCTGTGAAGTGTAATCTACAAAGCACACAGCATAATTTTGTTGTCTGTATCATACTGAGTTTATGCCAAGTCACATAGAAATGCTTCAAAATCTTACTTTATATTTCTGCATTTGGTGTTCAAGTTTTCTGCTTGGTTGTGATTCCCCAAAGCCCATTAAGAAGTTACTCCTTAAGCCCATGTCACACTGGCCAACGGATGCAAAAAGGACACAGCGGACGAGCAAAATGTTCCATCCGTTGTTATCTGCTCTTAAAAGGGGCAAAAATTTGCATAACTGGAGCGGATAACACGGACGCGGGGAAGACGCAGGGCGGATGCAAAGTGGATGCGGAACGGAAGCCCAGCGGATGGAAGAGGATGGGAGTGGATGGTGCAAGTGCAGGGCTTCCGGGGGGCCTCAGCGAAGCGGACGCAGAACGGATAAAGCAGACGCAGAACGGACGCCGAACGGATGAAGCGGATGCACAGCGGATGCACAGCGGATAAAGCGGATGCACAGCGGAAGCCTAGTGGATGCACAGCGGAAAGGGAACAGATGCCGAGCGTTAATTGCGCATGCGGGGGGGAAGAATTACGTAAGCCCCCTGGATATAAAAGGAAGCAGCTCGCACGTGGCCAGCATTCCGAGGAAAGACCTGCTGCTGGACACTTCGAGTTCCTTGCCTGCCCTGCCTGCATGCCTGCCTGCCAGCCTTGCTGCCAGCCTGCCTTCCAGCCAGCCTTGGTGCCTGCCTGCCTGCATGCCAAGCTTTCTGCCAGCCATCCTGCCAGGCTTCCTGCCAGGCTTCCTGCCAGGCTTCCTGCCAGCCTACCTGCCAGCCTACCTGCCAGGCTTCCTGCCAGCCTTGGTGCCTGCCAGCCTCCCTGCCAGCCAGCAACCCCACAACCATGGGGAGGAAGCGAAAGCCTCAGCAACCTGCCGCCATCCCTGGCAAGAGGGACAGGGCCAACCTCCCGCCCCCTGCCCCTGACTCTGCTTCTGCTGGGGCTTCTGCTGAAGCTGCTCCTGGCGGTGGTGCTTCTGCTGGTGCTGGGGCTTCTGCTGGTGCTTACTCTGTTGAAGTTGCTCCTGGTCCTGCTGGTCCTGCTCGACCTGCCCGTGCTCCTGGACTTGCTCGTCCTGCTCGTGCTCCTGGTCTTGCTCGTCCTGATCGTCCTGCTCTTGTTCCTGGACTTGCTCATCCGGCTCGTGCTCCTGGTCTTGCTCATCCTGCTCGTCCTGCTCATGCTCCTGGTCCTGCTCGTGCTCCTGGACTTGCTGGCCCTGCTGGTGCTTACTCTACTGCTGCTGATCCTGGTCCTGCTGGTCCTGCTGCTGCTGCTGATCATGCTGCCGCCGCTGCCGCTGCTGCTGCTGCTGCTGCTGCTGCTGATTATGATCAGCTGGTGCTGATGATGATTCTGCTGGTGCTGCTGCTGCTGCTGGTGGTGTGGAGGAACAGCCCCTACTACCTGGGAGCCCCTCTGATGAGGGCCCATCTGGTCCAGCCAAAGGGAGGAAGAGGCGTATGCGACAATGGGAGAGGAGGCAATACTATATTGAGGAGGAACACGAGGATGAGGTGCTGGAGTGGCTGAGAGAGAACGACTATCTGTGGCAGAAGGGACACTGGCTGTACAGGGACACCAAGCAGAAGCAGGCTGCTTGGAGAGAGAGGGCAGAGAGTATGGGTTACACTTCGGAGGTGCTCCTCGGCTGGTGGAAGCACATGCACACCTGGTACGGGAAGCTGAACCTGAAGAAATCTGGCCAGTCCACTGTGAAGCTGACAGACAGAGAGACCTACGTCATGGCCAGGTGCAGCTTCCTGGAGGGTGAGGTCCGCCACCGAGGAGCATCAGCAGCCCCTCTCATGACCCTCTCTCTCCGGCAGCCTGCTGAGAGCCAGTCCTCTTCCAGCCGAGAGTCAGTCCCCGTCTCCAGGCAGGTTTCGGTGGAGCGTGCCACGGCGGAGAACCCGCAGACAGGTGTGGTAAGCATGGTGGAGTGCGTAGAGGACTCCCTGGTGTGGTGGGAGAAAGGAGACATCGAGTCCACCACAGTCCTAGCCGCATCCACCCCCCCCAGCTCCGCCTCCGCAGAAAGGCAGAGAGCCGGACAGCAGGAGGGGCAGAGCCACACTGTCCTGCTGGAGGTCAGGGACACCATCCGCACCAGCATAGATCTCCTCTCTCAGCTGGTCCACACCGACTCCTCATCCTCCAACCGCAAGCCCTTCCTCACCTATGTCAACCAGACCCTCAAGGAAATGGCGGATCCACAGTACCAGCTGGTGAAGGACCGGATCACCGAGCTGCTTCACAACCCTCCAGACCCAGAGGAACATGCTCCCACCCAGTCCAGGTCTGCTCCTCCACCCCAGGTGATGTCCCTCCCATTCCAAGGCTTCCCACAGGCCCTCACCTACCAGGGCTATGGCTACCAGGAGATTCAGCAGCACAGGCAGCAGCCCTTCCCAGTCCAGGCACAGAGTCATCGGGCGACACCGTTGCCACCTGTTTCACTGATGCCACCGATGCCACCCACGACAATGATGCCACCGACAACAGCGATGCCACCCACGCCAATGATGCTACCCACAACAGTCCTCACCCAGCTGCAGGGCAGACAGCCCCATTACACTACTCCTTCCTCCACCCCACAGCCAAGCTCGGCCTCAGTACATCTCTCACCAGTACTGGGGCTGACACCCCATGGCATGGAGGAAGGACCTCTCAGCATCACGGGGCTGAGCCAGCTGTCCAAGAGCTTTCTCAACACACCGTCCCCTGTTGTCCTCTCGAGGCTAGGCACTCCAGCACCACCCACCACCATAGCACCTGGACCCTTCACCCCTGAGACTGGGCACACCTCCGAGTGACCAAGAAGAGTGCCAGAGACCGGGTAGCTGGCTACCTGTGGACTTTATTTGGACACTTGACTTGGGTCATTTTTTTTTTGCAGCTTGTTGTTCAGTAAAGTTTATCTTTGATTCACACACTTGCTTCATTTGTTTTTTTTAATAAAATCTTGGTGGAAACTTTTAGAATTGGCTTAAGCCTTTGCATGCTTGTGGGATGGGTTAAGATAGCAGTGGGGTGGGCAGGGATACCTGTGGAATGAGCAGGGATACCTTTGGAATGGCTAATAGCTGTGGGATAAATAAACCTCCAGTGCAAGCATAGTGGGACTGTATGGTCTACCCTCCCAGGTGCCACACCTATGGCCCTTTTTTTATCAATAACAATGTAAGCATTGATCTACACATTTGAACACAAACACAACTCTTTATTAAACGCCCTGTTCATTGTAGGCCCACCCAACATACATGGCCCAATCTCATCCGTGTGATGAGACAGGCTGAAGGAAGCATCCATTAAGCATCTACCATCCTGTCTTGCCACTCCACCGCTCCAGCTGGGGAGTTGCACCAGTGTCTCAGGAGGTTGTGCTGCTTCTTCCCTTCCCGTGAGGCTCTGTTGGGGCCTTGCACATCCTCAGTGTCGATCAGGTTTCGCCCTTGCCTCCATTCCCCAGGCTCCATGTCCCCATTGCCTTGTTGACGGTCCACGAGCCTGTTCTGCAAGACTGGGTAGCGGGTGCGCATGAGATTGTACAGGATGCAGCAAGCTTCCACGATCCTCCTCACGGTCTCTGGGCGATGCTGCATGGTGGTGAGAAGTTCCTGGAACCTGTTGGCCAGGATGCCAAAGGCGTTCTCCACCACCCGCCTTGCCCTGGACAACCTGTAGTTGAAGATCCTCTCTTCTCGGGTGAGGCATCTGGAGGTGTAGGGCTTCATGAGGTAGGTTGTGAGGGAGAAGGCGTCATCCCCCACAATGAAGTAGGGCACTTCTTGCATGTCGTTGGGCAGGGGGTCTGGATCTGGGAAGCCCACGATGAGGTTGCCTTCCAGCCCCTCCTTGAGGTGACTGGCATTGTATACCTGGGCATCTGAAGATGAGCCGTAGCCTGAAGCATCGATGTACATGAACTTGTAGTCAGCATCGACCATGGCGAAGAGGACGATGCTATAGAAGCCCTTGTAGTTGAAATAAGTGGACCCCGACTTGGCTGGAGCTTTGCAGGACACGTGCTTGCCATCGATGGCTCCAATGGTGTGTGGGAAGTTCCACCTCTGATACCACTGCTCTGCAACTTTCTTCCATCCTTCTTCAGTGGAGGGGCACTGGAGGAGCTCCTCCTTGTATTCTTTGATGATGGCCTGCACCACTTCTCTGACCACAATGCTGATGGTGTTGTGTGGCACCCTCCAGCTGTACTGCATGCTTTTGTAGGTGGTCCCTGAGGCCAGGTGGCGCAGAGTGAGTGCCACCTTCAGCCCAGGTTCCAGGCTGGGCCAGAAGTTGGTGTTTGCCTTGGTCAACCTGGGTGTCAGGCGCTGCACAACTTCGTCAAACATGGATGGAGGCATCCTCATGAAGTTCTGGAATGCCCGAGTGTCTTCGTTCCTGAGCTCCACCGTCAGCTTGTTGTACAGTCCATACTCTGCTCTTCTCCCGATCCATTTTCGGACCCAGACGCTTCTTGGCTGCCTCTTTTTCTTCCTATAGAAGCTTCCTACAGAGCCTGTAGATGGCTTCGTACTGTTGTAGAAGGATGGTGGCTGCCAAAAGGACTGTGGTACGATCCACGATGGACATGACTGGATGCTGTGGAAGAGGAAGAGTCAGATGAAGGCTGCAGAGGTCTGCACAGGTGGGCTGCTGGTCTGAAAGTGAGATGCAGACGAGTTGCTCCCCTTTTTATAGGCAGTATAGGTGTCCCTTTGATCCTCTAGGCATTCTCTAGGCATCCTCTAGACATCCTTAATATCTGAGATAGGTCCCCTCTGGGAACGTTTTTTCCGCTTTTAAGGCTTTGTTTCCATGATGCATCTGTTTTGCATCCGTTCTGCATCTGTTCCGCGTCCGTTCCGCTTCCTCCCTGCATCCGGGCAGATGCGAGTTGCGCGGATGTGCAGCGGACGCCAAGCGGGTATAGCGGATGCGTAACGGATACGTAGCGGATGCAGAATGGATGAACTGGATACATTTTCCATGCAAAAGTTTTGGGCAGCCCAAAACTTTCGGAGCGGATGAAACGTCAATAAACGGATGCTGGATGGATAGAGAGGAAGCAAAACGGAGGCAGTATGTACATCGTGTTTTCGAATGGATGGCAAGGTTTTTTGTCCGTTTTACATCCTCTTTGCATCCGTTGGTTCAGTGTGACATGGGCTTTATTAGTTTCAACCATTCCAGAAAAACTAAAACTGACAGAACATTTTTATCACATTTTTTCCCAAGAGTTATTATTGAAAGTCTTTTTAAATGACTCCTTGAATTACATTAAACTTTTGAATGTGATTTTGGATGAACTGAATTGCAGGATTTACTAAAGAACTTTTTATGACTTTGGAAGTAACCTTTGGTACCATGATAGTGGTAGAAATGTCTCTTAAATAATATTTGCTGGAGACCCAATATCTGTAGAAAGTTCTTGCTTTGTCACTGACTGTTGTTTCTATTCATTTGTCAAATACATTACCAGTTTTTTAAAAATCAAAGCAGTGATTTTTTTTCTCTTTGTTAATTGTCCTTGATAAGTTATACTAAGCAAAAGATTCTGCTTTTTGTATATCAATGGGTAACTTGCAGGCAAAAAATTGGGATATGATGCTGATAACAACATCAACAGAAATCACTACAGAAGAACAAAATCTTTGCACTGTATTGATATTCTGTTTTCCTAAAATCAACAGAAAAATGGTAATTGGTGGTGAATGTTTTGGTCTTTGTTTTTCCTGGCAGATATGCTAACAATAAAGATCTTAAGCCTCTGGAGCAAGGGTCTTCAAACTTGACAAGTTTAAGACTTGTGGACTTCAACTCCCAGAATTCCTGAGTAACATGACTGGAGGAGGAATTCTGGGAGTTGAAGCCCTCAAGTTTTAAAGCTGTCAAGTTTGAAGACCGCTGTTCTGGAGAATATAAAATTCTTATTTGCCATAAAATAAGCTAACATGCCTTTAACCTCTCAACAATTAAAACCAAGCTAAATATTTCAGCTCATTCATTCTATTGATGTGAGAGTTGCACCATCTGCAGCTTTCTGATGGCGGTGACTGTATGAGACTGTAGGTCTGAGCACTTAGATGCCTGGAACATGCATCAGATGTTGGGAGATGTAAGTTTTCCCTAAGTCATATTTTCTAACACAGAGATAATTAAGGAAGCAAATGTGGAATGGAATGCTGTTGTGCTTTTCTGTGACATGGCAAATCTACATTTTGGAGTAAAAAGGTTACTTGGTATGCATCTCCACTTGTTACAGGGAACCTCTCAGAAAAATAACAGAATACAGAGTTGGGAGTGACTTTGAAGGTCTTCTAATTCAACTAGGAGATTCTATAACATTTTACACAAATGGCTGTTCAGTCTATTTTTAAAAGCCTCCAGTGTTAACACCCACAACTTCTGAAAGCAAATTGTTCCACTGCTTGATTGTTCTTACCATCAGGAAATTTCTCCTTACTTCTAGGTTTACTTTTCTCTTTGTTCAGTTTCCATCCACTACCTATTCTTGCTTGCTGGTGCTATGAATCAAAATTTATTTGCTGTGAAACTATGCCTCTTTATCTCCCATAATTCTTTCCTTTGATAAAATGCTCTCTATTTAAGTTAATGTCCTCTTATTTAATGCTAATATTTCTTCTACAATGTTCCAAAAAAACAGCATATGAAAACTACGGTCTCTTTGAGTAGTTCATGCTACTTAAAAGGTTGGCATGATGAGTTTTACGCCTCAAAAATTAAAATTCAATTAAATAATAGATTATCCCTTTAGTATTGAGCTTATAATTTTGACTTTCCTGCTAGCTTTGTCATTTTGGGTGCTAATTTATCAAATCTTTCTCATCTTTCTGATTTCTGATTTCTCATTTTAATAAAATCTTCATTTTCCCTTTATCTCACAGTTCTAAGCTTAGTTTTGATTATCTTGTAAGTGCTAAATTTATTCTTATGAATGATTATTGATTCAAGCAAATTCATTTTACAGTGATAATTGCTAGATCCTCTCATTGTACCTAATAATTTGCCAGCTTAAGGAGCTGTGATTAATTAAAGCTTAGTTAAATCCCCCACCCATCTGCTGAACTTGTTCACTCTGGTTATCTATATTAGTTAATTACACTGAAGTCTATTTTTTTAGTTCTGTGTCTAGGGCAGTGTTTGTCATCTTGGCAACAATTCTGGATTCCCAGAATTCTCTAGCCAGTCTCCAGCAAGTCCATGCATCTGAAAGTTACCAAGATTGAAAAATTCTGCTTTAGATAATATCAAGAATCATTTTTTTTCATAATAGCTATATTAAATGAATCCATAATAGTCCCTAAATTAGTCTTCATGTAGCTATTTTACTATCTATTGTCTGTTCAAAATGATAATAAGAAAGTAACATTTTAAGTTATCCTTACTGTTATGGTTTTGCAAGTCTGTAAAGAAAGGAAAGCTAAAGTAAGATTATAAAGATAAGTTGTGGTTTCACTTAGCGGGCGATTCAATTAATAATTAAGTTGCCAGTCCTAATTGAGGTTGCTAAATGAGGACTACTTCTATTTAGATTTCTCTGGTTATTTTGTTCTCCACACTGAATTGTTCCTATATAACATTTCCATTCACCTCAATTGTGGGAGAGACAATGTTTTGGTAGAATGCTCACATTTATTGTACAAATGTATATATTATGTAGTGCATATGAACCATTATGTCCTTTGTTCACTCTTAGGTCTATATTCCCCAAATTTCCTAGCCAGTGCAGATACTAACATATCTCCTAACATTATGTTTTTCTTCCATTCTCACCCACATTCTAAAAACCTCAGCAAAATATATTGAGTGTCTACTTTTCAAGAGACCCTTAGAAAGTATTTAAGATATTGATATTTTTATTGTCCCAAGTATTCTTCAAGAAGTTCCAACCAACAAACAGGATTGTTTGTCTTCCCATTTTGTTTTTACCAAAATTCAGTAAAACAGGTTTATATTTAATCTAAGTTATCTAGGTTCTATGGTTGAATTAAAGCTGAATTTGGGTTTCCCCAGTTTTAATCTAATGTTGAATAAAGTTCTTGCACAATGGATCAATCACATGTGGATATGGTATTACATGGTCATGTTTATGTCTTGTTGAAAGTGAAGAAAGGCCACCTTTATACTAAGACTGAATAGGTATAGGCCAAGATACCAAAATTAAGGAACACTATCTCTTATCTTCCAGAATTATTCTAAAAATGCAAATCTTTGGATGGCAGAAGATGATCCCCTATAACCTTTACCTGGCAGTGGAGGCAAGACTGCTATTAGAATAGTGTCCTTCCATAGGTTTCTGATTTTAACTGTAGAATTAGAGTCCATAGTGGGATTCAAATAACTTAAAGAAAGGTTCATCCAGGGTAAGGTTGGCTGTTGTGCAAGGTGTGGCCCATTCCTGTCCTCCAGCTCTGCCTCACATGTGGGAAGAGCCTCACATGACAGCCAACCTGACCCTGGGTCAACCGATTGTTAAATTACCCCCCCCCACCACCACCATCAAAATTGTGCTGCAATGGAGAAATGGGCAATGGAGCAACCAGCATGAGGGAAGGAGGAGGATCAGGAAAGAGGGAAAGCAGCCTTCTCCTTCCCTTGCACCAGCTGCTCTGTTGTTCTGTTCCCTTGTGCCAGCTCCTCTGTTCTCCATTGTAGTGCAGTGTAGCTCCCAGGATCCACTTTAATTGCAGGGTTGGGTAATTTAACAACCAGTTCACCTGAACTAGTGTGAAACAGCTGAATCCCACCACTGGATACAGTACTGGAAGAAATAGGTCTCTGATTTGAAGTAGCTGGATTGTTATACTTTGCAGTTTCATGAGCGCCAAGCCCAACTTCTTTGCTGGAGAATCAATTCATCCATTTTCCATGAGGTAGTGACCAGAGAATAATACTGCAGTTCTATGTTTGATAGGACCTGTTAGATTCTGTGCAAATCTAATAAATTTTTATAAAGAAACACTTGTTAGACTATGACCTATTTTGACCATGCTGGTCTCATGCTATCTGACCATTGTTTTCCTCATTTGTCAATCTTCTACCTCTTTCCTTGTCAATTCTACTGCCCGGTCAAAGAATGTATAGCTATAATGATGTTCTATTTTTCAGAGATTGTGGCAGAATTAGATTAAAGCTACTGATGCCTTAAGGTACAGCCCAACAATAACCACTCTTGGTTTTCCCTTGGCTGACAAAATATTAAGACTCAGTAAGTGCTGAAGTACTGAACATGAAATAGAAGTTTAAAAATTCAGTTTTCTTCCAGGCTATTCCCCACAACTATATAAATAAGGAAATACCATTTTAAAAACTTTATTAACACTAAATAGCAGTAAGCAATATAAACACATTATTTATTATAACCAGGACAACAACAAAATATGCAAATTTTCAACAGTTTAAATGCATTTTTGATAAAAATTGTTATAAAGGGAAAATGCAAATGCAAAACTTTATTGAAAACTATTCTTAATCATATTTTTAATTTTTTTAACACTCTACCAAAGATGGTAAAGCAAAATAAGTTAGGGGCATGATACCTAGGAGGAAGAATTCTGTGGTATCCTTCTTCCCTTGATGTCTTATTACTGTGATTGATTTGCTTAGTAGTTAATCCATGAAGAGAACTAGACAGTGTGGTACAATTGTGGCTATCAATCTTCATTGTCATTCATCATGCTCCCTCATCTACCTAATGCTAATTTAAATTTTTTAAAAAACTAAAACATAAATAGAAGGCTGAAAACTAAAGGGCCAGATTGAAGCATCATTTTTCTTTATCATCATTTTTCCAGGTCATAAATAGATATTCATGGGTGGCTGCATTGTTTGAAAATGCCCAAAAGCTTAACAAAAACTTAAGTAAGACATTTGCCTAGTGATTAGGTTTATGATGGCAACCATTTTGGAACAAAAAATTTTTTTCTCATGGAAAACATTTTGTGAGAGATGTTTTTAAGATTCCAAATGTATCTGCTATCTCTGTAAAGATCATTCAGCAAAATGCATCTAGATGCAGAAAACTGTCTTGGTGTTTATTCTGTTCTCAAGGAAGTATTTGCAGTATTAGTAGAGGCCCCGATTTAACTGAGTTTCAATGAAGAATTTTGACCTCAGTATCTGATAACTAATGACAGTGATGTCTTGTGGAATATTCTGGAAGTCCTGAATGTAAATTTTGAATGTGGTATTCATTACTAGACAGTTTAGGATATGTAATATATGAATTACAATTGTGTTTCTTAAAGAATGTCTTAAAGTTAATGTTTTTTTAATTGACAGAGTTGTAAGGATAATAAAAGTCATGAATGTACGGGTATTTTATGAAAATGTTTAATTCAACTGTTTCTTTGGAATGTAGTAGTCATTGTCTGCAAATTTAAATTACAATTCAATCCTTTTTTTTAAATGCTATTCAGTGTCCGAGAATACAAACGTCATTTAAAGTTAAGGCTTTGCTGTTCATTTTGAAATAACAATTTTAAAGTGTCATATTGTCATACAAAATAAAAAAATTCTGTAAAAAAATTTGCACAAAATTTATAATGATACAAAACATGAAGCAATCATATACCAGTAAAATGAAATCATTTTACTACAGAAGAAATTTTATAGGTTTTTTTTTGATAAAAAAAAAATATGTTATTTTACACTTTCAAAATTATGAAACAATCTAAAACAATATAAACTGAACATTTTGTAACACTGCCTTTACAAATTAATAACTTTATAAACATATAATTCTTAAATATATTTTTCAGTGCAAGATTTTTTTTTATCTCATTTAAAGTTGCAGTATCATTTTTTTTTCTTTTTCTGAAGGGCAGTTTTCATTCAATTTCTGACATCAGAACCCAGTGTTCTGCTCCAGGATTAAACAGCTACATAACTGGGATTTCCTTACTTTGCTCATACAATTAGCAATTTGGCTAAGTTCACATATTTGCTCTGGCATATTCACTCAGTGCTAAAAAACAAAATAAAACATTCTGAACTTTACTTTCCATGATGTTGTAGTATTACAGTTACTAGATGCCTGGCCACAGATTCTTCTTTGCATGAAGAGTTGCATTAGGATGGAATTACAAAATGAAAGTTTGCAAGGGGTAATGCTTTTGTCTTACATACCTTATTGCAGGAGTACCCAGACTTGGCAACTATAAAACTTGTGGACTTCAGAATAAAACTTTTGGATCTTTCCAGAATAGCTGACTGAGGAATTATGGGAGTTGAAGTCCACAAGTCTTAAAATTGCCTAGTTTGGAAACCTCAGCTTTACTGGCTTAAGCTAACTACCACATTTTGAAACTAATGGAGGATGCTAATGGTGATATCAGGTGGATTGCGGCTAAAGCTTATCTGTTCCAATGACAAGAAAACAATTAATCCCACAGTCATTTAAACAAAGTAAAATAATTTAAAATTAGACTAGAACTCCAGGAATGTGATTTTCTTTTTAGCTAAAGGGGAGAAAAAATAAAAGCTATATGCAGGGCCTGTTCATGCTATCATGTTTATATTATAAAAGGACGATGCTTGTATTTGCATTCTTTATATATGTATGCAACTCGACTGTATTTCCCTCAAATCTTGCTGAATACAGGGTGATATATTGGGAATAAAGATTAACAGGACTGTGTCTTTAAGTTAAGAATGTGAGAGCTGCTAGCTGTAGTCATCTAAAAGTTGCACTACAACAGGTGTTAACCTGGATTTCTTTGAGGGCCAAATCAGCATTGTGGTTCTCCTCTGTGGGCTGGCTGGGTGGGGAGACAGGACAGACGTCTCCTGCAGCATTTTGCTGGTCAAAAAGGAGCACAGGGGGCCATGTGCCCCATTTTGGCTGCCAGAGGCACTGTGAGCTAGTCCTTTGCTATCTCCAGGCTGACCCAGTGAGCCAGATTTAAGATTCTGCTGGCCAGATCCTGTTTTTGGCCTGTCTGGCCTCCTGCAGCATTCTGCCAGCCAAAACAAGACATGGGGGACCCATGTCCCATTTTAGCTGCCAGAGGCACTGTGGGCCAGTCCTTTGCTACCTCCAGGGTGATCCTATGGGCCAGATTTAGACAGCCCGTGGGCCAGATTTAGACAGCCCATGGGCCAGATTTGGCCCGTGGGCCTTGAGTTTGACACCCTTGCACTACAAGATCATTAGTCTAATTAATTCAGATTAATGAAAATTGGAATCCAATATTTGGACAGTCACAAATTCTCCATTAGTTCTTCTGATGTAGTGAAAATGCCTACTTTGGGTTCTATACAATGCCAAACACATTTATTTATGTTAAGTAAACACAGTGATGGTATGGATTATACTCCACTCAAGAATGATGGTAGGGATAGTTTACCCATGTATGCTTTTCAGCTGTTTTAAAGTAGCATGCTGTGGCTATTCACATGCTTAAATCAACGATGCAGCTTTCATATTATCCAGTATCAGCCTAAACCTAATGGTCTTCAGTAAAGAGGATTTTTACAGAATAGACTGAAAATAACTGAAGAATTGAATAATGAATTGATGATATTGAATGGAAATAAAACATCTTTACCTATATAAATTCAGACACTAGCATTTCATTTCATACAAATGAATTAAGAAAGATGAGACTTAATTTGAGAAATAATAGAAATTGCTGCTCACTATAATAGTCAATACCTAGTTACACAGCCTACTACAGGTAATCCTCAACTTACAACAGCTCATTTAGTGTCTGTTCAGCACTGAAAAATGTCACTTATGACCGTTTTTCACAGTTATGGCGTTTGTAGCATCCCCATGCTCATGTGATCCAAATTCAGATGCTTGGCAACTGGTTCATATTTATGACAGTTGCAGTATCCCAAGATCATATAATCACCTTTGATGATCTTCTGACTAATAAAGTCAATGGGGAAAGCAGATTCACTTAATAACCATGTTGCTAACTTACCAACTGCAGTGATTCACTTAACAACTATGGCAAGAAAGATCATAAAATGAGACAAAACTCACTTAACAAATGTCTCATGTAATAACATAAATTTTTGGCTCAATCCTCAAGTTGAGGATTACCTGAAGTCTGATTTATAGGTAGCAGATTTAATTCATATGTGCACAAATGGTTAAAAATCCTTTTTTCCATACCAAGATTAATATTGTATCTATTACTTTTAGAGTTCTAGAAAGTACATCATTTTGCAATGAAATCTGCCCCTCTTAAATAATGTTTGTATGCACTTTTGTCACAGATCTTAAGATGCCTATGTAGTTATTGACATAGAGTCCATAATACATGATGCAACTAAATGTACATGAAAGAAGTGCAGTAAAAATTATTTGCATTTGATCTTCTCTTTGGGATAATTAACTAGATCATTCAAATACAGTGTAAATTGGATAACTAAAACAATTGATTCATATAATCTTTTGTCACTATGATTCTTTTTTCATGGTAGATATTTTACTTCAATAACCCTTCTTTGGATGATAACTCATATTTACAACAAGAGCAGAGTTGTTAAACATTTGCTCTGGTGTGGTGAACACCAGCTGTTTTTAATCAAAGGTGCAGCTGAATACCACGTAAAACAATGTGACAAAATCAGTTCATAGTGCCCTGAATGCTTGTTATGATTTAAGATCTTTAAGAGTTAACTGTGTCTTTTGGAGATTGACTTAATTCTTAAAACATGGCTACTATTGATAACCAAATGGAAGCAGCACAAGAGCCCCAATTCCTTCTCATTAGAATGTTAACAGTACTCATTTTAAATCCAGTTTAGGATATGTTATACAATGTTTTTTTAAAGCAAATCCATTATTAGCAAAGTCAATGCATTATTATTTGTAGCAATATTAGTATGCCTCTACATTAGCATGAATGAGTCCTGCGCAGAAACAATTACCCTTAAATTGGATAGCTAGATGGATGAGAAAAACACTCTTTGCTCTTCAACATCAACAACAAATTTTCATTGCCATCGATTTATATGAACATCTTGGACAGAATTAAAAGACTTACTTCATGGCTTACTAAAGGAGAGAGAAAAAAAAAACATAACGTCAGTTAATGCTGCTAAAAAGAAACCCAAAGATCAACTCTGGAAGGTAATATTAAGACATATCCCTTATTTTAAAATACAGCAATAAAAGCAAAAACAAAATGTAATAAAATCTTCTTTCTTGCCATTACCAGCAAATTGGCTGCATTTTCCTTACCTTGACAATGGCAAATGCTTATGTAACAATCTATTCAGAGACAGAAGAGGGGAAAAGCAAAAAACAGAGAGGACTTATATTTGAAAATACATTCTGTATGAAAAAAAACAATAAAAGATAGAAGGACAGGAGTGAAACTGCAGGTTTTAAGAAAAAAGGGGGTTGAGCAATAATAATAATAGGAAGCGAAGGAATTAGCTGAAAGTTGCCAAGAATTTTTTGTTAGTCCTTGCCTTCCTAAGGTTTTACTTATGGCAAAATATAATTTCTTGTTAGTCAGTAGCATTTAGGCAAAAAAAAAAAAAAAAAAAGAGCAAGGAAGAGAGAGGGGGGAGGGAGGGAGGGATAGAGAGGGAGAGAGAGAGAAAGAAGGATAGAGACAAAGAAGGAATTGATGATAAAGCAATGAGGAACAATACAACAAAAAGGCACTTGAGAAGACATAAACGAGCCAGTGCCAAGGACGTTTGCTTTTTTCTCATTACAATTCAACAATTCAATGTAGGATACATGGTTTGCCAATTATTCATAGGTGATGGCACATATCTCTTGTATGGAATTCACAAGCACGAAGGTGGAGTACAACACTGAGAAACACCAATAAATTCTGACCGTATTGCTTGGTTAACAGAGTTGACACACTATACCAGTACTGACCATACAGTACTTCCCCACCCACCCCAAAAAACAAACACCCTAACTCTCCTTTGCCTATGCACGACACAAGCAATTATACACAAATACAGTATCAGGAATCCATTAACTTGATGTTACTCTACTGTTCTTCCTTCTGTGCACTCAGCTACAAACAGGATGTCCATCCAATGGACTCCTGCCAAATTACATGTTTTGACAGCATTTTGGATTTTTGCACAGTAAAAAAACAAGTACTTATGGGCCCAGAGTGGGGTGGGGAGACAGAAGGGAAGAAAACAAAGAATGGAGGGGCTAAGGGAAGAAGAAGGGAAGAAGAAGAGGAAGAAGAAAAAAAGGCAGAATCAAAACAGAATACCCCTCTTAAGTGAATCATACTTGGTCTCAACACCAGCATTTGAATAGTTCAAATTAAAACAGAAACAGAAGTAGACTGTACATGATTCAGATTGTTTAACACAGATTGTTGTCCATGTCTTAGAATATCTGGTACACCCACTGAAGCTCCTGAGAAAAGCTTGGCTCAGCGTCTTCAACGCAGTTTTCAGCCTGTACAGAAAAGGGAGATCTATAAGTTTTTCTGTCTCAATTGTTTGAAATGTTTGAGCTCCTCCTCCTCCTCCTCCTCCTCTACCTCATGCTTCTGAATATGTATTCTGTGTGTTCAGTTTATCCTTTTTTAATTTCACACCATCCACAAGTTCGAAATTGTAGTTCTCCAGTGCAGATAAGTTTCTATCGGATATCCCATTGTGCCAACAGGCGCAGTACAGAATGACCCCACAGATGGCGCCCAGCAACACACCCAGGGCACTCATAGCGATGATGGTGATAAGAATAGGGTCAAGTGTTTTCAGCACATTGCCTGGCTTTCGGGAGATGTTGTCATTATGAGGCTCCCCATTTTCACGGTAATCAGGAGTAAATTCTACAGAAGAACAAAGAGACACAGAAATCATGGGATGGCAGCATAGCTAAAGCTGGGTAAATTAAAAAAGAAAAAAGAAACGAAGATAGATGAGCTTAACTGGTACTGTGTGACAATGCTATAAGTTTATAACTTAAGTTGGTCACTGATTTTGAATTGGAAGCCTCTTCATTTCTCTTCTATGTGTGTGTGTATCAGTGGTGGGATAAAATTTTTTTTACCACCGGCTCTGTGGGCGTGGATTGGTGGGCATGGCAGGGGAAGGTTACTGTAAAATCTACAGTCAGAGGTGGTATTTGCTGGTTCTTTGAACTACTCAAAATTTCCGCTACTGGTTTTCCAGAACTGGTCAGAACCTGATGAATACCACTTCTGGTGTGTGTGTGTGTGTGTGTGTGTATTGCTATATTTCATAATATCTGAGAATATATATTTTCATCCTCATTTATGCATTAAACAATAGTACCTAAAATTTAGGCACTGAATTAAGAGGTTGATTTTTTGTTTTGTTTTTCTACATTTTACATCTGCACTGGAAGAGGAGTATGGATTAGGTTGTAGAAAATGCTTCATCTCCAGTTTCCACTCAATGGAAACAGAGATCTTTTTTTTCCTGTTTTCAAAAACTGGAAGAAATTTAATTGTTGTGTTTGTCCTGTTACAAGATATTGTACAAATTATACAGCAGCTGAGAATACAGCACTGCAGAAAAATTATACATTTGATTTTGTGAAATAAAATTGGCTCCTCATAATAATCTTGTCCTTCATTATAGAGTAATTTATCCAGCAAACTGTAGCCTTTCCTGGTTTCTATTAAATTAATCTCTTGTAACCATTTTTGTGTGTCATTTTGATTTGGAAATATAGATCATAGGAGAAACTTGAGAGTTATAGGAAGATGTATAATTCAAGCAATAAATCTGCCAAAATCTGCCAAAGCAGCCTTACTTTCCAGAATAAGTTCACAAAGATCATCAAGAATACTTTGGTAATAAATTCTTAAATGTCCTGAGAATAAGTCAAAATATTAAAAAAGTAGTTTTAGAACAATATTCCCCCTCAAATGCATATTTGATTTCAGTACTGCATTAATGTAAAGAACTTTATATAAAAATCCTGTCTACTTCTAATGCAAGCAGAAGTTCTTATTAAGAGATGCATCCCCTGAGTAATAAGCCAAAAATTGAGTCCTTCCTTCC
>BLBF01000043.1:10955481-11001627 GCA_015471245.1 Laticauda colubrina
GAAGAAGAAGAAGAAGAAGAAGAAGAAGAAGAAGAAGAAGAAGAAGACCACCACCACTATCCTTCTGGTCTAGCATTTTTTTGTCTGTTTCTAAATAAACCTCACTCACCTAAGCTCAAGGGTCCCATTTTGCTTTGGCTGGAAAACCATGCTCACTGCATTGGTAACTTAATGAAACTCAGATCTCTAATACTTATTTTAACTCTATGGCTTTTCTCCCCAAGAAAGATAACTAAATGTGGGGATTCAGTCATGCACAATGCATGGAATGCTATTGACTCAGTGCCCTTTTATGCTTAAATTTCTTGGCCTACCTGATAATGTTTCACAGATTTGTGGAGAAAAACCCGTCCTTCCTTCCAGCAGTTTCCCTGATTTCCACTTAGTGTCCATAAGACCCGATCATATTCTTTAGGGATCTGGTACCGCAGTTTGATTCTTAGTGTGCCGACGTGAGGGCCCGACATATGATACCAGAAAGTCATGCAAAGGGCATAATTTTGCAGGTTGATGATAGGGCTGATGAGGCGTACAATTTTGCTTTTCTGGTTTTCATCAACTTGGGAATAAATAAAATTGCCATCTCCTATTGTGACAAAACACTTCATTAGACACAATGACCAAGTTTTGATTTCCCTTTAATCTGGTAAACTTCAAGCATTACAACACGAACAGATTTTTCTAAGGAGCTACAACTGAAAAGCTCACTGAGAAATATCTTGGCATGTCTGGTATGCCTGCCTCACCTTCCTCTTCCTACAAACTGAAATTCATTAAGGCATGAACATTCCTGATTTTCTAAATGGTAAGGCATCGTTTTAATAACAACATGGAGAGATTCTTAAGAAACAATATGCTGAGTAGTAAGAGTGGAGATATTAAGATGTGTTTCCACTCAGATCAATTCATTCCATCCAATTTTCATTTGTTCTGTATGCATTTCCTGTGCTTTATGGTAGAACCCTTATAAAATATGTACGTATTTGAAATGCAACTTGTCATAAAATGTACTATTTGTTTGGGGCTATGTTAAGTTATTGAATGGGAAGCTGCATTAAATAGGTAGAAGAGCAGATAATTTTCTCTCTCACATTACTTTGGAAAGTGAATGTCAGATTAGTTTGCTTCAAAGTGTGGATTGAAGAATACTTTAGCCATAGCTTTGTCTGTAGTTTAAAACAAGGGAAACCATTAAAGTTATTGTCAATGTTGCCACCAGAACACAAATTCATTTCTTTAACCCAGGTATATGGGGAAGTACAGAAACCCCATCTTCATCAACACCTTCCTTTCATTTGCTGGGTAAAACACATAATTTCTATTTGCACTTGTGTTTGGGTCAGAAACACCAAGGCATTTCTGGGTTGAAAGACTTAGCCAGAGACATCACGGTTGCCCAGAGGATCCCCAGTTGGCGGCTCCTTCCATGTCCCTGTTAATCTGCCCACCAAAGAGGTACTTGAGATTGCATGCTTTCAAGTTGCTTGTTCGGCAGGAGGTAGAGTGAATGAAAGGAGCTCACCCACCACACAGGAACACATTATCCACACAGCTGATCATTAACCCAATATCCTAATCATCACCATACTTGTTTTTTCTTCACCACCCCAAATTAAAGAACCAATGGTTGGGATAGGGAAGGAATAGGCAGGAGGGGTTATGGCTACCTGGTATATTTCCAGGTCTTAAAGAAATACTTTAACTGCTGTTTGTATATATTCCAGCTCAGTTATATTTGATGGGATTTAGCTGCTGTATGTGAGGGTAGATTTTCCACCCCAATTCTGTTTCTCTGTATTCCAGCCTGCAGCTTTTGGAATGAGCTTTCGTAGCTCTTCGGTAATTAACCAATTCATTTATTCATTTCCACACATAGTCAAACCATTTTTCAAGGGAGAATATGTCAAATGGCTATTCTATGTAAAGAGGTGCAGGAATAGCAATTGTTCTTTTACATAGAGGCACTATGAAGCTGAAGATAGTGAAACAGGATATCAAGTATATGGTGTGTGTGTGTGTGTGTGCATGTGTGTAAAACTTCTTATGTATCTGTTTTCAGATGATGGCTTAGAAATGTGAAAAGCATAGAATAGTTCCTAACAAAGTTCCCAACAAAATCTCATTTAAAAGATATAATTCCTTCCTCCCCAACCCTTCAGTGAGAGGAAAAGTCATGCTTGTCTCTAGACACTCATGGCAAAGTTCAAATATTTTTCATTTCAAGAATATTATTGCAATTCTGGGTCAAGAACTCTGCCTTTTTTGTCTTAATTACAGCTCAACGTATGCATGCCTTTTAGATCCTGTCATTCCTTGGCTAATGTGGCTTTTAACCTCCCTTCAATGTCAGTTCTCACTGAGCCATTTCATTTTACTTTGCATCAATTTTTCTCATTATTACAGCCTTCATTTCAGCTAACTGCCTTTTGCTTAATTTGATGCCGTTTATTTGTACAGTGCCATTCATAGTCAAAGTATTTTAAGTTTTTTTTTTCTACCCCTTAAAAACTAAACCGACTTGTCTCAAGATTCAATTGAACTGTCTCTAAATTTAAGGAGCCCAATTTGCTTGTCATTCTCATTAAGTAAAATGGAGATGGGGGTAGAAAATGGAAATGGGAAAGGAAGGTTCATTGCTAGTACTTCTGACTATCTACATAAATGAAAAAATGGAACGAATAATTGAAATATGGGTCACAGTTATCCTTTGTTCAAAAGGTTTCTGCCCTTAGAAATAAAAGCAGCTAGAAGGCCTAACATCTCACTATATGAGGGTTTCTATCTCCTAATAAAGCTTCTAAAAACATTTTAGAAGTAGCTGAAGTTAAGTGATCTTGCAAGTTTAAGAAAATACACATGCACTTAAAAGCACCAGGTTAACTATGCACAGTAATTAAATCTAATAATTCTAGGACAGGATTTGAAATGGCACAATTATTTTCCATCAAGGCAAAGCAGTATTGACATACAGATAGAAGGTATAACCATAATGGGGCCTGCCCAATACAGCTGTAACAGTTATCAAACTGGTCCAGTCACATGGCCCACCCAATTTTACAACCTTTTTACCCAACAGTTGTTAAGTAAACACAGCAGTCATAAAGGCAAAGGCATCAGTTGTTTAAGTGAGCCCATTGTTTGTTATGGTTTGGCTTTGCTGAAACTGGAAGGTCTGGTTTTCAGCAAAACCATCATGAAGAGAGGTTATGTGACTGTGGGATGTTGCAAATGATTGTGTTTTTGCGTGCTTGAAGTGCAATCATGTGCCTGGTGGAGGAGAGCAATCAATGGAACTTTGTACCTGGATTTTAAGACCTGCTTTGGATCTGTTGTAAGTTCACATGTTCATCAATCAAGAACTATCTGTAAATATTAGTCCTGACAGATCTTTTATTTTAAACACAATATTTATTTTTTCCCACTTATCACTGGATCAGTTGTTAATCCTACTTTACCTGTGTGGTCCTGAATAGGTCCTGTTTTGCTGGTGAGTACTGCCCATCTCAAATCCAGCTGGGCATCATGTTCCCAGCGACAGATTGTCTTTTGAGAACTGTAGCCAAATCCACAGTTGAAACCATATGCCGGAAGTTCTTCAGTAATGGAATAATGGACGGCTACAAGAAAACAAAATGTAATTCATGAAATTATTACTGTACTTAACTTCTTTTCAGAAACATAATTCAAAGATAATTCTAACAAACTGTCAGTAGTTCTTTTGATTGCTACTGCATTGACTTACATGCAGTGATTGGCATTAAATTGCAACTGGGCTGGAGTGGGAAAGGAATCAATGAGTTTTCTACAATTTTTTTAGCATTCCCCTATGGCATTGGTCCGAATCATTGTATAACATGGGAACAGCACATGGTAAAAGTGATTTGAGTTAGCAGAGATGGAGAAACTGACTGTTTTAATTCAAGAAAAGAATTTATCTAGTTTTGTTTCCACTTGAAAATTGATTTTTGCTTGAAATGGAAAAAAAGTGAAACCTGGATTTTAGGTTTTGATGATTAAAATGGTTTTATCATAGAAATAGCTTGACATGATTTGTAAAGCAAAAGTTTGAGGTTGTATTCTATTTATATTTTGCTACACTGAAAAAAGTCAGAACTCACAATGTTTTTCTCTTTCTGAACTTTTTCTTTCTCTTAGTTTTCTAAGTATCATTTTTTTCTCTATTTTTATCTTCTAATAAAAGTTAATAAAAAAATCTTTTAAAAAAGAAATAGTATATTATACCATATCCTAGCCATAAGGAACAGCCCACTATCATCTATGTGCATTTTTCCTATGTAAACTGGATCTGCTGGTAAATATTTTTTTTTCTCACTTGTAATTTCATTATAAATATGCTATGGCTTCTAACTAATTTTTTTCTCATTTCATCAGCTACATAAATGTAGTTCATAGATTTTATGAAACTAGATTAAACTCTGAAGCTGGCCTGACTGAGGCCATTTTGGAAGCTTCGGTGTTGCCACAGTGGTGCTGAAAAATAGAGATAGCTGGGGTTTTGTAGCCAAAACAAAATAGTTTTACCTCCCTTCTTTGGCGATGGACCAAAATCCATGATTGTGCGCAGTTTCAATCCGCGCTTACCACTGGAGTACCCCGAGCTGCTTGGATTCCAGGCTGAAGCCACCCCATAGAGGTGGTGAAGAAGGGGGAGACCGCCAGTGGGATTGAGGAGAGCCACATATCTCCTCCTTGGCTGGCCATTACTCCATTTCCCAAAGGCGGTTGCAGCAGTGGTCAGAAATGGCCACCTCAAAGAGAACCCAACCGGACAAGATTGTGCAGGAGGAAGTTTACAAGAGAAAGTTTGACTGACTGGATTAAACAGAGAAAACATCTATTTAAGATACCTGGAACTTGAATTACAAAGACTAATACCATTCCTGAAAAATATTTTTAAAGCGGCGAAAGAGAAAGGAAAAAGAATTGGTTTCTTTTCTCTCACATTGACAGTTTTAATTGACTTGAAACATTAAGAAGAAGACATTTGAACAAGTATTTATATTAATACATTTTGACATTAACAGGCTATTTCTAGCTGAAAATAAAGTGTCAAAGGGATAAAGATTCTTGGATAATTTAAAAATTTCAAAAAAGAAAGGAAGCAGAGGACGAAAAAAAAAAAGAGGCTGGAATCTGGAAAAATGGGGACCATCTGGAAGTAAAAAGAATTGATAGTGGAATTTTAACAAGACCTGTAAAGGACACAGTGTAGCTGAAACTTTGTTACAAGATAACAAAGCCCCTGGAAAGAGAAAGTGAGAAAAGAAGCAAGAAATCTTTGGATTATTGGGTGATTCCAGGAATTTTGGATGGTGGATCCTAATAAAACAAAATAAAATCAATTGGGGGTTGTTTAAAGATCTTTAAAATGGCATCACTCCCTGAAGAGCTAAAAATGAGACTTAAAGAACAAAAAGAAGAGGCACAAGAGGGAAGAGGATCTTTTGGCTTCATATTTCAATTTTTAGAAATTGAGATTTTGAACTATGAAAAACAACAAGGAAAGCTTGTAGAACAAGAAGGACGGGACAAAGAAGAAGCCATCTTTAATGACCGAGCGATTTTAAGCCGGGTTAAAAAAGGGAAAGGGAGGAAAGGGAGTTAAAAACTTAAGATTTGAAACAACAATAAAAAAGAGTAATTTGAAAAGTAACTATAACATTAGGAAGAAGCAGAAGGGAGAATCAGATAGAAAAGGAAACAAAAAGGGGAGGGAGAAAAAGAGGGGAAAGATGGAAAGGAAAAGAAGTTATAAAGGACAGAAACAAGATATAGAGAAATAGGAAAAGCGTACAAGAATTAAAGGTATACGCTTATTTAAAAGGCACAGAGACAATGGTGAAAAATTTAACTTAAAGAAAGGATTCTGCAAGGGTATATGAGATAGCATTGTTATACTAGAAATATAAAAGAGTTAGAAAATATGATAGATAATTAAAGTGATAGATAAAATTGGCATTGATGTATAATGGAATATTTGTTAGTAATTAAATGAAACAAAGAAGATAAGAAAATAAGGCTCTCAATGATTTTAAAAAATATATAATTGAAAAGAAACATGAAATATTTTTAATGAAATTAATATCAATTGAATAATAATTTTAATGACTGTTAACCATTGTTTTGTTTTGTTTTGGTTTAAAGACAGTAATGAGTAAAATATGAAATATAGGTGATTAAAGTGAATGACAACTGATATTATTAGGTAATGGTTAAAAGATAGAAATGTCTTAAATAGAAATATATAAGATTGCTATCAATATTAATGGCTGAGCTGAACTCAAATAGAATAATCATTTAATTTACTATTTTTTATTTATATATATATGCTGTTCAGCTTCCTTTGGGTATTATCCCATGTCATTGTAGTGCTTTTAAAGTTGTAGCAACTTTCAGCAGAATCTTATTTGCCATCATCAGGCTTCTGTATTGAGTTCGTATGTGGGTCAGGCTATCACAGCCGTTAGTTTTAAATTTGAGGCTAACCTACTGCTGTCCCAGGATGATTTTTTTTACATCCTGATTGGTTGGGAGTCTTGGTCTGTGTTTATTGGACTTGGAGTTTGTTTGATTGGTGTTTCTGGTTTCTTTTGTCTGTTTTGTGGCTTTGATTGGCTGGCAACACTGTGTTCCTGTATTGGAAGCTTTCAGTGCAGCTTGGCTTTGTGTGAAAGGACGGCTATTATCTATTAGGAAGCTAGGTTTCATCTGGGTGCCTGGTTGGGGTGTGTTTGAGCTGGAGGTATCAGCGGGAGTCTGTTTGTGCCCAGGTGTTTGCCTGGCTTGTGGTGTGGAGATCTTTCTATTTGAGAGTGCAGGCTTCCAAATGATTGACAGTCTGGTGGAATCATCTCTTCTATTCATGCTTTCAGGTCTTTTTTTAATCTCTATGGCTTCTCTGATGATTCTGTGGCTGGGGTTTTCTATAGTGGTTAGGGTTTTGGTGCTATTGAAGTTGATGTTGTGACCTGTGGTTTTCATGTGTTGGACTAGTGAGGAGGTGTGTTCCAGCTTTTTTACTGCATTTTTGTGTTCATCCAGGTGGGTACTTATTGTTCTATTGGTCTGTCCAATGTATGTGGCCGGGCATGATGCACAGGGAACTTCGTATATGCCTTGGTTTTCCAGGTCAGTTTTGTCTTTGGGGTTTCTAAGGTTGGTTGCTATTTTTTTGTCTGTTTTGAAGGCAGTCTTGATGTGATGCCTGTGTAGTATCTTACTGATTTTGTCTGTAGTACCTCTTATTTAGGGCAGGACAGCTGTTCCATAGGTCTTTTGATCTTCTAGGTCTCTATTCTGTCTTAGTGTGTTTTTGTGGATCAAGCTGATGATTTTGTTTTTGTGGAAGCCATTGGCTGTCAGTACTTTAGTCAGGGTGCATAGTTCAGTCTTTATATGTGTCTTGTCTGCCAGGCGTTTGGTTCTGGTGATTAGTGTTTTGGCCACGGAGTTTATCTGTCTTGGGTGGTGGTGGGATTGGGCATTGAGGTAGCGATTGGTGTGTGTTTTCTTCTGGTATACGGTGTGTCCTAGTGTGCCATCTGTTCTTTTGTAGATCAGTACATCTAGGAATGCTAGTTGTTTGTTTATTTCTGTTTCCATGGTAAACTTGATTTTGGGTTGTGTTGTTTAGGTGTGTTAGGAAATTGTTTAGGTTTTATTTTCCATTGGGCCAAATCACAAATGTGTCATCGATGTATCTTAGCCATAGTTTGGGTTTGTGGGTGGCATTAGCCAGGGCTCTGGATTCGAATTCTTCCATGAACAGGTTTGCAATGACGGGTGACAGTGGTGATCCCATAGGGGCTCCTTCAATTTGCTTGTATCTTTGTATATGAAATATAAAAACCCCAAAGACAAAATTGACCTGGAAAACCAAGGCATATACGAAGTTCCCTGTGCATCATGCCCAGCCACATACATTGGACAGACCAATAAAAGAATAAGTACCCGCCTGGATGAACACAAAAATACAGTAAAAAAGCTGGAACACACCTCCTCACTAGTCCAACACATGAAAGCCACAGGTCACAGCATCAACTTCAGTGGCACTAAAACCCTAGCCACTATAGAAAACCCCAGCCACAGAATCATCAGAAAAGCCATAGAGATTGAAAAAAGACCTGAAAGCATGAATAGAAGAGATGATTCCACCAGACTGTCAATCATTTGGAAGCCAGCACTCTCAAATAGAAAAGATCTCCACACCACAAGCCAGGCAAACACCTAGGCACAAACAGACTCCCTCTGATACCTCCAGCTCAAACACCCCCCCCCCAACCAGGCACCTAGATGAAACCTGGCTTCCTAATAGATAATAGCTGTCCTTTCACACGAAGCCAAGCTGCACTGAAAGCCTCCAGTGCAGGAGCAGAGTGTTGCCAGCCAATGAAAGCCACAAAACAAACAGAAGAAACCAGAAACACCAATCAAACAAACTCCAAGTCCAATAAACACAGACCAAGACTCCCAACCAATCAAGATGTAAAAAAAAACATCCTGCCACAAGAATAGGCTAGCCTCAAATTTAAAACCAACGGCTGTGAGACCCTGACCCACATACAAACTCTATACAGAAGCCTGATGATGGCAGATGAGATTCTGCTGAAACGTTGCTACAACTTTAAAAGCACTACAATGACGTGGGATAATACCCAAAGGAAGCTGAACAGCACACACACACACACACACACACATAAGCTATTCAGCTTCCTTCGGGTATTATCCCACGTCATTGTAGTGCTTTTAAAGTTGTAGCAATGTTTCAGCAGAATCTCATCTGCCATCATCAGGCTTCTGTATTGAGTTTGTATGTGAGTCAGACCTTCACAGCCTTTCTGTTTTAAATTTGGTGCTAGCCTACGCTGTGCCGGAATGTTTTTTTCTTAATCCTGATTGGTTGGGAGTCTTGGTCTGTGTTTACTGTCTGTGTTTATTGGTCTTGGAGTTTGCTTTGTTCTGCTTGATTGGTATTTCTAATATCTTCTGCCTGTTTTGTAGCTTTTTTTGTCTTGATTGGCTGGCAACATTGTGTTCCTGTATTGGAGGCTTTTAGTGCAGCTTGGCTCCGAGTAAATGGATGGCTATCATTTATTAGGAAGCCAGGTTTCATCTGGTTGGGGTATGTTTGAGCTGGAGGTATCAGGGGGAGTCTGTTTGTACCCAAGGTGGCTGCCTTGTGGTGTGGAGATTTTTTTGTTTGTGAGTGCGGGCTTCCAGACAATTGACAGTCTGGTGGAGTCATCTCTTCTATTCATGCTTTCATAGAACCACGAAGCCGAAAGCACCAGCCTGAAGATGGTTCGTGGGACCTCTTTGAAACGTTGCCGAGATACTCTCAATCTTACACAGGAAAAGACCTGAAAACACCAAGACCTGCATACCTGTACCCATGAAAATCTACAAAAACATACACACACACACATACATTTTTAAAATAACTTATTTTTAAGGAAATGTACCAAGCAGAATTTGATTGATAATAGTTATGCGTTATAAAATAGAGGTTAGAAAATGAATGTTATAACTGTAAAGGCATAATTTAAACTTTAAGTAAGATTTGAATGGCTAATAATTAAAAAGTGGATGTACAGTAATACATATCCAGTGTCTGAGTGAAGGTGTTATATGAAGGTGTTACACTCTAGTCCAGTAATTACAGGGGAAAATTTGTTCTATGAGAAAAGAAAATATGAAATTGTAAACAGGACATACAAAAGTATAAAAATATTGATTAAAAAGATAATGTAAATTAGAAAAAGATATGTAATTGAACTTAGAAAGGAATGAGATAATTAAAAATAAGGTTACAGAAAGCAAGGAAAGGGAAAAACTATTGAGAAAAATGCAAAAATAGTTATAAGATATGGATTAGAATATATAAAATGAATATGTAATTGAGTTTATGTCTGTTTGGAAAAGTGATAACCCAGGAGCATGCTGTTCTCAAAAAAGATATTTTATTTTTATTTGTATGTTTTGTGAAAACCCAAATAAAACTCTAATATTAAAAAAAAATAATTTCCCCTGAGAACCAAGGACATTCCACAAGAGGAGGAGTGAAATTTTCAAGCAACCAGACAGCACCTTGATTGGACCATGCAATTGATTGATTGGCAAAGGGGAAAAAAACTTTATTTTTAATTAGGTGAAAACTGTGGGAACATTCAGGGTTGATTTTTACCAGTCTGTGCCAATATGATATGTCCAATAAACCTGTTTTTTGAGGAACCTGCTGGCCTTGGAGTTCTGTTTGCTATGGGTGGATAACTTGGAACTCAAGACACTGGATATGTATTACTGTACATCCACTTTGTACCTAAATGTAGATGTTGGTTTTGCACAAATATCGATATAAGTGTATGAACAATATGTTTTTCTTTGTTTCTGTTTCAGAACCAAGCTATCAATGACAAAATTAATTGGACGGTTATTCTGGCAATACTATCAACCACAGCATTCTTATGCAGACAGTGCGATAAAGGTACAAAGTACCATGATCTGCCAACTTTGGGAATCTGCATCCTTGGGTATCTTCATTTAAAAATATCTGGAAGCAAGGCACAAGAAAGAATCTGCTTTAATAAAATTCCCAAAGAGCTTCTATCAGTCTGCACACAATTCTAGATTAGACAAGCAGCAAATCCACTGTAAAGCAAATCCATGCACTTGATATATCTTGAATGAAGTATTTTGTTTTAAGTAAGGCTTAGAACTCTGTTGCAATCCTTCAATTCATTCCTGTATCTTACTGCACAAATTGAGACTCTCAAATATATACAAAAGCTTTCCCTGCATATCTACTTTCGATATAAAGGGATATTCCACATGTGGAAACTATATTAAGATAATTTCCTGATGGAGTTCAGAACCTGTCTGGCAACCAAAGAAAGCTCTCCACAATATATGAATTCCTGTTCTACATTTAAATAATCTGTTTCCCCCATCTGCTTCCTGAGCTTCTACTTCAAGGATTTCACAGCATTCCAGAAAGACTATTCCCTGTATTAAAAAAAATGATTTGTTATGTTTTGGTTTCATTAGACTTTCTGCATCTCCCCATTGCATGTATGAAACAGGTTGATGAACTGCAGAATCAGGTAACAGGGTTCATGTCTGGAATCTGGATCCAGATACACATCCAAATGAGATGTTAGTTTTACACACCGAATTACTTCCAACATAATGTATCCTTTTCTGCACAGTTGCTTATCAGTAGGTTTAGTTAGATTGCCCTGTGCCACTAGAGGTTCACTGAGTGGGGTTTTTTTGTTGTTGTTGCATTTTTCACAATAAAATTGAAAAGAATCATAAAGTAATTCCAAATGAACACAATCCTTTCCACTGGGAATGTTGAATCAATTGACTACTTATCTATTCCTCTTTTGCAAAGTATAAATAGATTGGCAATATCCACAAGATGGCAGCAGTTATATGAATAGTTTTGGATAAGAAGAAAAGACAATATGGCTGACAGCCAATTAAGCAGACTATAAACCTCCTTGTACAGCATGAAAAGTATGGTGTTATGCAACTTCTTTTGGTCAGGGTGAGATCATGTTTTGCTTTCAGCTTCTCCCAAAGTCTGCCAAATAGTCTTATATGAAACTGTTTATTATTTTTCAGGGAAAGTTGGAATTTGAATTTGAAAATAAAGTTATTCAACATAATGGGAAGATTGCTTTCATCCATATTTCAAAATATGCCAAATTCGTTTATGATGATAATAAAGTATCCACCCATAACCATGGATAACTCCCAAATGAATTAATTCTACTGTTCCTTTCCAAATAAATGAGGCCTACTAAGGCCTGAAGATTCAACTATCTCAATTCAATTAAAAAAAACAAACCTAATTTTTTAAAAAAGGAAAAGCAACTCTTTTATATATCCCATGGGAAAATTGAGGAGCTCATGTTTGATATATTACATTGCTATTATATTAAATTATATTTTGTTTGCAAGCATTTTTTCTGTCAGGTTTCCAAATGATGAAACCCTTTTTAACAGGAATGAGGGAGTCCACTGATAACATTTCTGTCATACTGTGACAGAACTGTGGTTGGCACAGATGTATCAGTTATAAATAAGAACATTTTAAGAGTATTTTAAACTTTTTAAAACTAGAGACAGAGAGAAGTAGAATGAAAAAAAGAAGAGCTGACTATTTACTAGAAAGTTGTAATACTGAGTTGCTAATTATACTTCAAACCTGCACCAGTATATAACTTCTATATGAATTCAGAAAGCCTGTATCCAAAGAATTACACTTGGACGTAATTCTTTCTCTAAGTAAAAGAATATCACTTGCTTATATTCAATTAACTCCTGACGTATGACCCCAATTGCAACCAGAATTTTATTGCTGAAATAAAGCTGTTGTTAAAAAAAAAGGTGCCCAATTTTATGACTTTTTTGCCAGGTTTGTTTAGTGAATCATATGGTCATTAAGTGATTTTGTTTTCCCCCATTGACTGTGTTCTGTATGTAAAGTGGATGACTCCAAATCTACCATTCTGATTGGCTAAGGAAAGGAACAGTGGATTGGTTCACTAGGAACCAATCCAAAGAGATACCAAAAAGGCGGCAAATCTAAATAGCTGCCATTGGCTGCAAGCAGGCAAGCCAGCCTGTATAAAAGGGCTGGCCCCGGCTTCAGCCGGCGTTCCGTTACTAACTGTTAACAATAAAAGTATTTGTTGTTGGAACCCGGTCTACCTCGTGTGTTTTCCAAACAAAACAGACTGGATGTCAAAAGCCAATTGAAAGATTGCAAATGTTGATCACTGATTCAGGATGCTGCAACTAACTATCATAAATACATGTGGATTGCCCAGGACCTGAATTTTGATTATACAACCATGGAGATGCTGTGATAGTTGTGAAAGTGCTATTGCTATAATTCTGAGGACTGGCCATAAGTAATTTTTTTCAATGCCATAGTAACTTCAAATAGTTGCATATGTTGTATTGATGTATACCTATAGTAATAGCATTTAGATTTCTATATCGCTTCACAGAGCTTTATAGCCCTCTCTAAGCATTTTACAGAGTCAACATATTGCCCCCAACAGTCTGGGTCCTCATTTTACCCATCTGAGAAGGATGGAAGGCTGAGTCAACTTTGAGATTGGTGAGATTTGAACTGCCGAATTGCAGACATCCGGCAGTCAGTGGAAGTAAGCCATAGTACTGCATTCGAACCACTGTGCCACTATGGCTCATATGTAGCTGCATATTGATGCAACTGTTAATTTTAGTATAGATTACAGCAGAAAGACGTGAAAGCAACTGTTGTCTGATACACCCAACTAAGCATTTCAAAACAAATATGAAAACATTTTACTCCAAGTTCTGCATAAGTCAGTGGAATGTATATTATGATGCACGTGCCAATGTTAGCTATACACAACATTATAAAGAATTCCCTGCTGTCTCTCAGAGGCTGACATAACCTGCCTTCCACTCTCAAAGAACAACTGTCAGTAAATGCTAGTTTTGATTAGCAGAAAGTCACCATGTTTGCAATCTTCCAAATTATTTCACTCTGTATGAAGCATTCCCAAACAATCTCAGATATATACTCTCTCATTCATCACTTCTAATGCCTGAGCCAATACAATTGGATTACTCTCACATAGCCCCGATCTTGCTTCCTGATTACAAGAACAAAAATAAAAAAACACAACAACCCCCCCCCACACAAACTCCCCAGTTTGTATGCTTGCAGCTTTCCAGATAAGCAGCAAATGCAGCAAAATGATATATGCCTAACAAGCTGTTTAAACTGAAGTTGAGGACAAAATCTCAGCATCCAAATCTCTGTAAGATTCTTTGAAAGCACAGACATACATTCTATTGTGTAATTAAAACAAATCTGGCCTATGAGAGTAGCCAGCAGCTGCATTTCTTGGCCACATCTTGTTCACAGCTGGAACAATTAATGCTCCACATGAGCAGTCAGCCAGCCAAGCCCTTTGCAATGTTGTTTGTCTTTCTTGGCCCACCCAGTTTTGATATGTTTTGACAGCTTTGTTCAAGTAAGGGAGAAGCAATGGAGCCATCAAGCTACCAAGCACCAGAGTATGAATAGATGCAATTCAAAATAGTCACTTCTGTGACATATTTCATTTTTAACAGGCATTTTAATTGCTAGAAAGTCATGGGTAAGGTTGGATCATGCCTTGGTGCTGTTACAAACTCCACTTTTGAAATGCTTTTAGTACTATGGAGAACATTGATTGATCTCATGTACATTAAGGTTAAAGAGTTTGAGAGTGTAAAGATCTGAGTTGGAAAAATCTAGATAAATCTAGATGGCAGTAAAGAGATGTAGGAAAAAACTCTTTTGCAATCCGTTGGTTGTACAAATTTTTGCAGTTCAGATTTGGTAGCCATATTTTGTTAAAATGGCTAGGAATTCTGAGACAATAAGATAGGGAAGCCAAAACTTCAGAATGGCATATGTTAAGTTTATTTTTCTTTAATTACTTAATCAACTAAATTCATATAAAGTTTCAATCCAACTGGACTCCAATAGTTAAAAGCTGTAATTTGCAATGTTGTCAACTTGAGATTGTGCTTACTTCAACATGGATAAGTTCAGACAAATTCTTAAAATAGAGAAATACTGGTTTGAAATGTAATGTTCCAAGCTTTCTAAATGCAAGCTGTTGAAGGAATTTAATTCCATTCTCCAAAAATGCAAGCCTACAGTAGCCTCCAAAATGAGGTTTAACAAATGTACAAACTATTGTACAATACCCTTAATTTTCTTTGCAAAATAATACTTAGGATCATCCAGTGCAAATGACAGCTTCACGTGATATTATTGCTGGATAATTGAAAAAGCCAGATAATACAAAAATGAGTTTTGTGTGCTTCACTGATTGCAGAAAGATGTTCTATTGAGTCTGTTTTGTCAAACTGTGAAATGCGCTTAGAAAAAAAGGAAATTCCATAACATCTCAAGATGCTCATCTGCAACCTGCCAGGAAACCAGCACATGGTAAGACAGAATGGCTCCAGGTTGCCAAAAAGTAAAGCGAGCCAATATTCTCTCCCATTATTTGTTCAACCTATATGCTGAATATAACTAAAGGAGGATTGATTGGAAGAAGATGAGTGTAATTTTGAAGTTGGAGAAAGAAATATTCATAACTTGCACTATGCTGATGACACTATTCTGATAGCCAAGAATGAAGAAGGTTTAGAATAATAAAAGTCAAGGAGCTCATTGCATTAAAAATAGGGCTAAACTTAAATATAAAATAGATTAAACTAGGGATTACAAATAGAGCATTCAGCTGTAGAACTAACAATAAAGATATTGAAGTGGTAAATGCTCTCTTTTAGATCGACTCTCAATGGTAAAAGAAACAATCAATTAAGGATTATGCCATCGACTAGTTCTTGTTACATTAGCCACAAGGCCTTGGAAATGCCATCATGTGTCTAAGCCTACAACATCAGAATTGCGGAAGCCATGATATTCCTTGTGATACTTTACAAAAGATAAATTCGGACTTTGAAGAGTTGAAAAGTATAAATGCTTCTGAATGTTGGTGTTGGATAAGATTCCAGAGAATACCTTAGTGATATCTACAAACAAGGAGTCTGCAAAACTCTGGTCATAAAATTTAAGAGGGACATTATGATGGACCTATCTTGTTTTTATGCTTTAAAATGTAATATACATAAAAATACAAGTGGACTTTTGATTGAGCTTACAAATTGATATTTTTTATCATAGCCTATAATTACAAAGCAGCACACAGATTTTCTGTAATAGAAGTGGGCAACCTTTAGATAGATGTGGGTCACATTTTGTGACTATGAGCACAATGAAAAAAATTAACATTATAGTAATCGGTGAAGTCATGATTTTTTGATTTCTGGGATTTTTAAGGTAGGGATAGTGATTTGGATATTTTTCTACTTTATTTTAAAGATATTTTAGGATTTACACATTCCACTTTAGAAATGCAGGAAAAATTGTGCTTGTGGAAAGCCAGGAAGATCTGGAGTTGGCTAATCATGAGAATCAAAAGATTGAAAGTGAAAAATTTGGATTACAGCTTAATATCAGTAAAAAAGATAATGATAGTTGAAGAGAAGACACAAATCAGAGTACAACCTGACAATGAGACCTTCAAAATTAATCTTTCTGGGTTCTAAAGTTAACCAATGTGGTGACTGCAGTCCTATAGCCAGGACTGTCTTAACAGCATTATGGACTGCGGGCAAAGCAGTATATACCGGGGCCCCTATGACCAATATTCACAGGAATAAAAATGTAAATAGTGAATAAAATTAACCATATATCTGCATGTTAGTATTAATAAAAATGCAACAAAATGTAATAAATATGTTGCTGTATTTATATGATACAAGAGGCATTGAAGGGGCACCTATGCTTGTGGGGCCCACGGGCAATTGCCCATCAGAGGTCCATGCATTAAGACAGCCCTCCATCTAGTTCTTGGAAGAACTGCAATGTCCAGTATGAATAATATCTGGAAGAGTAAAGCTAGCCTCCCAACCAAATACAGCAAAGCTGTAAAATATTAAAATTATAAAAGCAAAAATTATTAAAGCAATAATTTTTCCAATTGCTACTTATGCTTGCAAAACTTGAACTCTGAAAAAGAAAGATAGGAAAAGGGTGGATGTCTTCAAATCATGATGTTAGAGATGACTACTACGCATCCCATGGACTGGAAAAATCATAAACAAAAAAGTCCAAGCCTTACCAAAAATATCACTTAAAGCCAAAGTTGCCTAGCAAAGGCTGTTGTATGGAGAATACTGATCCACAGAACAACCAAGAGTCAGACACAACTGAATAACAACGGATGCAGTAAACTAAATTTTGGCAGCCACAATAATCTTCCTGTTTTTTTTTACATATGTCATGATTAGATGTAAAGCTTTACAGCCCTACTTCTATTTTTCTAAAACTGCTCAGAGATTGCACAAAAGCAGGATCATTTCTAAAGAAATACTATTCTTTATTTGTCTAAGAAATGTGAATATATTTATATATTCAAATATATTCACATATTTTCAAATGAGAAACCAATAAAAATAAGAACTAACAGTAATGCCTTATTATAAGTTTCACTATATAAGCCTTGAAGATGTCCCAAAGGTTCTTTTTCAAAAGGTGACTGGACTTTTTTTTTTTTGAAGATATTTCGCTTCTCATCCAAGGAACTTCTCAATACTTCTGAAGATGCTTCTTGGATAAGAAGCAAAACATCTTCAGAAAAAAACAAAGTCCAGTTGCCTTATGAAAAAGAATCTTTGGATGACTGAGGATCTCCATACACAAGCCTTCAAAAAACAAAGAAATCAAACAATACTGAAGCTAAGATTATTGTCAAGGAAAAAATAACCCTCAAAGTAACATTTCAACAAAGCTTCCCCCCCCCCCCCAAACACTCTGATGATAGAAAAAACAGGATGCTGTTCACAATAGTATATGCTGACTGAATAAACTTGGAGGAAGAAAAATTAAAGCATGGAAAGCATTTTATGACAAGGAAATTCAGAGGTTAAGAGACAAAATCTTGGAATTAATTACTTTACTCTGATTGCTTTTTGTCACACTTTTGTCTTTTATGGAAGCTTTTTCATTACTGATACATTCTTTTTTTCTTTTTCTTTTGCTTATAGCAAAGCCTCAGAATGGCAGAAACACATCCAAAGACACATAGCCTGTGAAATTACTTTTGAGGCTGTGCCTGATTGTCATTTAATAAAGGAAATGGGAGTAAGGGGAGGAGTGACCTTTCCCCTTTTTACAATTATTAACACAAAGCATTTAAAACTGCTGATTAGATTTAGAGAATTTGAGGAGGGGGGGATCTTTCTGTCTCTCCCTCTCTTCTCTCTCCATGCAGGATGATAAAATAACCCAATGAAACTGCAAATTAAGAGCTTTTCCAAGCACTATTAGCTATTGTATTGATTGAGGAGAAAGGACCAGCTGCCAGTAATAACTTTTTTTGTCTCTGCTCAAGTTTAAGCAATTTGCATAAAATCTTTCAAAGAAGTCTACCTAGGAAAGAATATTGTAAAACTGCCAACTGTATGATTGGAGGGGAAAAAAAAAAACCTGGCAAAGTTTTTCCAGAACAGCGGAAGATATAAATAGCCTGAACGTTACTCCTGTTCTTGATGGCCTTTCTCCCTTTGGTTTGCAAACACATCATGTATCATAGACAAGATATCATGTTTATCCCAGAAAGTTTAGTGTGCAATTCAGCTGCTGAATATTTTCCTAGCATTGTCACAACTTGGCATACATCAACACACATTCTTTATACTGTATACACATTTGGATGAAAGAAGGAAAGTGTTTAGTGAACGGAGCTTAAAATTCAAATGTTCCATTATCCTTCGAATATTTTGAAAGGAAAGCAAGTTGGAAGATCCTGCAATTCATTTAAATTGTTGTTGACATAACACACAATTCAGAAATATAGTGTGTTTTATCCAGAGACAATTATTTTTATAGCCTACCTGGCTGAACTGTAGTATCAGTTGGTACTGGTTTTTCTGTGATCGTAGCTGTGGTACTCCCTAGAAAAAAAAAATTGCACGCACACACACACACAAAAGTCAAAATCCATTCATTTATCTTATTCATAAATGTTCATGCAAATTGAATCATCAAGGTTTGTTTATTTATTTTCGAGGACACTTCATTTGAAAAACACGCTCTCTTGAATATAACACAACTTCCCCAAATTGAATTTAAAATTGTTAGTTAAATTCTGTCATTATTCTTCTACTGCACAATCTGCTAATAATGATCTAAGAGACCTAAGCAAGAAAAATTGGTGCAAGAAAAATTTAAAAGACTGTGAGTTTGATTTTGATTGACCTTATAAAGAGCTCTCTCTAATGATCCAGGCCTGTCAAAGTGGCAAATGGCAGCCAGATAGGTCACACCAGGCCATGGCCACTCTGGCAAAAAATGTCATAATGCGTCATGATTTTGCCCATGACACAATTGAGTTTGGCACCCGTGTAATATCTAATCCCATTCCTTTGTGCTGAACAGAAAATGTTAAAGTGACAGACACAATTCTTTCATGTAGTATATTCTCAGAGAAAATACCATAATATCCATGTTATGGAACTGAGAATGCTGAGAGCTTGATTAACTTTGATGACTTTAAAAAATAGAGTTGAAACTACTTAATAAACTTTAATTGTTTCCATAAAATTTTGGGTGGGATGGAGAGGAAAACCAAACATCATCACTGTGTGATGCTTAATAAGAATGAATTTTATTTTGGCTATCTATGCCCCCAATGAATCACACATTACAAGAGAAGATAAAACCTACCTCAAGCATTTAGTGATGTTGGGAGCTGCACTATCATATAAGAAAGAATAAATATTGACCTGTCCAGCTATATATTATTTTATTAATTATAATTGAATAATAACTCATCAGAATGAAAATGAAGTCACTTCATTTATTTGTAAATGAACAAATATTTGTAGGGACATCACTTTGATTAACAAACAAATCCTAACTAACAAACCAGATATAAAGCTCTATAAGATAAGAAAATTCCAAACAGCTTCATCCGCTAACCAAAGTGTAGCTTATATAAGAAACAAACACCATTTTAGCTGTCTGATTTTTGCAACTTCTTTTAATTTGCTAATGCTTAGATGTGCCTTACAGACTTAGGAAGAAGTAGAAAGAACAGACTACCACTGAGTTCCAGTTTAAAATAAATATTAATGAAAAGGAAAAAGTAGGATTCTCCCCTTCCCCCTGCTTTCTCTGCTCCAATTGTAATGTCTTTGCTAAATGAAATTTGGAAGAAAACTACCCCAGTTATAAATAAACTGGATTTCAGCCAAGATTGCATTAGCCTACTTAACAATCCAGCTAAGGCAGTTAAATTACAAGTGATTAGCATACTTCTGTATTGCTTCAGGGGGAGAAAAATGTATCTTTCTCTTTTCTTATTAACACATTGTGTTTTAAACAATAAATCCCAGGATTTTCATAAGAACTAAAGTTGTACTGCAATAGGTTAATATGTATTTTACAATTTAATACTAATCCATTGTTCTTGTTTTAATCAACTTCAGCAAAATAAAATGGCACAAAATTACCCACATATGCATACATTTTTTCATGTTTGTCTTTTTATCTTCATTTTTCATCTTTACCTGCTAAATAGTAGAATATTTCTGTAGTTTCTTAAGCTATTTATGTAAAACTTGTAATTTTTCACTTGATTCACTTGTCAAAAACATCAGCCTTGGTCTTTGATACATTAATTTTCAGATAACATATTCCTCACTGCAATATACAATGAAGCTGTACTTTTCATATAGGCATTACATATCAACATTTATTGAGTTACACTATTATCATCTGTTCTTTTTATAGAGTCTTCAAAACATCTTTGAGTACAATGGAAGGGTGTAGCCTAAAAACTCATCCGGCTTTGTCTATGAATACCTTGTCCTTGTTTTTTTTTGTTGGACATTAACATTTTATCATTCATTTCATTTCTATTCTTGACAAATTATTATTTCTTATTCCATAATTAATTTTAACTCTAATCTCTCTGTTAGGCCTTCTTGGCTCAGCCTCTTCATTTAGTTCAGCATTATTTCCATACCGTGAATTTTGCCACTTTTTCTCCCCATCTTCATATTGCTCTTTGTCAACATTTTTGTAAATATCTTCTCTATATGCTTTGTACAACATATTTCTCTCATCATTTTTGCAGCAGTTATAAGGATTTCTCTCCTCATCCACAGCCTCTTTTAGTACTGTATATTGTACCTTCAATGTCTAAATCCATATTTCATCCATTCATTGTGTTTAGATCTATGTTTATTCCATTAATTAATTAATTAATTCATTCATTCAGTATAGCTGCCCACCTCAACCAAGTCACTCTGGGCAGCTCACAATTCTAAAATTGATTTATAGACTTATGTTTCAATCATGCATTTGAAACAAAGAATTTTTTTCTAAACAGATATTTGTCACATAGCTATTTTAATTTATTCTTGGTCTCCAAATAACCTGATTGTTTATTTTATCTTGTTCTTATTCATCTGTTCAAGTTGTCTAGCAGAATGGTTTTTTCCCCCTCAGAATGCTTCCCCCCCGCTCTCATTTTTAGATTATTGCATAATTCTCCCCCAAATCTATCATGAGTCTTCCTTTGTCAATATTCACTGGTATTTACCATAACCCAAAATGACACCAAATAATATTTTCTAGCATACATTTCATTCCTTTCATTCATAACTAAACTTATAGCATCGCTTTCTAGCACTCTTTACTAACCTTCCTAGTTTCACAAATAGGCCACAAATATTGAAATTAACTATGTATCATGACTTTAGTTATACCTGTTTTATCTCTCTTTTCTGCTAGGTAATACTACTGGTCAGTTTGGACATAGTTGAGACATATCTTTCCTCACACTGTTCTAAGAAAGCTAAAATATTTCATCTATAGGCTACCTAAAGGCAACATGTACTTGTCCACATTCCTCAATTAAGAAATATTTTTAATTTTTTAATGAATGGAATTAAAAGGCAGGCATATTAAAGCACACAAATTTACAGATATATCAGACCAAGTATATTTAAGGTATGACTATTAAGTTCAACACCTTGTTGCAGATAATGCATGAATATGTCATATTTTTTCCACTAAGTAATAAAGATAAGAATGGCGTTGTGAAAATGATATGAATGAAAACAGAGTTGCAATGAAATGTGGATGGTTTCTGCACCTGTCAAATGGAAGTCATCACCTGTTCCACTGTAGCAGTTTGCTTGGTCATCATCACACTCATCCACAGGACTGGTATCAGCAGTGGTTGGGATTGAAGTAGTTACTGAAAAAAACATCCCAGCTTGATTCAGTTAAGATAGATTCAAAGGCAGGGCTTTTTAATGGATTAGAATGCATACACATTATCTGGAAATAGCGAGTACTAGTATTGGTTTGGAAAAGTATTAAAGTGAAAATACTAAGAATTATTTAAAAGAATAATTCTTTGGAATAAATTAAAAAAATAATTTAAAATTATTTAAAATAACTAAAATTATGCTTTTTACTAATATTCTTTTTTTAATCTTCCCAAATTTCAGCTTGGAGGATTCTTACCGTGTTTATAGGAGAGCAAATGATAGGAAATAGGAAGAGGAAGTTGGATAATTTCTTTTGTGAAATTAAATGCTAACAAATAGCAATACCAGTAGCATTTAGACTTATATACTGATTCACAGTGCTTTACAGCCCTCTCAAAGTGGTTTACAGTGTCAGCATATTTTCCCCAACAATCTGGGTTCTCATTGTTCAAATGCTTTTGTTCCTTATGGTCTTATACAAGGAAGAAAAGATTATGGTTTATTCCTGCTAATACGACCTACCCTGAAAGTAAGTCCTAGCTTGATTTTTAAATATGCACCCAATATAAGCCCTACCTCCAAAATAAGCCCTTATTAAAATCCCATCCACTCCAGAGTGCATGGCTAAACATTAAACTAGGGTAGGGATGATGGGGTGGAGCTGTCCGACTACTTACCTTAGGACAGTTGTAGCCAGGTGTCACACACCTCGACATCTGCCTTGCCAGCCCATTTCTTCTGCAGCCAGCAAGGCTTTCCTAAAGGACTTTATAGCTCGATCTGGAGCTCTGTTAACAGCTGCAGAGGTCTGCAGGAAAGCCTTGCCAGCTATAGAAGAAGTTCCTGAAAGTGAAAAGGAGGCCAGGAGTGATGCACGCAATTTAATTTAATTTAAATAAATAGGAAGTTGTAATTAAATGGATCAATCATATTGAAATGACCCCTCATTTATTAGTATTTTCATTTTTCATTTGAAGAAGGAGGAAAAGGAGCAGGAGGAGGAGGACTTTACATATACTGCCACATAGTTTGTTGAATTCTGCTAGTATCAAACAAAAAGTCTAATATGCTAGTTGAAGATAGGAAAAGCATGATAAAAATCACACTAAATATTAAAAGCTAATGGAGGATCAATAGACCAGTATTATAAGAAAGTAATTAATGAAACCAATTTATCAGGGATTGTGTAATTACCTTCAATTTCACAACCCAGCAGTTCCAATCTTAGTCCCAATCCAGCATGTGTGGCTCTTTCTGGATAAACACGGATGAATCTGGTTGTCAATGGGTCAAAAGTGCGAAGTTCAGGAGTATCATAGTTGGTATTGCCTTCAAAAATCTGTAGAGCATACATACAAAATTGTGCTGCTTAACAATCACAAATAGATTTATTTTTAGCCAGCTGGCAATTTCCTCCCCTTAACAACTGAATAGTAATCACAGTTCTGATTGTTCAAAGTGGCTCATTTATTTAGAAAATAAAAGAAAGAAAAGATAGTTGAACACTCTCTAAGAGGTTTCATGTCTTGTTTTCCAGAAATCTATCCATCAGGACTCATCTATCCATCAGGATTAGACATCAAATGTTTTAATGGCATGTCTTCTTAATGAAATGTATATTTGGAATTTACATTGATATATTCAAGGAAGGATTTCTTCTGATATCAGTCACCATTCATGTAGTTACAAGGGAAAATTTCAAGAGAGAATTTTTATCCTGATGTTTATAGTTATATTACAAGTATACAAATTAAACTTTAGAAACAATAGCTGCTGTAAGATAACAGATGTCGATAAAACTAAATCTAAGCAAGATAAACTACTTGTAATACAATACAGATACAGTATTTGTGAGATTGCTTGGAAAACCAGTCAACTAGAGAAACATTTGATTTGGATTTCATTAATTTTCATTGTATTATTAACACAAATCTCCACCAGAACATAATTATTCTGAAGCCCAGACTTTTTAATTTTAGATGTCAACCTGCCCCTGGAAGCATAGCTATTTAAAGCCAATCATGTGTAAAACCCTAACTTTTCCTACAATAGAAGATAACGATATGTAATAAAGAATTTTGAACTAGCATAAAATATATTTTGTTCAAGCTGTCACTGAAAAGATGAGAATAAAACTGCTACATTATTCAAATGATTTTTGTGAAAATGCCATAACATGGAAATCAACCATATTCATCTTGATTCATACTTCTGACCTCTTACTAGCTTTGTTACAACTCAAGCTTGATTTAGTTTTCATGTTAGCTCTATGGAAACCATTGAGAAATGCTTCCAAAGGACAGCTGCTTTGTGTCAAGGATATTGGTAGAAACACTTCAGCTAAATGTAGAATGTTTTTAACAGTAGCCAAAGTATAGAGAATCTTCACCCAATATATCTAATTTATATGCTAAATTACGCATTTAATTTATAATTCTGTTCTCTTTCTTAATTAGTTTCTTCACCACAGATAGTCCTCAACTTATTAGCAGACATTTTATGACCACTCAAAGTTATGTTAGCCACAGAATGGGTGCTTTACAGCTCATAAAATGCTCCCTTCTTGCCATAAATGGATATGCTGGTTCCTCTATGGTCACATAATTGCATGTTGGGTGGATCAGTTGATCATGCTTTGCAATGTATTTTGCAGGGTTTTTTTGCTGCAAAAAACACCCATTCAAATGAATGGCTTCACTTAACAACTATAGCTCTGGCTTAATATCTGCTGTGTTCACTTAATGGCTTCTCACAAAACAGACTGGGAAGTTACTTCTGGCCACATAAGGGCTTCAAGTTATGATTATAAAGACTTATGATCATTAAGCCAAGAACTTCCCTTAGTGAGTTAGTTGAACACATGAAGTTTTCTTTGGAAGTAAAAGCCTTCTTGTGAATCAGAATGATGCCTAAATTGAATTGTGAAACACAGTTACTTGTGCTTCAAAAGAATGTCTCAGAAGTTGAAAGATTTCTTTTTAAAATTTTAAAATTTCATTTGCACAAATATTTAGGTCAACCTTATTCATATGGAGCAATGCATATTGGCTTTTGATTTATAGCCTGGATTTTGATTATTTGTTATCTAGAAATTCCTCAGTATGATTTCATCATCTGTCTATTCCTTGTCTATTTTCCTTTCTGGGAATGTGAGAATACATTCATTAATGTTTTTATCCATTCATTAAGCCTGTTTCAAGTTCATGGGTGCCAAAATATATTTGAATTCATATATCTTTTCAGCATTCTATGCCTACTGTTTATTTATAGGTAGAAACGCATATATTTTCTAACAGCACATGATTAGATTTTCTGTTTATAAACTTTATACATATTTGTTTTGTGCTGATCAGTATGGATCTCCTACTCAAATCTAAAAAAAGAGAAGTGATTGGTATAGTGAGAATATTTGAAAAATACATCTAAAGGAAGAGTTTTCAGAGAATACAACTATTTATATATAAAAAGTCATCATCATTAACAGTAAAATTCAAATTTCATCTATTATAAAAGTTTCATGAGAAAAGTGTGCTATAGTGATGAAGACTTTGGACAAAGGCTAGCGAGATACAAGTTTACTTCATTCATAGAAATTTACTGGTTGGAGGCCTTCAAAGTAGACCAGACTAAGCAGTCAAAGTCATTCAAGGTAATACTACTTTTACCTAAGATTACAGCAACAGAATCTTACAACTCTGAATATATTTTTCCCACTCCTTTATCTTCATAAGAATTAGGAAGGGTTTTGTCTGAGGTACTTTTTCAGATTCCAGTTCTGGCTCAGATTCAGATTTCTTTTGTTTGGCCATTGTCTTGGTAATGGCTCTTCCTCTTATTCTTTCTGCCCATTACACTGGATGACTTTGAACCAGTCTTCCCAACCTACCCGAAAGTTGATACTGATGAAGAAAAATAATGAGTTCTCTGTATGTTACTTTGACTACCTAACAAAAGTAGTGATTTGAATAAAAGTAAACACATAAATAGATACATTTTGTAAAAGGAAGAATGTTTACAGTGTAGGCACCAATTCTTGTAACTTCGGAACCTGTTCTATATTACCATACTTGTAATACCGCTTCCTGATTGGTCCACAATACTACACTGTGATTGGTTCTTCAAGCTACAGTGATTGGTCCAAAATTGCTGCCCTGTGATTGGTCCGCCTGAGCAGCGGAAGATTCAAGGAGCCGTCATTGGCTGCGAGCCGTGAGCAGCCACTATAAAAGAGGCTGCCGTGGCTCCGCAGTCAGACTGATTCCAGGAACCAAATAAAGAGCTGAAAGTCACACTGGTCTCGTGTTTCTCTTTTCCCTGCAACACAACACTGGCAACGAGGATGGGATACTGAGACAAAGGAGACTAGCTGAGCACGTGGCGACGAGAACTGAGTGAAGACGACATGGCCGGCAACAATGTGCCACCTGCACCATTCAACCCAGTGATGGAGGACTGGGAATCATACATTGACAGATTCCTCATGTTCCTTGAGAGCAATGAGTTACAGAGGATCTCAGACAACAGGAAGAGAGCCGTGTTCCTGACACACTGTGGGCCCACAGTGTTTAAGATGGCCAAGGCATTGGCTAAACCTGAAGACGTAAATCAAATGGCCTGGCCAGATTTGGACAGAATACTGAGACCCCATTATGTGCCGACCGACACACCAAATGATAACCATTGGGCACTCGAGCGCAACCAATGCCTGAAAGGTACATGTTCAAGTCAACATCGAAGGCCAATAATGCAAAATAGAGGTAGACTCCGGCTCATACCTGTCTATGGTATCATGGAACACACTTAAGAGACTGATACCTAGCATACGAAGAAAGGAACTAGAGCGCCAAAAGCTGATCCTGAAAGACTACCAAGGGAACAGGATCCCCGTAGTCGGACTCGGACATTTCCAAGTTAAATTCAGAAAGCACAAGGAAATTCTTCCATTAACAATAGTAGACCAGGACCACCCAAGCCTATTAGGACTCAAATGGTTCGCGCCCCTGGGAATCGGAGTGACCGGAATCAACAGCGTCACTAAAACAGACTGGGAGGAGAGCCTGATGAGGGATTTCCAGGACGTGTTCGATGGGAAACTAGGCAAGTTCCGAGGGTCCCCTATCATTTAATTGATCCCAATCAGGTTAAAGGCAAGGTGAGTTCCTTTCGCATTAAAACCGAAGATCGATGAGCAATTGAATAAACTCATCACACAGGGGGTACTGGAACAAATAGACCACGCAAGGTGGGAAACCCCAATTGTGATTCCGATAAAGCCAGATGGGTCCGTGCACATCTGCGGAGACTATAAGGCCACACTCAACCACAAGTTACAACAAAGCACATACCCAGTTCCAGTAGTACAACATCTGTTACATTTGTTAGGGGGAGGAAAGATCTTCGTGAAGCTCGACCTTGTACAAGCATACCAGCATTTGCTGGTTGACCCGAAACAGCAGAGGCACAAACAATGGTGACTCACAGGGGGGCATTCAGATGCAAAAGACTGCAATTTGGAGTCAGCATGGCCCCAGGTATTCCAAAGCTTGATGGAGCGCCTATTACAAGGAATAAAAGGGGTGGTTCCATACTTCGATGATGTGCTGGTATCAGCTAGTGACAAGAACCAACTAGAAAGCTGCCTCAGGGAAGTCTTACAAAGATTTCAAGAGGTGGTACTCAAAGTAAAAAAAGAAAAATTCCAGCTAGCCACCCCTAAAGTTGAATTCCTGGGGTACCTAATAGATAAAGAAGGAATCCACCCCATGGAACAGAAAATCAAAGCAATAAAAGAAGCTCCCAGACCCAAAAATAAAACAGACCTGCAAGCATTTTTGGGGCTCATTTACTTCTATAATGTCTTTCTGCCACAGAAGGCAACGACGGCGGAACCATTACACAGATTGCTGGATAAGACAGCTACTTGGAACTGGGGGTGACGAGAAGAAGCCGCATTCCAGGAAATAAAAGACTTGCTGACTTGCTGACATCAATACAGCGAAACCTTGCCACTGACACTCACCTGCGATGCATCACCGTTCAGTGTTGGAGCCGCACTCAGTCACACATTAGCAGATGGGAGAGAAGTGCTGATTGCATTCTATTCCAAAACGCTGTCTAAAGCAGAAAGAAACTACAACCAATTGGACAGAGAGGCGCTAGCAGCAATAACTGGAGTCAAGCAATTCCATGAATATCTCTATGGCAGGACTTTCTCACTAATCACAGACCACAAGCCACTCTTGGGAATACTCGCAGGAAACAAGGCCACCCCAAGCATACTGTCACCACAAATGATGAGGTGGTCTGAGTTCCTTGCCACATACAATTACAAATTAATCCACCAGCCAGGGAAGGACATATCAGACGCTGATGCCCTGAGCCGTTCTCCCCTGCCTGAACTGGAAAGTGACCCAGCACCAACCACATCCACACTACAAATTGAGGCATTACCAAATCTACCCATAACCGCAGTGGACATTGCAAAAGAAACCACAAGAAACAAAAAGATGGTGTGGATTTTAAACTGGGTAGGAAAAGGGTGGCCAGAAAATGAGACCGACAAGACTTTTAAACCATTCCGGAACAGATAGATGGAACTCTCAACTTTAAAAGGTTGTATATTATGGGGGGATCAGGTAGTCATACTAGAAATACTCCAAGAACAAGTACTGTATATCTTACATGAGGGATACCCGGGTATCGTACGAATGAAATCCCTGGCCAGGAGTTATGTATGGTGGCCAGGGATGGATAAGGATATTGGGAGATGGGTGAAAACATGCACGCAATGCCAAAAATCCAGACCTACACCCCCTGCTTCACCTGTGCTCAACTGGGAAACACCGAGGGGACCCTGGTCGAGAATACACATAGATTTCGCAGGGCTGACAAAAGGACACACATTTTTAATAATAGTAGACGTTTACTCAAATTGGTTGGAGGTAAGTGTCATGAAATCCACAACAACAGAAGCCGTCATCAGACAGCTGAGGAAGCTGTTTGCAACACATGGGTTGCTGGACCTATTGGCTTCAGACAATGGGCCGCAGTTCACGGTGTTGACATTTGAAAAGTTCCTCGCCGAACACGACATAAGGCATGCCTTGACACCGCCGGGTCGGATGGCTACAAACAGGCAGGCAGAACGCATGGTCCGGTATATGAAAGAGACTATAGAGAAACTAGACACGGGGGACATACAAGAAAAATCTACAAAATGCTAACTATATAACACATCACACCTAACACCACAATGAATAAAAGCCCAGCAGAATTATTGATGGACAGAAAATTAAGATCGCACCTAAATAAATTACACCCCACTTACAGCCCTGAAAAACCAGCAGGTTCCTCTAGTAAGCACCACACATTCGGAACAGGGGACCTGGTCTATGCAAAAAATCTCACGGGGCACCCACTTTGAATACTGGCAACCATAACCCAAGTACAGGACCCCGGTCATACAGACTAGAAACAGAGGACTGAAGAAGCCGGAGGAGACACATAGATCAACTGAGATCACGAACATTAGAAAGAAACACTAACAAACCCAGGTGCGAAGAAAAAGAACACACACACATCAGAACCACAGCAAACATTAAAAAATAATAATAATAACCAAACCAGAGAGGGGGGACACCCCTCAAACACGAATAATAGAGGAGGGGGAGACCCTCCACTAGCACAAGAAATACCACAACAAACCCTAACAACAACCCGCCAACCAACAGCACCAGTAGCCCCAGAAAGAAACCACAATTACTTACCTGGAGATGACTTCGGTAGAGAGGAACAGGCAGTGGAAAACCAACATGAAGTCACTCTGGAAGGGAGCAGCTGAGCCGACTCTACCAGCCCAGATAGCTGGGTGGGAGCGGCATGGCTGACTCCACCTTCCAGGAGGTTCCACGGAGAAGACGGGAGAAACAGCGATCTCGTCCGAACCGGCCAAAGACAACAACACAACTGAGCTGCACAAGTCAAGTAGACACCATAAAAGCCCCGCTTACTTACGTAACTACGTAACGTAGGTTGGACTAAACCAAGTGGGGAGGGGTGTTCTATATTAGCATACTTGTAATACCGCTTCCTGATTGATCCACAAATACTACACTGTGATTGGTTCTTCAAGCTAGGGTGATTGGTCCACAATTGCCGCCCTGTGATTGGTCCACCTGAGTGGCGGGAGATTCAAGGAGCTGTCATTGGCCGCGAGCCGCGAACAGCCACTATAAAAGAGGCTGCTGCGGCTCCGCAGATTCCAGGAACCAAATAAAGAGCTGAAAGTCACACTGGTCTTGCGTCTCTCTTTTCCCCGCAACACAACAGAATCCATCCTTAATTATTGTTTAGATTGTAAAATATAAAAATGACCACTTTTCTATAACAGTGTATTGACGCTTGGGCATAGAATTCAGCAGAAATTTAATGCTCGCTTCAGATGTCAGACATGAAATTTTTTTATAAACCCCACCCAGTTGATCCTAAATAAATATATAAAATATCATAGGAACTGTGAAGACTAATCACTATTTTTATTATAGGAGTAAAACAAATCATTGGGTCTCTATTGATGAAATGTTTATTTAGGAATTAAAAAAAAACACATTTTTTTTCATTTCAGAGATGTCTTTCATTCACCATTTGGCCATAGACATTAAAATGAAGAAGGATGTCTCCAATGGTAAGAAATATGATTAAGCAGGAGAAAGGACAGAAGCAGAAGATTAGGATTTAGTATTCTTTGAAGCATTTTGGATAAGTCTGTCTCCTTTTGAAATTTAACAGTGTTTGCACTTTGGGTGGTAGAAGCTACTCTAGAGAAAGGAAGCTCTGGAATGTATCAAAGTCATAATTATACATAAATTATTGCTCTCATTGTGTGCTTCTGTGAAATGATAGAAAGCAACTGTGTGTGCTCTTACTGCTATGTGTCTTTGTATCAGATCAGGGCTAGAAACAAATAATTCATGCTGTTTGACTATCCTTACTTAGATGAGTGTGTTTGATAGTTGGGTTCAAGTTCACTATCAGTTTTTCAGGAGACCTTGGGAAACATCTCCAATACAGTCAATACAATCAAATAATAATTTAATGAGGTGGTTACCAACCAATTTAGCTTTTAAATCATATTTATTTCTGCAATATCAAAAAGCTGAGAAGAATGAACAAACATTAAGTTAAGAAACAATCTACTCATCAATATCGTAGGAAAATTTAAAAAAAAATTAATCACAATGCCAGTTGCATATGTTCCCTCAATCCCACTCCTCAAAAAGGAAAAACTTTGCTAGTGCTTCTGTTATTTTTAAAGATTTTGTTATATACAGAGTTACTATGAAAATAAGCTTTCTAGATGCAAACATACCTTTCCCCCTACATTTAAAAATCCTGCAATCTATGATAGTGAAATTCTATCATGTTGATTATTTTTTCAGTTACTGTAGGCACTTCCCCAAAATCTGTAGTCATGTTGTCATAATTGAAATGGATGAAGTACCACAGTATGGCTTCATCCTTCCAGATGGTAATTAAAATCCACCCCAATTCTCAGAATTGTGTTCTGGCTCAGATTTCTTTTATTTGGCTTTTGTCTTGGTAGTAGGCTTCTCCTTTGTCTTCAAGATTATTCCTTCTGGAAGGATGACTTTGGACCAGTCAGCCTAACCTAACCCACAGATGGACAGTTGTGAAGAAAAATAAGAGGAGGGAGTTCTCTGTACGTTACCTTGACTTCCTAACAAAAGGAGTGATATGAATAAAAACAAATACATAAATTCTATAAAAGAAAAGGCTATTTATAATATAGGGACCCATTCTTGTTACTATGGAATCCACCTTTAATTATTGTTTAGGTAATAAAATATAATAATGAATACTGTTTGGTGTGTCTGACGATGGTTTTGAATATGTTGTATCAAAAAAGGAGCAAAATCATTCAATCAATATAGCAGTTCAACTGATTACTGCAGCAATATGAATAGGTAAAAATCTAACATATGATGCTTTCTATCTAAGAATGTATTCAGTAAATTCTATTTCAAGAAAAATATTTGTTTTTAATTTATTCTTTTAATCAGTGTAGTCAGCATTACATATAGCAAAGCTTAATTAATATTTTTTAAAAGCCTAAATCCTATTTTAAATTCTCCTAGCTTTCTAATATCTCAGGATTACATCCAATTTCCCCACAGACAGACCAATTTTAAATATTCAGAATATTTGCTAGGATTATGCATGTTACAAAACTTTTTAAAAAGTAGATTTGGTAGACTCAATGGACATAATAATCTGCCAGCATTCATTTTGACAGGATTGCTAGTTCTGACAGTAAGAACAAATGCTCTGAATTTAATACCAGAAGACTAAGTAGCCCAAGGTATGTCACAGCAAAAACATGTATTTATTTTTTGCTTCATTTACAAGGCTATATCAGGACAATATGCATTTCTAATAAAAAACAAAGTTAGATCCCATTAATGGAATTATTTATTTTTGTACATTTTATTATGAGCCCTTTATTTTCAGATTCAAGGCCATTTGAAAATAGATTCAGGGTTGCCCTTCTTCTATAGAAGTTAAGAAGTGGATACAATTTCTGGACAGGCTGAAGTTCTAGAACACTGCTTTATATTGTGCCTAATACAAGTGATATGGCCAAGCAAAAGTTCATCATGGTTTTTTTAAAAGCTCCACATGAGAACAAAGAGATGAGAACATGAGATATTTTGCATGTACAGATAGAACAGATAATCCTGAATTTACAATAACAATTGGGAGCAGAATTTCAATTGCTATGCAATGTGGCCATTGAGTTATCAATGATCAATTTTACAAACATTTTTACCATAGTTAAGTGAATTATACAGGCATTAAATGAATCTGGCTTGCTTATCAGAAGTCAACAAGGAAGGTAGCAAATTGTAATCATGTAACCACAAAATGCTACAACCATTGTAAATTAGAGCTGGTTGCCAATACTAAATACTACCTATAGCCTACCACTGAGCTATATATTTCACATTTACAAAGAACATGATAGTTAACCAGGATGAGAGAGGATTAATACTTAGAGAGGAGAGCGGTGGGATCCTAACTGTTCCACTACCGGTTTGGTGATTTCACACGTGTGCATGAGCAACTAACACACACATACCTAATGTACAGACTGTGGCATTCCCCACACCAGCTGAGGCCTAAATCAGTGAAGAGTACAAAGCACCTGTCACACTGCACCAACGGATGCAAAGAGGATGTAAAACAGACAAAAAAGCTTGCCATCCGTTGGTTAACGTGATGTATCCATTCTGTACTCACTGCCTCCATTTTGCTTCCTCTCTACCCGTCCAGCATCCGTCTACTGACATTTCATCCGCTCAGAAAGTTTTGAGCTACTCAAAACTTTTGCGCGGAAAATGTATCGAATTCATCTGTTGTGCATCCACTACGCATCCGCTAGGCATCCGTTCTGCATCCGTTACGCATCTGCTATATCCGCTAGGCATCCGTTCCGCATCCGCGCAACTCGCATTCGCTCAGACGCAGGAAGGAAGCGGAACGGACGCAGAACGGACGCAGAACAGATGCAGAATGGATGCCTAGCGGATGCAGCACAGAAACAAAGCATTTAAAACGGAAAAAAACATTCGCAGAGAGGACCTATCTCGGATATTAGGGATGCCTAGAGGATGCCTAGAGGATGCAAAGGGACACCTATACTGCCTATAAAAAGGGGGAGAAACTCACCTGCACCTCACTTTCAGACCAGCAGCCTAGCTGAGCAGACCTCTGCAGCCTTCATCTGACTCTTGCTCTTCCACAGCATCCAGTCATGTCCACCGTGGATCGTAACACAGTCCTTTTGGCAGCCACCATCCTTCTGCAACAGTGTGAAGCCATCTACAGGCTCTGTGAACTCTACTACGGCAAGAAAAAAAGGCGGCCAAGAAGCGTCTGGGTCCGAAGATGGATCGCCAGAAGAGCAGAGTACGGACTGTACAACAAGCTGAGGGTGGAGCTCAGGAATGAAGATACTCGGGCATTCCAGAACTTCATGAGGATGCCTCCAGCCATGTTTGACGAAGTTGTGCAGCTGCTGACACCCAGGTTGACCAAGGCAAACACCAACTTCCAGCCCAGCCTGGAACCTGGGCTCAGGGTGGCACTGACTCTGCGCCACCTGGCCTCAGGGACCACCTACAGGAGCATGCAGTATGGCTGGAGGGTGCCACACAACACCATCAGTAATGTGGTCAGAGAAGTGGTGCAGGCCATCATCGAAGAATACCTGGAGGAGCTCCTCCAGTGCCCCTCCACTGAAGAAGGATGGAAGAAAGTTGCAGAGCAGTGGTATCAGAGGTGGAACTTCACACACACCATTGGAGCCATTGATGGCAAGCATGTGGCCTGCAAAGCACCACCCAAGTCGGGCTCCACTGATTTCAACTACAAGGGCTTCTTCAGCATCGTCCTCTTTGCCATGGTCGATGCTGACTACAAGTTCATGTACATCGATGCTTCAGCTACGGCTCATCTTCAGATGCCCAGGTATACAACGCCAGTGAAGGAAGGGCTGGAAGGCAACCTCATCATTGGCTTCCCAGATCCAGACTCCCTGCCCAACGACACGCAGGATGTGCCCTACTTCATCGTGGGGGATGGCGCCTTCTCCCTCAGAACCTACCTCATGAAGCCCTATACTTCCAGACTCCTCACCCATGAAGAGAGGATCTTCAACTACAGGCTTCAAATCCAGGGCAAGGCGGGTGGTGGAGAACACCTTTGGCATCCTGGCCAACAGGTTCCAGGTACTTCTCACCACCATCCAGCATCGCCCAGAGACCGTGAGGAGGATCGTGGAAGCTTGCTGCATCCTGCACAATCTCATGCACACCCGCTACCCAGTGTTGCAGAACAGGCTCGTGGACCTCCAGCAAGGCAATGGGGACATGGAGCCTGGGGAATGGAGGCAAGGGCAAAACCTGACAGACACTGAGGATGTGCAAGGCCTCAACAGAGCCTCACCTGAAGGGAAGAAGCAGCGCAACCTCCTGAAACACTGGTGCAACTCCCCAGCTGGAGCAGTGGAGTGGCAAGACAGGATGATAGATGATTAATGGGTGCTTCCTTCAGCCTGTCTCATCACACGGATGAGATTGGGCCATGTATGTTGGGTGGGCCTTCAATGAACAGGGCGTTTAATAAAGAGTTGTGTTTGTGTTGACATGAGTGGATGATTATTACATTATTATTGATAATAAAGGGCCATAGGTGTGGCACCTGGGAGGGTGGACCCTACAGTCCCACTATGCTTGCACTGGAGGTTTATCTATCCCACAGCTATTACCCATACCAAAGGTATCCCTGCCCATCCCACAGGTATCCCTGCCCACCCCACTGCTATCTTAACCCATCCCACAAGCATGCAAAGGCTTAAAACAATTCTAAAAGTTTCCACCAAGACTTTATTAAAAAAAATAAATGAAGCAAATGTGTGAATCAAAGATAAACTTTATTGAACAACAAGCTGTAACAGAAAAATGACCCAAGTCAAGTGTCCAAATAAAGTCCACACCCAGTCTCTGGCAGTCTTCACGGTCACACGGAGGTGTGCCCAGTCTCAGGGGTGAAGGGTCCAGGTACTGTGGAGGTGGGTGCTGCTGCAGTGCTGGTCTGAGATGTGAAGCAGCTCGGTGATCCGGTCCTTCACCACCTGGTACTGGGGTTCCTCCATGTTCCTGAGGGTCTGGTTGACATAATGAGGAAGGGCTTGCGGTTGGAGGATGAGGAGTCAGTGTTGACCAGCTGAGAGAGGAGATCTATGCTGGTGCGGATGGTGTCCCTGATCTCCAGTAGGACAGTGTGGCTCTGCCCCTCCTGCTGTCTGGCTCTCTGCCTTTCTGTGGAGGTGGAGCTGGGTGGTGGTGGATGTGGCTATGGCTGTAGTGGACGCGACGTCTCCTTTCTCCCACCACACCAGGGAGTCCTCCACGTGCTCCACCACGGTTACAACACCTGTCTGCGGGTTCTCCGCCGTGGCAAGCTCCACAGAAACCTGTCTGGAGACAGGGACTGACTCTTGGTCGGAAGAGAACTGGCTCTCAGCAGGCTGCCAGAGAGAGAGGGTAGTGAGAGGGGCTCCTGGTGCTCCTCGGTGGCGGATCTCACCCTCCAGGAAGCTGCACCTGGCCATGACATAGGTCTCTCTGTCCGTCAGCTTAACCGTGGCCTGGCCAGATTTCTTCAGGTGCAGCTTCCCGTACCAGGTGTGCATGTGCTTCCACCAGCCGAGGAGCACCTCCGAAGTGTAACCCATACTCTCCGCCCTCTCTCTCCAAGCAGCCTGCTTCCGCTTGGTGTCCCTGTAGAGAAGGTGTCCCTTCCGCCACAGATAGTCGTTCTCTCTCAGCCACTCCAGCACCTCATCCTCGTGTTCCTCCTCAATAAAGTATTGCCTCCTCTCCCGTCCCCGCCTACACCTCTTCCTCCCTTTGGCAGGACCAGATGGGCCCTCATCAGAGGGGCTCCCAGGTAGTAGGGGCTGCTCCTTCACACCACCACCACCACCAGCAGCAGGATCATCATCATCATCATCATCATCATCACCAGCAGGATCATAATCATCATAATCATCATCATCATCATCAGCAGCAGCAGCAGCAGGATGATGATGATGATGATGATCATCATCATCAGCAGGATAAGCAGCAGCACCAGCAGCAGCACCAGCACCAGCAGGACGAGCAGGACGAGCAAGTCCAGGAGTATGAGCAGGACGAGCAGGACCAGCAGGACCAGGAGCAGCTTCAGAAGAGTAAGCACCAGCAGAAGCACCACCACCAGGAGCAGCTTCAGCAGAAGCTCCAGCACCAGAAGAGTGAGCCCGAGCAGTAGAAGCCCCAGCAGAAGCAGAGTCAGGGACAGGGGGAGGGAGGGTGGCCCTGTCCCTCTTGCCAGGGCTGGCAGCAGATGGCTGAGGCTTTCTCTTCTTCCCCATGGTTGTTGGGTTGCTGGCTGGCTGGCTGGCTGGCTGGCTGGCTGGCTGGCTGGCAAGCTGTGTCTGGAAGCAGGTCTTTCCTTTGAATGGTGACCTGCTTTGGAGCTGCAGCAGCACCAGCAGCACCAGCAGGACCAGGAGCATGAGCAGGACGAGCAGGACGAGCAAGACCAGGAGTACGAGCAGTACGAGCAGTACGAGCAAGTCCAGGAGCACGAGCAGGACAAGGAGGACCAGCAGGACCAGGAGCAGCTTCAGCAGAGTAAGCACCAGCAGAAGCACCACCGCCAGGAGCAGCTTCAGCAGAGTAAGCACCAGTAGAAGCACCACTGCCAGGAGCAGCTTCAGCAGAACCTCCAGCACCAGAAGAGCGAGCCCGAGCAGCAGAAGCCCCAGCAGAAGCAGAGTCAGGGACAGGGGGCGGGAGGGTGGCCCTGTCCCTTTTGCCAGGGATGGTGGCAGGTGGCTGAGGCTTTCGCTTCTTCCCCATGGTTGTGGGGTTGCTGGCTGGCAGGGAGGCTGGCAGGGAGGCTGGCAGGCACCAAGGCTGGCAGGAAGCCTGGCACCAAGGCTGGCAGGAAACCTGGCACCAAGGCTGGCAGGAAGCCTGGCAGGAAGGGTGGTAGGAAGCCTGGCACCAAGGCTGGCAGGAAGCCTGGCAGGAAGGCTTGCAGGCAGGTAGGCAGGCAGGCAGGCAGGCAGGCACCAAGGCTGGCAGGCAGACTGGCTGGCAGGGAGGCTGGAAGGCAGGCTGGCAGCAAAGCTGGCAGGCAGGCAGAGAGCAAGTCTGGCAGGAAGGCAAGCCAGGAGGCTTGGAGGTAGGCTGGCAGGAAGGCTGGTAGCAGGGCTTCCAGGCAGGCATGCAGGCAGGGCAGGCAAGGACTCGATGTATCCGGCAGCAGGTCTTTCCTCTGAATACTGGCCACGTGCGAGCTGCTTCCCTTTATATCCACGTGGCTTACGCAATGCATCCCCCCCGCATGCTCAATTAACGCAAGGCATCCGCTAGGCTTCCGCTGTGCATCTGCTAGGCTTCTGCTCTGCATCCACTTCATCCGCTGTGCATCCGCTGTGCATCCGCTGTGCATCCGCTCTTTCCGTTCCGCGTCCGCTTTGCTGAGGTCCCCCAGAAGCCTAGCGGATGTGCCATCTGCTCCCATCCATCCGTTGGGCTTCCATCCGCTGGGCTTCCATTCCGCATCCACTTTCCATCCGCTCTGCGTCCTCCCCGTGTCCGTTCCTTTCTGTGTTATCCGCTCTGGTTATGCAAATTTTTGCCCCTTTTGAGAGCGGATAACAACGGATGGAACATTTTGCTCGTCCATTGTGTCCTTTTTACATACGTTTTGCATCCGTTGGGCAGTGTGACAGGGCCTTAAAGATGAGAAAAGTGCAGGGGTGGGAGGGAGGACCGATCCTATGCTTTTCTCTTCTTTCTCCTCTCAGCTGGTTACTCTCAACTGATGTCGGAGGCTTTTTTTACTACCAGTTCATCTGAACCAGTCTGAACTGGTAACATACCATGACTGGTCTTAATGCTATAGACTACACTACAAAGTATAAAAACAATAGCAAAATTCTTCAAAATGGCAGTGGCTAACCACACCTACAATATGATGAAGAAAATATTAATTGCCAAAAATTAAGCTTGATTCAATAGTCTTTATCTTTCTGTAAGTTAAGATAAAACCATTTGAATTAACCATTTTTCTGATTAGCTTAAATGCAGGGCAACAGCTAGGTTGCTTTAGTTCATGGATAGAAGTTTTCTAGTTATAAACTATTTTATCTTATCACTATTTTCTACTTAACTGAAGTAGCTCTGTAGCATTTTAGTGTGATACTTTATTTGGAGATACCAAAAAATGAGCCTTTTGTATCCAGATCAAAAATCCTAGAGATAAATAGCACTTATTGTGTTCTTCACCATGATGATTACAAATTTACCTTGGCTTTCTTTTTGCTGGCATCCATAATCCATTTCCAGTCTGATCCATTGTAGCTATATTCAATTTTAAATTTTCTCATGAAGACCTTGTTTTCTCTGTGTTTACCTCCTTGGACAATTATGCCCTGGACTCTCTTTTCTTCACCAAGGTCTATCTGAAGCCATTCTTTTGTATATGTATGACCAACCGGGGGTGGCAGTGCCCATCCTATACGGCTTGTTATAAGACGGACATTTTCTGGAAGCCAATTCCGATCCAATTCATTTGATGCTGTAATCTGAGAGTCAGTGATGAGCCCAGACACCATACCCAGCATGCCAGAACAAGGATAATCTAAACCAAACCAAAGCAAAGGAAAGTAAATAAATGGTTTATATATACTTCCCTATAATATCCATATGCATAGTACTTTTGAATAGTTTGACTGCTCATATGTTAAGTATTTTTTATCATTCTTTTTATCAGTTTGCTACCATCATCTGCAGAGAAGTGTATTATGAGCCTTGGTGGCACAATGGTTAGAAAGCAGTACTGTAACCACTTCCTCTGCCTGCTAGCTGCCTGCAATTTGGTAGTTCGAATCTCACCAGGCTCAAGATTGACTCAGGCTTCTATCCTTCAGAGGTTGGTAAAATGAGGACTCAGGTTGTTGGGGACAATAGGCTGATTCGGCAAACCTCTTAGAGAAGGTTGTAAATCACTGTGAAGCAGTATATGAGTCTAAGAGCTATTGCTATTGTTATTTTTGAGTGAATTAAAACAGAATAGCCAATAAGACACATTTTGAGAATCTTGTGTAACAGATCTGTAGATTGATTCATTTGGCCAACTCTTTTCTTGACTGATGAGTCAAAACATTCTTCTTCAAATTTTAATCATTCTCATTCAATTTTATTGAAAAAATAGGGAGGGAATATTGCCCTGAGACCCCAAATTCCAACTTTGAAAGCACTTCATTTAAAAAGGAACATATTATTTTCTGTTTATTTTCAACTTGTCTGCATAGAAACTCAGAACATGAAAGTACCATGGCTTATCTATACCAGAACAAGACCTACTCCCTTGATAAGGAATCCTAAAAGCAGACCCTACAGAGAAACTATAGCTAGATACACAGGATGTGGTTTGGAAACCATATAGAAACTTGTTGTAATAAACCTGCTGCTGGAACAAAGAAGGCAACGTGATATTAAGCTTGGGCTTGGGCATGGCAGTGGGGGTATGTGTCCAGATGAAACTCTGGAGATAATTATTTGCAAGGTAAAAACTAGCTCATGCTAAGGAAAACTTGGCAAACACATATAGTCGCATGCACAATCTAGAAAACGAGGAAGAAATTTATAACCAATGTTTGAACTTCTGCTTTGAATCTCTTTTGGCTAGGGGTATAAAAATAGAATGCATTCTTTACTCTTACTTTTTTGCTTTTGCTATTGATAAATTCAACAGAAGAAGCCCTGATCATAAATAAAGTGTCACATTTCCACTTTCCTCGACTATGCACCTTTGATTGACCTTCACTCCAGATAAACAAACCAGAGATTTGTGTTTGGCCATCAGTAAGGTACAGATTATAAGCCAAGAGGGTTATGGAATGGTGTGTTAAAGGAACAATAGCCAATAGCAATAAAATATTTGGCCAATTTACAATGATGATGTTGATTCAAAACTAAGTTGATTCACCAGGACAAATTCAAAAGTAATTCAAAGCACTCTGAAAGGACCAAAAATAGGTGTTGGAGGAGGAAACCCTTCCAAATCAGAAGTTTCTGATTTGGAAGGTAGAGCTTCTTAGTATTAATGAAGATATTTGAGATGGATGTTTTTTTCCTTTCTTGAGTATTTTTGCTGCTAACTGCATTGTGCTAATTTTTGATTACATTGTTTGATAAAAATAGATTATGTCATTTGTACCATATTCCTCAATCTATCCATTTACCTCTTCCTGTTAGTTTCCTTCCTAATCAAAGCTGTTTATTTCTGGAAAGACAGAAACACTGGAAAATATGCTTGCAATAGTTTTGAAATATGCAATTAATCTGATTAATGAAATAGTTTAGATTAATGGATTTTATTTTAGTTAGAAAGATAAAATTAACCTAAATTTTTAGTAGTAAATTTTTCTTTTAATTAATCTATGTGCTTGTTCCTTGCTTCTAAAACACCCTCTTTATCTGAATAATGCAACGTGAACACACATATCATTATAACAGATGATATGACAAGTAAAAACATACATTCCTGCATTCACTCAGACATAAAGGGGTATACAGCATCCATATGCAACAAAATCTTTATTTCTTGTTGTCCATAAAGCTGAATGGGAAGATCTTACAAGAAGAAGTATTCTTGATGATTGGTAGATTAGCAGAAACATTTTAATAATGTTCATTAATCTTCTGTATGCATTATCTTCAAAGCTTTGGACTTGTTTGATTTGAAAAGAAATTAGTAACTAAATTATTTATTCTATTCTTATGTAAGATAGGATAAATGATGGATTCTATCTAATGTTAACATTTTTGTTATAGTAATGGGTAAGCATTGAGATGTCGCAGCCTCTGAATTATTCGTGTGTATGGATGTGGTTATTATTTACATGGCTGCATTTCTTAATTCACAAAGTTAGCATTTGGTTTCACGGACCTTCGTGTATTGCAAGTACTCTGCATGTTTCTGCATGTTTAGTCTGTACAAATTCAGAAAAATCCTAGATGGCAACAGAATCAACTTTTTTGAGTAGGTGTTTACTCCATCTAGTGGCTTGCTCAGTGGAAATAGCAAAGGATTGGCGGGTGATGCCTCTGCTAGTGAAAATGGGGCACCAAAGAGGTGGGTGTTTTGGCAAACAGCAGAGGTGGTATTCAGGAGGTTCTGACCAGTTAGGAGAACGGGTAGTGGAAATTTTGAGTAGTTTGGAGAACCAGCAAATACCACCTCTGACTGGAGATTTTACAGTATCCTTCCCCCGCCATGCCCACCAAGCCACACCCACAGAACCTGTAGTAAAAAAATTTGAATCCCACTACAGCCCTCCAAGAAATCCAGTTTGACACCCCTGACCTAAACCTAATAAAACATCTTATGAAAACATACACATTATATGTGTAGTTATTTTTAAAAATATTTTCCTAGTGCTAACATCAACATTTTAATGTGGTCGGAACTCAAAAGACAACTACTGATTTATACATCAGTATGAAAAAACAGAAAATCTCAATAATTTTCTGTTTTTTTAAGATAACTAAGAATTATTTACCTGGAAATATATAATGGTATCACTGACAGCTGTCCAGCTTATCAAGAGTATAAACCCAGGAGTTGGTAAACCCAGGAGTTCTTTTTTTCTGGATTTACTTTACTGAATAGACCACATTGGCACAGAAGAAACGGAACCAATTCTGAACTTCTTGCAAAAAAATAATCATAATTAATCCCCCCTTTTTCCACAGGCCAAATACAGTCCATTATGTCCACTAATAACTTCTATTCAGTTTGTTATGGGAACCAGCTGCCCACACTGGGACATCTATTTGGAATGTCCCAAATTGGAAGGGGGGGGGGGAGCAACATCTCATGGGAACCAATTACATTTGAATGTCATTCTCCCCATTCTTGCATTCCATTCCACCCCTTCCCTTATCTTTGTCAAGCTGCAAGTTAAACGGAATATCAATAAAAGTGTTTGTCAGTCTTGATAACCAATATTTTTTTTTAAAAAAAATAAGGTAAACTCTTCATAGTTCTTACCAGTAATTTTACAGCCATAGATTTCAAATCTCAATGATATTCCAGTTTCCCAGTTTACAGGCTTGATTCGAATAAAACGTGTCAAAACTGGCTTGGGAAAAGATCTATAAGCAACCTCAGTTGGATTGGTGTTCCCCATGAATAGCTATAGAAAGAGAAAAAATTTAAGAGATTCCTTAAAAATATCTGAACTGTTTGTTTACTCACATAAATATACAAGTTATAATGCAAAAAGAAATTATTTTTATTGATAACATTGATAGTAATAAATATAAATCCAAAAATGATCAGATTCCCACAGAAGAAAAGGATAATCCAGAGTAAATATAGGATACTGAATTCCTGCAGTTCCACATGGTAACTTATAATTGACAATTTTTACCAATATTTTATTAAATATTAGACAATATTGATCTATAGAATAAAACACAGCTGGATTAAGATTTCTACTGCTAAGGATACAAATTTTGACTCATTGAAGATGAGGGTATCTTGTTTTGACTCATTGAAGGTGAGACTACCTTGTTTTCTTAATAATTCCAATACAAAGTTTTCTTATGATACTTCCAATATTAAGAATAATCTAAGTATTCTATTTTTCTATGTTTCAATACTTAATATTTTTTTCTAAACAATAAAGGCAGGCATTCATACTCTGCTCTGTTAAGAAAGATGTATTTAGGATGCAAAAATCCAGAAGATTATCAGATGGAAGCAAAGATATATTTTAATGTTTAGTTTTATAACTGGCATGACTTTATTTTTTGTTTAGCTTTTGATTGGGAGTTGCCCAGAGTTGGTTAGAAGATGGATCACTATATAAATGAACAAACAAACAAACAAATTTAGGAATTTTTTTTGTTCTTGTCTGGGTTTTTACAACCCAGACATGAAAACATCTATGATAAAGTCAAATTCTCCATTGACTAAGTTCAAGGAAGGTGACTAATTTCCTTTTCCATTAGACAATGCAGTCTCAATTTCCTGATGTTAGGCATTTTTCCATTGTTGGACAGAAATTTCTTAAATCTTTCCCCAACTTTCCTGCTTTGTATTTTCTTAGAGCAGAATATAGTAAAGGAAGTTGACCATGTCATTTAAACCTATGCATGTAAGTAGCTAAAATACAATAAATTGAGTAATGATTTTAGCTGCTATTTATCCATTATAAATGGGTTTTAATTGTTCAATTGTTCGTACTTTCTTGGGACTGGACAGTTAGAAATATCACTGTCTCCATTTTGGGACAATTAAACATTATTTTCTCCCTTCCCCTCGTAATAGTCTTGCTAAAAATTACTCTTTCTGTTTTTTGTTTTTTTTTAATGGGAAGGAAGTAGTAATGGAAGATCAGCAGGAATCTCTTGCAAACATTAACTCTATTTAGTACCAACCATCTGTTTAACTTATTAATATTAATTGCACAGGAAAGTTAGACCAAGGCCTGTGGTAAAGTTTGGCTGCCTTTCAGACAAACAGGATGAAACAGCCAAGTGGTTATTTGTTATCCATGATAAAGGAAGTGCAGCAAAAGTACAAAGATTGGTTTGTGTAAGACTTTTCAGGTATTTCCAAAATAAATAAGGCATTTCTGGGGAAAATGTATGAAATTTTGACTGACTAATTTTGCTAAATATTATGGAACCTAGGGCAAACCAAGGACAATATATCCCTCTGATGTAACATTTCAATGCAGCATTTCTTTGTCTTCAATTTTTAAAAGATTGCTATTTATTGACAAAATAAACAAGCAAGCACCAATGCATAACTTCAAATATACATGACACTAATTTGGTGAAAATGAGGACTTTGAGTTGATATCATTCTGTAGACTTCTTCAATATTTTCATATTAAGGAGTCATAATTAACTGGGAAACACATGAGTCTTTTATTCATGCTTACCCAGACATTTACTAGGTATGATATATATTATATTGCATAGATTATTAAAAACCATCTGCAGTCCAACAGAAGTGAGAAACAAATCTGTGAATCTCAAAAAAAACCGCCTAAAATTTAATAAAATTAGACATAATGCAGACAATGATGTTTAGCTGGGGAAAGTATTTAAATATAAACAATTACAATTAATGGGGTTAAAAATGTTTCATTTTGGTGAATTTTAATCTTGCTTTCCATGCTCTAGCAATGAAGCATTTTATTATAGAATTACTCTGTCATTCTTATGCCTATAAGTTACTAATGAATGATACAGCAATAGCAAGAAAAAAACATAAATGTTTGGGCTATTTTGTTTTCTCATTACTTTTGACTGATTAGTAAAATGACCAATAGGGATATGTATAATTGATCCTCAAGTACCCAGTATTTTGTTTAAAATAGTGGCAACCATGGCAGTGTGGTGGCTTAAGGGCAGTGCTGTGACTCAAAACCTGAGTGCCACATGATGGGATGACCACCTGTTCTCGCCTCAACTCCCGAATAGTTCAAAAGCATATAAATGCAAGTAAGCAAATAGATACTACTTTGGTGGGAAGCAGTCCATGATGTCATGCTGGCCACATGACCATGGAAATGTTTTTGGACAGCACTAGCTTAATGGCCTTAAAACAATGATGTGCACCATCATATGCAATCGGCAGTGACCAGTGGAGTAAAATCCACAGGGACTCCTTTTACTGATAAATGTGATTAAATATAGAACTTTATAAATCCATAAGTAGTCAAGAACATCATACAGATAAAAAATATTACCAAAGGTTTATTGTTCCCATCTTTAATGGATATCCAATCTTCTCCATTGGAGCTGATATCCACTCGGTATGTTTTCAGAAAATACATTTTTTTAGTTTCTTTGGAGATGGCTCCCTGAGTCCCAATGGCAGATACAAAGCGGAGAACGCCTACATCTACCTGTGGGAAGGAAAGAGGAGAGATAGGGAGAGAATGGAACAAATTACATATAATCTATATTCTAATGTCTCATATGATAAACAAGTAACCCATGTGATAAGATAATCCTGATGTTGCTAGTGGTTCTCCTAATTGTTGATTCAATTATGACAGGGGTGTCAAACTCATGGCATCAAATTGTTGTCATGTAACATATTATGACTCTCCCCCCTTCACTACCCCTGAACTATGACATCTGCTTCAGGATCTTGGTCTGATAATAATATTGTGGCATAATGTAGTCTATCTACATCTTCTAACAATAAAAATATATTTCCTCAATATATAAATGTAAACAATTGCTAAGCTGTTCCACATCCTGAATGAGGAGAATAGTAGACAATATGTATATGGTCTGAACAGCCAGAAATGTCCACTAGTCCATTTGAGCAACATTTCAGCAGGCTGATAAGATATTGTTGCTAAGAAATTTCCAATTTTGTATTCATGAGAATTTAATTTGCTTACATGAATAGTTTTTTTTTTCACCTATATCTCGATCTCTTTCTCTATCTCTAACCTTATCTATATCTATATCTCTTTCTTTCTTTCTTTCTTTCTTTCTTTCTTTCTTTCTTTCTTTCTTTCTTTCTTTCTTTCTT
>BLBF01000043.1:11001637-11036156 GCA_015471245.1 Laticauda colubrina
CTTTCTTTCTTTCTTTCTTTCTTTCTTTCTTTCTTTCTTTCTTTCTTCTATTTTTATCTATTACATATTTCAGTATGTTGTTGTTGCAACTGGGAGATTTCAAAACATATATATTTTTCTAATTTACAATCTGCCATATTAAATAATCATTTAGGAAGAAAAAAACCCAAATAAAATAAAATATCCTTTTCCCCAAAAAACAACCCTTTCCATTATTGCAAACCCAAATCCTTTTATCAAACTGGTTAAAATGGCATAAGACTGCACTACTGACTTACCTACTGACAACTAAATGTTCAAAGTAGAATGATAATGTAAAATAAAATATTTTCTTATCTTACAGATATGACATCTATGGACTTATAATTTGTTCATGGTGAAATTCTTGAGGAGATTATTCTCCAAACATTACCCAGACATTAGAAGGGTGCTTTGAAATTGCTTGTCTTAAATATCCACCACACGTCAACCTTTTTAATTATTTTGAGGCATGCCGGATGCAGATTGCATGTCTCTAGTGTCCGTCAAGCATCCTTTTTCCTGGAAGCATGTCATACATCCAAAAGCAAAGAGAGTGGGTGGATAGATGGGTTAAATCAACATAATCTCTTAGGGAAAATATGAAGGAAGTCCTGTTGAAGATAGACAGGCTGCTATTTAGATTTACCTAGATAATATACAATCATTAGGAAACTTAAGAATCTTGAGGCACAAAAATTGAAGACCAAAGCTTTTGGGATCAGAGAGAGAAACATTGTTCCTAATTCTGATTTTAAAAAGTGATCTACTTGTCTAAAATTTTGGAAATGCTGAACACCGTAAATATATTTCTAGAGAACAACAAAAAATGAGACAGTGATCTATAGTTCTTTTCATCATCTGTTGTTTTAATTATTATTTAATTGACACATATACAGCTAGTCCTTGTTTACTGTCTAGTGTTGATTGTGCCTCATTTAGTGAATGTTCAAAGTTAGGATAGTGGTGAAAAAAATCATTACGATCAATCCTTGCATTTATGACTTTCACAGGTCTGTAAACAAAGAAAAGTATAATAAGCAAGTTGTTGTTTCACTTAATGACTGCTTCACTTAAAGACCAAGTTGCTTGTCCCAGTGAAGGTTACTAAACAAGAATTTAACTGTAATCAAAATCACACCCTTTTCTCATTCAGTCTCCATATGATGAAAAAACACAGCATTCACACATTCTTTTTACCAGGCATAAAGGTGGCAGGTTACTCTGAGCACACTACTGATAGAAAAGAGGTTCTCATTTCTTTTTTTTTGACTACAGGTATGTAATCAAGAGCAGGATGCTTTTTATTCAAATATTTTGAGCATGACAGAAAAGAAAACTCTGCTAGTCTGGAAAAAAAAATCAGATGGTTAAGGATATTGTCCAGATCAACTTGAACTGATGTGTCCCCCAGATACTATAGTGTTGATTAGGGATTTGCATCATGTCTAGTTAAATATACAGTTTCACACTGAAACTAATTGGAATTATAGAATGAAGAAATGTGTCAAATAAAAAATTATTTTTTTTAAAAAAAACTCCTTCAAGTTTGACATTGATCTTGAGAGACATCTTGAGTCTCTCAAGATCTTACTTTGAAGTAAGTTAAAATGTTTGTAGGTGGGATTTTCATGTGAGTATTTTTTAAAAAACAACTCCTATTTTCTTTTTCTCTTTTCTCTTAAATAGCCAGTAAGTACTATATTGTGAATGAAATCAGGCAAATAGCCCATAATAAGAGTTCTACAAATGAAAACCCACTTTCTATGAAAGGAAGAGGAAAACAGCTCTTAAAATGGAGTCCAATTGTTCAATGATTTAATTGCATTGATTCTCAGTAATTAAATTATGTATTTGCTTTACTGAAGCAGCTGATTCTCAAAGCCACAATAAAACAAGACAAAATGCTACCTTGGATAGTTCATGCTGAATCCATTTGTACTCCTCAAATGGATTTTTTTTGAGGAGAAAAAAAAAATCACAATAAAAAGAGGAAGGCAACATCTAAGTCAACAAGATTAAACAAAATCTTGGATAATGTAAAAGCTCTTGATGTTTAAAAAGCCAAAAAAGTAAAGCAAATTCAGTGGAGAAGGTGACTAGAACTGGGCTGCAGCATTTTTTTTTTTTAAAAATCTTTTATATTTTTTTTAGTTTATTATTACAAATATTTTATTTTATTTTATTTATTTATTTATTTATTTATTTATTTATTTATTTATTTATTTATTTTGATTTGTCAAACACTTACAAGATAATAGGTAGAAGTACATACATAGTTATGAATACATGAAATGGGTACATATAAGAAAAATAAAAGAAACAATACGACAGGGACGGTAGGCACGTTGGTGCACTTATGTATGCTCCCTATAGACCTCTTAGGAAAGGGGTTAATAGTAGACAGTCTAAGGTTAAAGATTTTGGGGTTTGGGGAAGAAACCAGAGAGCCAGGTAGAGTACTCCAGACATTGACCACTCTGTTGCTGAAGTCGTATTTCCTGCAATCAAGTTTGGTGCGGTTAACCTTGAGTTTGTATCTATTGTGTGCTCTTGTGTGTTGTTATGGTTGAAGCTGAAGGTTGACAGGTAAGTCATTGCAATGTATGATTTTATATACCATACTTAGATCAGACTGAAGATGGCGTAATTCAAGGTTTTCTAGGTCTAGAATTTCAAGTCCGGTGGCATAAGGTATTCTACAACGAGTAGAGGAGTGGAGAACTCTTCTTGTGAAATATTTCTGGACTTTCTCAACTTATGTGTTAATATCAGATATGTAATGTGGGTTCCAGACTGATGAGCTGTATTCGAGTATTGGTCTAGCAAATGTTTTGTATGCTCTAGTTAGTAGTGTGATATTTTCAGAGAAAAAGCAATGTAGGATTAGGTTAACAACTGTTAATGCCTTTTGGCTATGTAATTATAGTGGGCTCTAGCACTTAGATCATTAGAGATGAGTATTCCAAGGTCCTTTACAGAGCTTGGATCATCAACAAGATTTTGACTATTCAGCTTGTATTTTATTTTCTGATTTTTTTGCCAATATGTAAGACAGAGCATTTATTTGTTGAGATTTGAAGTTGCCATTTGTTTGACCATTCTGATACATAGTCAAGATCTTTTTGAAGGGTAGGAGTATTGTCTGGTATTGAACAGCTTTACATCATCAGTGAAGAGAACGCAGTTATTTATGTAGAATATGAAGAGAGTTGGTCCTAGAACACTGCCGTGGGGGACACCATTTTTGACAGATACAGAATTTGATAGGACGCTCCCAGTTTTGACCATTTGTTGTCTGTTTGACAGAAGTGCTTCTATCCAGTTATGCAGTTGTCCAGAGATACCATAAGATTTTAGTTTTAGGAGTAGTTTGTCGTGTACCATTGAATCAAAGGCTCTACAGAAGTCTATGTAGATTGTATCTATTGCTTTGCCCTGATCGAGTTGTGTAGTCTATATGTTTTTGCAGTGTAAGAGTTGCAGATTACAGGATAGTTTTTTTTCTGAAACCAAATTGTTTATTGAAGAATAGGTTGTTTGTCTCTAAGTGGAGGATAATGGATTGGTTAATAATTGATTACATGACTTTACAGGTGACGAGCATAAGGAGATTGGTCTGTCATTTTCAACTAGGCTGGGGTCTCCCTTTTTGAAGATGGGGATGACTGTGGCTTGTTAGGCAAGAAGCTGGTCCTGAAAGATTTTTCAAAGATTATGCTTTAGAGATGATGCTATGGCAGTGGATAGCTTTTTTAAGAAGTAGGCACATATTCCATCCGGTCCAATAGATAGAGATGGTTTTAGATTGTGTAGTGCTTTTTCAACACTGTCTTCTGTAAAACTGATATGTATGAGATCATTGTAGTTTTCTGTGGTTTGGCTAGGAAATACTGAGCATGATCCATTGCTGTTTACAAATACTGAGCCAAAGAATGTATGAAAGATTTTGGCTTTAATGGTGATGTCGTTGCAGTCTTTACCATTAGGTCTTATCAGGGGTGGGATGGACCTTGAGTCTTTTAGTTTGTTGTTTACAAAATTGTAAAAAGCGCAGGTAGAATTGGTTCATAGAAGGTTTTCCTCTTGTTTAATGTGATAATTGGTGCATTCAGTCTTTATCTGGTGGCATAAATTTTTGTATTGGCTTTTGAAGTTGGCAAAGTGACCAGATTTCTTTTTCCGCCAGAGTGATCTCCTTTTGGATTAAAGTTTCCTTATTGTTATGGGTAATCTGTTTTTTTGGGGGGTTGGTTAAGTAAATCAAGTTTCCTCTTTGACTTTGCTTGTCAGAAGATCACAAAAAGTGATCCCAAGTCCTCTAGACACTGCAGCCATCATAAATATGTCCCAGATGCCAAGCATTGATCATATGAGTAGGGCAGTGATGGAGAACCTTTTTGTTGTGGTGTGCCGAAAGTGTGCGTGTGTGCTGGACCCACAATGCAAGGCGTCCTGCCTTCCTGTGCATGCATATGCATCACCCCCTCCCCATTACCTGCACTGTGCATGCACGTGCTTCCCAGATAATTTTTAAGGCCTTTTTCACCCTTCCAGAGGTCAAGGGAAGTGTCTGCAACCTTTGGAGATAAAAAAACAGGCCCGTTTTTAAAAACTTCTGGTAGTGCCGAAATGGGTCCATTTTTCAGCCTCCAAAGGCGGCCAAAGCTTCCCTCGAGCCCCTTGGAGGGCAAAAACAGTCTCTCCGGGCTCCAGAGGCCCTTCGGAGGCCCTCCAGAGGTTGAAAACAGATACTTCCATTATTTCCAGAAGGCCCCTTTTTCAGCTTCCCGAGGCTGCAGAGGCTTCTGGAAAGCTAAAAACTGCCACAAACGAGCCAAAAATCAGTTGGGAGGCACGCACATGCGCAGGGCAGGTAAGTTTGGCTGGAGCTCACATGCTCGCACAAATAGCTCTGTGGCACAGGTGCCATAGGTTCACCATCATGGGACTAGGAGATAGCAATAACACCTAGATTTATAGATCACTTCACAGACTTTACAGCCCTCTCTAAGCAGTCTATAGAGTCAGCCTATTGCCCCCAACAATCGGGGTCTTCATTTTACCCAACTCGGAAGAATGGAAGGCTAAATCAACATTGAAGCCAGTGAGATTCAAAATGGTGAACTGCTGGCAGCCCACAGGCAGCAGAAGTCATCTGCAGTACTGCATTCTAATCACTGCATCATCACGGCTCTTATACTGCAGTGGTCATATGTAGGAAAAATGGTCCTAAGTCGCTTTTTTCAATGCTGTTGAAAATTTGAACAGTCACTAGATGGTTGTAAGTCAAGGACTGTCTGTATATGCTAATTAGTATGCTAAAGCTACCTATAGCCCCTGTCACACTGCACCAACGGATGCAAAGAGGATGTAAAACGGACAAAAAAGCTTGCCATCCGTTGCAAAACGCAATGTACTCACTGCCTCTGTTTTGCTTCCTCTCTATCTGTCCATCATCTGTTTATTGACGTTTCATCCGCTCAGAAAGTTTTGGGCTGCTCAAAACTTTTGTGCAGAAAATGTATCCAATGCATCCGTTCTGCATCCGCTAGGCATCCGTTCTGCATCCGCTATATCCTCTAGGCATCCGCTGCGCATCCGCGCAGCTTGCATCCGCTCGGACGCAGGGAGGAAGTGGGACGGACGCAGAACGGATGCAGAATGGATGCCTAGCGGAAACAAAGCATTTAAAACAGAAAAAACGTTCGCAGAGGGGACCTATCTCGGATATTAAGGATGCCTAGAGGATGCCTAGAGGATGCATAGAGACACCTATACTGCCTATAAAAAGGGGGAGCAACTCGTCTGCATCTCACTTTCAGACCAGCAGCCCACCTGTGCAGATCTCTGCAGCCTTCATCTGACTCTTCCTCTTCCACAGCATCCAGTCATGTAAACCGTGGATCGTAACACAGTCCTTTTGGCAGCCACCATCCTTCTGCAACAGTGCGAAGCCATCTACAGGCTCTGTGAACTCTACTACGGCAAGAAAAGGAGGCGGTCAAGAAGCGTCTGGGTCCGAAGATGGATCGGGAGAAGAGCAGAGTACGGACTGTACAACAAGCTGATGGTGGAACTCAGAAATGAAGACACTCGGGCATTCCAAAACTTCATGAGGATGCCTCCAGCCATGTTTGACGAAGTTGTGCAGCGCCTGACACCCAGGTTGACCAAGGCAAATACCAACTTCCGGCTAGCCTGGAACCTGGGCTCAAGGTGGCACTGACTCTGCGCCACCTGGCCTCAGGGACCACCTACAGGAGCATGCAGTACGGCTGGAGGGTGCCACACAACACCATCAGCATTGTGGTCAGAGAAGTGGTGCAGGCCATCATCGAAGAATACCTGGAGGAGCTCCTCCAGTGCCCCTCTACTGATGAAGGATGGAAGAAAGTTGCAGAGCAGTGGTACCAGAGGTGGAACTTCCCCCACACCGTTGGAGCCATAGATGGCAAGCACGTGGCCTGCAAAGCTCCAGCCAAGTTGGGGTCCACTTATTTCAACTACAAGGGCTTCTTCAGCATCGTCCTCTTCGCCATGGTCGATGCTGACTACAAGTTCATGTACATCGATGCTTCAGGCTACGGCTCATCTTCAGATGCCCAGGTATACAATGCCAATCACCTCAAGGAGGGGCTGGAAGGCAACCTCATTGTGGGCTTCCCAGATCCAGACTCCCTGCCCAATGACATGCAGGATGTGTCCTACTTCATCGTGGGGGATGACGCCTTTTCCCTCACAACCTACCTCATGAAGCCCTACACTTCCAGACTCCTCACCCGTGAAGAGAGGATCTTCAACTATAGACTGTCCAGGGCAAGGTGGGTGGTGGAGAACGCCTTTGGCATCCTGGCCAACAGGTTCCAGGTATTTCTCACCACCATGCAGCATCACCCAGAGACCGTGAGGAGGATCATGGAAGCTTGCTGCATCCTGCACAATCTCATGCGCACCCGCTACCCAGTGTTGCAGAACAGGCTCGTGGACCTCCAGCAAGGCAATGGGGACATGGAGCCTGGGGAATGGAGGCAAGGGCAAAACCTGATAGACACTGAGGATGTGCAAGGCCCCAACAGAGCCTCCCGTGAAGGGAAGAAGCAGCACAACCTCCTGAGACACTGGTGCAACTCCCCAGCTGGAGCAGTGGAGTGGCAAGACAGGATGATAGATGCTTAATGGGTGCTTCCTTCAGCCTGTCTCATCACACGGATGAGATTGGGCCATGTATGTTGGGTGGGCCTACAATGAACAAGGCATTTAATAAAGAGTTGTGTTTATGTTCAAATGTGTGGATCAATGCTTACTAATTAAGGGCCATAGGTGTGGCACCTGGGAGGGTGGACCATACAGTCCCACTATGCTTGCACTGGAGGTTTATCTATCCCACAGCTATCTTAACCCATACCAAAGGTATCCCTGCCCATCCCACAGCTATTTTAACCCATCCCACAAGCATGCAAAGGCTTAAACTAATTCTAAAAGTTTCCACCAAGACTTTATTACAAAAAAAGAAATGAAGCAAGTGTGTGAATCAAAGATAAACTTTATTGAACAACAAGCTGTAAAACAAAAATGACCCAAGTCAAGTGTCCAAATAAAGTCCACAGGTAGGCAGCTACCCAGTCTCTGGCACTCTTATTGGTCACTCGGAGGTGTGCCCAGTCTCAGGGGTGAAGGGTCCAGGTGTTGTGGAGGTGGGTGGTGCTGGAGTGCTGGCCTGTATCATCATTGGGGTGCCTGGCCCCGAGAGGACAACAGGGGATGGTGTGTTGAGGAAGCTCTCAGACAGCTGGCTCAGACCCGCGATGCTGAGAGGTCCTTCCTCCATGCCATGGGGTGTCAGCCCCAGTACTGATGAGAGATGTACTGAGGCCGGGCTTGTCTGTGGGGTGGAGGAAGGAGTAGTGTAGTGGGACTGTCTGGTCTGCAGCTGGGTGAGGACTGGCATGGGTGGCATCACTGTCGTCGGTGGCATCATTGTCGTGGGTGGCATCGGTGGCATCAGTGGAACCGGTAGCAACGGTGTCTTCCGATGATTCTGTGCCTGGACTGGGAAGGGCTGCTGCCTGTGCTGCTGGACCTCCTGGTAGCCGTAGCCCTGGTAGGTGAGGGGCTGTGGGAAGCCTTGGAATGGGAGGGACATCACCTGGGGTGGAGGAACAGACCTGGACTGGGTGGGAGCAGGTTCCTCTGGATCTGGAGGGTTGTGAAGCAGCTCGGTGATCCGGTCCTTCACCACCTGGTACTGGGGTTCCTCCATGTTCTTGAGGGTCTGGTTGACATTGGTGAGGAAGGGCTTGCGGTTGGAGGATGAGGAGTCGGTGCTGACCAGCTGAGAGAGGAGATCTATACTGGTGCGGATGGTGTCCCTGATCTCCAGCAGGACAGTGTGGCTCTGCCCCTCCTGCTGTCCGGCTCTCTGCCTTTCTGCGGAGGCGAAGCTGGGGGGTGGTGGATGCGGCTACGACTGTGGTGGACGCGACGTCTCCTTTCTCCCACCGCACCAGGGAGTCCTCCACGCGCTCCACCATGGTTACAACACCTGTCCGCGGGTTCTCCGCCGTGGCACGCTCCACAGAAACCTGCCTGGAGACAGGGACTAACTCTCGGTCGGAAGAGGACTGGGTCTCAGCAGGCTGCCAAAGAAACAGGGTTGTGAGAGGGGCTGCTGGTGTTCCTCGGTGGCGGACCTCACCCTCCAGGAAGCTGCACCTGGCCATGATGTAGGTCTCTCTGTCCGTCAGCTTAACTGTGGCCTGGCCTGATTTCTTCAGGTGCAGCTTTCCGTACCAGGTGTGCATGTGCTTCCACCAGCCGAGGAGCACCTCCGAAGTGTAACCCATGCTCTCCACCCTCTCTCTCCAAGCAGCCTGCTTCCTTTTGGTGTCCCTGTACAGCCGGTGTCCCTTCCGCCACAGATAGTCATTCTCTCTCAGCCACTCCAGCACCTCATCCTCGTGTTCCTCCTCAATGAAGTATTGCCTCCTCTCCCGTCCCCGCATATGCCTCTTCCTCCCTTTGGCAGGACCAGATGGGCCCTCATCAAAGGGGCTCCCAGGTAGTAGGGGCTGCTCCTCCACACCACCACCAGCAGCAGCACCAGCAGGATCATCATCATCATCATCATCATCATCATCATCATCATCACCATCATCATCCTCCCAGCAGGATCATAATAATAATAATAATAATCATCATCATCATCAGCGGCAGCAGCAGCAGGATCACCACCATCATCATCATCATCATCATCAGCAACAGCAGCAGCAGGATCATCATCATCATCAGCAGCAGAGTAAGCACCAGCAGCAGCAGCAGAAGCAGCAGCAGCAGCAGCAGCAGCACCAGCAGGACCAGGAGCACGAGCAGGACCAGGAGCATGAGCAGGACGAGCAGGACGAGCAAGACCAGGAGCACGAGCCGTACGACCAAGTCCAGGAGCACGAGCCGGATGAGCCGGACGAGCAGGACCAGCAGGACCAGCAGCTTCAGCAGAGTACGCAGCAGCAGAAGCACCACTGCCAGGAGCAGCTTCAGCAGAAGCTCCAGCACCAGAAGAGTGAGCCCGAGCAGCAGAAACCCCAGCAGAAGTAGAGTCAGGGACAGGGGGAGGAAGGGTGGCCCTGTCCCTCTTGCCAGGGATGGCAGCAGGTTGCTGAGAATTTCACTTCTTCCCCATAGTTGTGGGGTTGCTGGCAGGCACCAAGGCTGGCAGGAAGCCTGGCACCAAGGCTGGCAGGAAGCCTGGCAGGCAGGCAGGCACCAAGGCTGGCAGGCAGACTGGCTGGCAGGGAGGCTGGCTGGCAGGCTGGCAGCAAGGCTGGCAGGCAGGCAGAGAGCAAGGCTGGCAGGGAGGCTGGCCAGGAGGCTTTGAGGCAGGCTGGCAGGAAGGCTGGCAGCAAGGCTTGCAGGCAGGCATGCAGGCAGGGCAGGCAAGGACTCGATGTATCCTGCAGCAGGTCTTTCCTCCGAATGCTGGCCACATGCGAGCTGCTTCCCTTTATATCCGCTTGGCTTACGCAATACATCCCCCCCGCATGCGCAATTAATGCCAGACATCCGTTAGGCTTCCGCTGTGCATCCGCTAGGCTTCTGCTCTGCATCCACTTCATCCGCTGTTCATCCGCTGTGCATCCGCTGTATCTGTTCCGCGTCCGCTTTGCTGAGGTCACCCGGAAGCCTAGCAGATGTGTCATCCGCTCCCATCCGCTTCCATCCGCTGGGCTTCCGTTCCGCATCCTCTTTCCATCCACTCTGCGTCCTCCCCCCATCCATGTTATCCGCTCTGGTTATACAAATATTTGCCCCTTTTGAGAGCGGATAACAACGGATGGAACATTTTGCTCGTCCGTTGTGTCCGTTTTGCATCCGTTGGGCAGTGTGACAGAGCCTTATGTAAGTTCAACTGTGGACTGCAGTAAACATTCTGGTTTTCTATTATCTGCAGTCTATTAGATCAGAAACAAGCTTTTCTATCTCTTTCATGGGTGCATTTAAAAATCTGATACCGTTTTTCAAGGTTTTGGGAAATCTCTTCTCACTATGATAGCAAAATAATCACTTGGCAGCTATTTTCTCCTCTTTCCCACCTACCTTTCTTTTAACTTTTTCTAACATCTTTTCTCGGTCTTTTTACTGGAAAAAACATCTGTTTCACATTAAGATGAACAATATAGAAATGTAGTGATGAAAGACTATATATCTGATGCTGAACATCAAATAACCTGGCAGGAAAGCATGATTTAACCATGTACACAAAAGAAGACTGATAGATTGATATTTGAAAGTTCTATAGTATCAGCCCAATTTAAAAAAACCTTTATTCTTCACTCTCAAGATTAAGAGCTTTCTTTGTTCAATATTTTCTTCTTTCACTACAATGAATTCTATATCAAGCAAACAGAATCTGATAGGATTTTCTTTTCTATTATGGTCTGATTGTATACAAAGAATTAAGATGGCCTAATTTTTTGTAGCAAGAGGAAACTGTATGTTTACTTGCTATTAAAACCATTAATCCAATGGATTATAGTGGGCCAGTGTGCTTGTGAGGTAAGGATTTCATACTATTTTTAAAAACCAAAATACTTGGGGTATTAAAATGTAGTTAAGACACATCTAGTATTGGTGTAAAATACATATAAATATACATAAATACATACATACATATCACATATATATACAAATGCATATGTGCTACATCCAAAATAAAATTATTACTACCAGTCATTAAAAAATAGTAAAAGAGCTAGCAGAATAAACATCTTAAATATTGATAATATACAGGATAAGGTAAAAAAAAGTAAATGGAAAACCAAGATTACATTTTTGTTTTAATTGGGCTACTTCTTAGGCTCCAACTAGTGGCACTAATGTCCCTTTATATCAAAGAACTTTCTATTTTTTTCTTAGTAATTTGTACATATATTTTTACAGCTCAAGTTTTAATCTGTACTGTAGGCAGAACTACATTGTAACTTTTTTTTCCAAATCTCAGGTCTGCTTATTTTGTGATGCAAGAAGTCAAATGAAGCCCACTGCCATTAGAAGACTGTAGTGGTGTGATTCAAAATTTATTACTATCAGTTCTGTGGGTGTGGCTTGGTGGTTGTGGGGAAGGATACTACAAAATCCCATCCCATCCTTACCCCACTAACCTGATTTCTAGCTCTGTTCTCCTGTGCAACAAAATAAGACCCAGTCGATTATCTGGCACTAGGTAGGCAGAGAGTAGATAGAGGTGGGGCTAATCATAATGGTATTTGCCTGTTCTCCAAACTATTCAAAATTTACGCTACTGGTTCTCTAGAACTGATCAGAACTGCTGAATACCACCTCTGGAAGACTGTCTTATAAGACACTAAATAAATCTTAGGATTTTTTTTAATGTGGTAGGAATTAAACAAAATCAAGCCAATCAATCATCAACCATATAGACAGTCAGTGGTCTGCATTGAGCTTGGTGGACAATCAAATTATTCAAGTCTGAAGTTCCTGCTTCATTCAGAGTCCATTTAGCAAGAGTAAAGTAGTGTATTTAGCTACTGTGCAGTAAATCATACAGCCAAATGGGTGGTTAAACAGCCTGTGAGCACAACACACAGTGTGAAATGAATCTTCCTGCTTCCTACAATCATGCAAGCACAACTGCACCACAAATGCAAAGAACTCGTTTTGAAAATGAAAATCTGTCATGCACAATAAAATATAGCTAAGATTGCTGTGGCAAGGGAGCAACTGCTAATGCCAGGCTTTTAACACATTTTGCTATTGCTTTATTTATACTGCTGCCTGAAAAAATAAAAGACAAAGAGCTGGAGTTTGATTAACAGGAAGCATTTTATTTGTGAGCATGTCTTGCAGCTTGGAAAATAGCATAATCTGTCACTTGACCCTAGATGCTGAAAAGTCAATATTTTAAGAGAATTGTGTCATTTCCTTATACAGCAAGACCCATACTGTATTAAAACATCCCTGACTGTTCTAATCCTCATAGAGTATTTATTTCTACAATATACTGGCATATTATCCTTCTGATTTAGCAGTTAGATGCAGTAGTCACATGATGTTGATATATCCTGTTCTCTTGCAGGGCCACTGCCAGAATCATATACATACCTCTGGCTGGTTTCATGCATTTTGTTAAGTCATAATTTGTTTACATTGTAATTTGCTAAACAACAATGGCTTAATTTGGAAATAAAACAAAACCTTAAAGCATGGTTTGTAAATTCATGGCTAAATTCACACTTTATGCCAAGACACACCTAAACAGAACTCATCATGGACAATGTAAAATGCAACTGCAGTTCTATTTCTAGCTGAGCCAATGTATTTTTCCCACATCAGTCAAACATAGCAGAACCCAGAACCATCTATTCAGAAGATACAGTTCAAGAGAGATATCTTTTAACATTTCATAATTGAAAACCTAATTGCATCAAAATAGTAGATATTTTATTATCCCTAGCCTTTCAGAAATGAATAGGGGAAATTATGCATTTATAAGATTTAGGTTTAGTGATCCTAAATCACCGATGGACCTTCTGTGGCTGAGAGGACTTTAGTCTGCTCTGTATGAATCTGTTGATGCAGCAATTGCAACATGAAAAAGTTTTTCTATCATACTTGCTATATAGATGATATTTGCACACTAAATCTTTAAAGAAGTGCCACTTGGTAGAAGTAAATGTCCTTCAAGTCTCCTTCATTGAGACTGAAGTCTAAAGGATTAGGAAAAAATGTTTACAGCAGAAAAAACTAAGCTACAGAAATGATAGATTATGTCCCCTGAAAAAGGTATGCTAATTTTCAATTAAAATGAGTGAGTATTTTTAAATGTTGCCATTATGGAGTGAAGGCAGGTCTTTGCTATTTGTCAATGCCATGCTTATAAGTCCTGTCACCCCCTCCCCAAATTGTGGGGGGAGGGGAGCAAGAAAACCTATCTTTTTGACAAGGAAAAGACAGCCTTGTCTAGGCTGTGTCACATCTGGATGTATGGCACATTCTCCTTGTCTTATGTTAATTTTTTCCCTTGCATAAATCAGAAGCAACTAATTAAAAAGAGAAATATTTAATTCTGACATGTTCTTTGAACTGGCATTCCATCTGGTTCTGTTTTTGAATAATAAAAACTGCTGTAGCTATAAAATTTGGCAATCAACATTTGGATACAGAGAGACAAACAGGACTCAGTATAGCAGGTTCACACACTACACATTTTGGCTTGAGATACTTCCAGATTTCAGCATACCAAATTGTTCCAGCATGGAAAGTATAAAAATTAAATGTGAAAAAAGAGAGAAAAATGCTATTCCTTTCCTGGGAGGTAAAAATATCACTGGTATACATTAGTTCTGACTCATTTTTTACACGTAGGCCATGCAAAATGAAATTGGTTCAGAAATATGCAGTCTATAATATATCCCCTGGAACCTACATAAGCCTATATTTATGGTGCTGTTTGCTTGGCCTTGCAATCAAATTGGAAATGCCCTTCAGGTATTCCATTAAATTATGCCTTTATGGACTTTTTAAAAATCAACATACACTTTAAAAAGAATCATAAAATATATCCTTTTGTGGTTCACCTTGTGTTTGGTAACATCTTAAAATCTAGAGATGAAAGCATAATAAACACATTTCTATGACAACATGGAACATTGTAATCCGCTTTTTATACAATTGAAAAGTTATTCTGTGTTAGAAACAGAAGCTGATTGACTTCTGGCACCTTTGAAAAAGATTGCTTTCTATCTGCAAGGAGCATGGCTGATTGAACAATATTCCTGTTCCAAAGCCAAAAGCTTGCTTTGGCAATGAGATAGCTTGCAAATGTATACCTAATATATTTCACAATTGCTGGGTCAACAGAGAAAGAAACATGAATAAACTCTCCAGTCTCTTCCAAAGTTCTTAGAAATCCTTCACAATCTATAGCTTATTCAGAAACTAACCCCTTTTAATTATCATTTTGAATATTTTTTTTGTGTGTGATTTAGATTTGATTTTAAAACACTACTTAATCCTGTAGTTTCAAATGCCGAGGAATGTTTAGCACAGCCTAGATGAAAACCTTTCTGGAACAGAGTCCAGACACATTATAGAGCCATGAAAACCTCTTAATGAATTGTGCTCTTGAAACTGGAGCTTTCAAAAATCCTCAAAAGTAAGAAACAAAAGTCCCAAACTTTTTGGATTTCTTCCATATCCTCCCCTACTTTTGCAGCCCTTCTGCCAGCCATTCTTGTAGACAAGCGTTGCTTATGATTACAAGAGGTTCTGATTACTGGCAAGAAATACTGCCTTTTCAAATTATTATCCTAATAATTTTAATTTTGTATTCTCTACATTAAACAATTGATGTGCTTTAATACTCAGCCAGGCAAAGCCAAGCAGACAAGCTCAGTACAATTACAACAAACCCTTTTCAGGAAACTTGGGTGAATGAATGAACAAGAGAAGATAACTTCTTACCAGGCTTCCTACTTGGTTTTGATTAGATTGTCCCCAAAGTGCTTTTTCCAAAAGACAACTGGATTTTCTTATTTTTTCTTCTTTCTTTAAAGATGTTTTCACTTCCCACCCAAGAAACTTCTTCAAGAGCCATAGTGATGCAGTTAGAATGCAGTATTGCATGCAAACTCTGCCCACAATTGGGAGTTTGATCCTGACTGACTCAAGATTGACTCACTCTTCCATCCTTCTGAGGTTGGTAAAATGAGGACCCAGATTGTAGGGGTCATATGCTGACATTTCTAAACTTCTCACAAAGAACTGTAAAACACTATGGAGTATATATAAATATAAGTGCTATAAGACTACATGATATTTTCAAAGAAAGTCCAATTGCTTTTTGAAAAAAAGCACCTTTGGGAGAACCATGACCTAGATGATTAATAATCTATAGACTTGTTGAGACATTTGTTCATTCTGCTGGTAGGGAATCCTGTTCTGAAATCATGTCTTCATGACACCCCTAACTCTCATGAACTTGCTTGCTTGGACATGTTAAGTTCAGGGAGAACAGGCATTTTATTCTTCTAGCTCATTCCTGCCTTATCTAGGAAAGCCAGATGTTCATGTATCCATTTCTCTCCTTCACTAATTTTTCAGTATGGATGTTCTTGGACTAGAATATCCTATCAAAATTAAAGGTGCTAAAACAAAGTCTTGCTATACAGTCTATCTAGGTGAGCATTTTCCTGGAAAACATATGGACAACTTTTATGGAAGCAAAGCTGTGATGAATAAATAAATGACTTTATTTTTTCACACAGCTTTGCCAGTGAAAATGTTCCAATATTTTGAAACTAAAGGCTGGGTAGAAAGTTCTTGGCAGGAGGAAATGTTTTGAAACTTTCTGTAGTATGGCATTTAAAATTGCTTAGTAACTAGAAATTCAGTTCATATACTTATATTTGGATTATTTTATTAATATGGTATATTTCTTCCAAAGCTTAAGTAATTCATGTAATTTATTCTCTCAACAATCCTGTGAGGTAAATTGAGTACAAAAGTGACCTATGTAAAATTAGCCCATAAATTGCTATGACTATGAGTGAACTTGAATCTAAGTCTCTTTGTCCTAATCCAGTACTTCAGTTATTCTTCATGGTTGACCAAGGAATATATGTTCAATGTTCTTTGAAGAGTTAATATGATCTCAATAAAATTTTACAAGAATCTCAATCTGCAATCCAGCTGCATCTTTGCATAAGGAAGCATACTACAGAAGTAATAAAGTTGATCTAATGAGTTCAGCACAGGAGGCCATGCAAAAGAGAAACAACAAGCTACATAGGTACCAGCTGCTTGTCAGATGTTCACTTTAAACATCCCATCTGAGTCTGGTTCCTTTTGTATAAGACAACAGAGATGGATTTTGTTTAATCAGTGTGGGATATTTCTTTTTTCTTTCTTCAGAAACAAAGCTGTAAGGAACTTTTGTTTGTCTGGCAGATGTAAAATCTAAAATGAGGAAAACCTTTTCAGGAATGTTTTAAACTGGATGAAAACTAAACAGTTTCAGGTTCATCTAAGATGGAATTGCATCTCTCTCTTTGTCTCCCCCCCACCTCTTCTGACTCCTCTGATGAAAGGAAGTGAGAAAAACAACAAAAGCAAGAAAAAGCTAGCAGGGACAGTGGAATGCACTGATTCTGGAAGGGCAAGCAGTTAACTCACTCAAGCAAAGATCCTTTTGACCTCCTATCCCCCATCTCCATGAGGGAGTTGTAAAAAGGGCAAAGTTCAGTGGAGGAATAAAAGAAAGCTGGAAAACACATGGATGCAGACACAAAGTGACCAGGAAACAAGAGACTTAATGGGACCTGGTAGAGACACAGTGACTCATGTGGCCTTCTGTCCTATATCATCTTACAGCCTGCAAACTAGTCTAGGCAAAATATATAAGAGAGCTTCAATTTTGCAAAGTAGAAGATACTCTCCTATCAATTTTGGATCCCTGCTGTCTCTCTAACTTACTTTGGGCTCCAGTACATTCATTAATACTTTATGGCTTGCCTAATATAGATTGTGATCCTCTCTGTTCAAAAAATATTTTTTGTTTCTAGAAAACTCATTACCAATAGTTTTTCCTGTCAGGTTTGTTTACACCCATCACTGAAGGCTACAAATGTTTGTTTCTAATCAAGCTTCAAGAACAGCATGACAAATTTCCTCATTATTCTACCTGCAAGCTGGGAAATGCAGCACCTATTCAATTTTTACATTTAAAAAAAAAATAAGGAAAGCCAACATGTTTTTTATAAAAGGTGGTGGCCTTCCACAGTTTTGTCGGATTAGTTATCTGGATTCCTACTTCTTTTAGCCAGCTCTGCTATTTTTTATGAATGTTGAAAATTCATAGGAGCCGTATAGTTTTGTGATAGCTTAGGAGTAGATTTGCTGCTTATGGCTTGTGTACTGAAAAGCATGAATGTAACTGGATTTTCCAAAGTCATGGTAATACATCGTTTGATGGATAAATTCATTTAGCACTGTATCAGTTCATGACATGACTGTTTAAGACATTATAGTTAGGGTCTTCAAACTTGACAGCTTTTAAGACTTATGGACTTCAATTCCCAGCGGCTTGCTCGCGGCTTGTGGCCAATGACACCACTTTAAGTGTTCCCGCCATCCGGTGGGCCAATTGGATTGGTTCTCTAATGGCCAATCCAAGATTGGCCTCGGCCAATCAGAATAGGGAACTTGGAGCCTACCAAGTTCCATACATAATACCCCTCGCCCCTTGGTTCAATCCAATGTGAGTCATATAGTCACACAGGTAGGTGGGGCTTTTTCGAATCCTGGTTGACCTGCGCAGCTCAGTCTCGGCGTGGTCTTCAAGTGGTTCGGATGGGATCGCTGTCTCTCTGTTCCTTCTCCATGGAACCTCCTGGAGCGGCAAGTCAGCCTTGCCGCTCCCACCTGAGTCTCTCGGGCCAGTTGAGATGGCTCCGCCGCTCCCTCCTGGTTTGTCTGGGTTGGTTGAGCTGGCCTGGCTGTCTCCTTCCAGGAAGGCCTCGCTTCATTCTCCTGTTCCCAGACTTCTCATTTGGGGTTCATCTAACCGTGAGTGCTCTTTTTGATTTGTTTGATAGTCTTTGTGTAGTGTTTGTTGTCTTGTTATGGGAGGTTCGTCTCTCCCTTTTCTATTATTTTGTATCCCCCCCCCCTTCTTGGTTGTTTTTCGGTCGGTATTTATTTTTGGCACTGATGTGTTTTTGCGTTGCAGGGTGTGAGATGCATTCCAGAGTGTGAGAAGCTGGTCGATGTGCCACTTCCATTCTCTTCCATCGTCTAGGACTAATCGGTAAGACCGGGGGCCTGTGATCTGGGTGATCATGGCTGGAAGCCATAATGGGTCCCCGGTGAGGTTTTTCGCATAGACCAGGTCGCCTATTTCAAATGCATGGTATTTGCTGGAGGAGTCGGGGGGTGTATCCCAGGTGTAAGTGGGGTGCAGTCTGTCGAGGTAGGAACGCAATTTCCTATCCATTAGGAGTTCTGCTGGGCTTTTGTGGTTGTGCTGCTAGGAATAGGGTTAGTAATCAGTTTAGTTTTTCTTGCATGTCCCCCTTGTCCATTCTATCCAGGCCCTCCTTAGTGTACCGAACCATGCATTCAGCCCTGCCGTTTGCAGCCGGATAGGCCGGCACTGTTAAAGCATGTCAGATGCCTTGAGCAGCTAAATACTGCTCGAATGCTAATGTGGTAAACTGGGGGCCATTGTCCGATACCAGTACATCAGGCAGTCCATGTGTGGTGAAAAGTTTGTTTAGCTGTTTCATTACTTACTTGGTGGTTGTGGAAGCCATGAGGATGACTTCTAACCAGTTCGAGTAGGCATCCACAACTATTAAAAAAGTGTTGCCTTTTGTTGGCCCAGCAAAGTGAATTTGTAGTCTAGACCATGGACCCTGGGGAGTTTCCCATTCCCTAACTGGTGCCTGTGGGGAGGTAGGTTTTGACAGTCATGGCATGTTGCCACCCAATGTTCAATGTCCTTGTCCAGCCCTGGCCACCATACATAACTCCTGGCCAGGGGTTTCATTTTGACTATGCCCAGGTGCCCCTCTGCAACATGCACAAAATATCTTCCTGGAGTCTGTTTGGTATCACCAACCTGTCACCCCACAAAATACAGCCCTTCTCGATAGACAGTTCAGTCTGTCAGGTGCGAAATGGCTTAAAAGTCTCAGTTTTGTTCTTTTCTGGCTAGCCCTTACCTACCCAATTCAGGATGCGAGCTGTCAAAGGATCTTTTGCGGTGGCTCTCGCGATGTCCGCTGCGGTTAGCAGCAGGTTCGGGCAGGTCTTGAGTTGAAGTGTGGAGACGGGAGCTGGGTCCTCTTCTGTGATGGGCAACGGGGAATGGCTCAGGGTGTCGGCATGGGTGATGGTCTTTCCTAGGTGGTGAATCAGCGTGTTGGTGTAGGAAGCGAGGAATTCAGACCACTTCATCATTCTAGGTGACAGAATGTTCGGGGCTGGCTTGTTTCTTGCTAGGATTCCTAACGGGTTTGTGATCAGTGATGATCGAAAAAGTTCTGCTGTAAAGGTACTCATGGAATCTTTTGACTCCGGTGATAATTGCGAGGGCTTCTCAGTCGAGTTGGCTGTAATTGCTTCCTGACTTGGAAAGCGTTTTTGAATAGAAAGCGACCAGTGCCTCTGCCATCTGGTAGTTTGTGGCTCAGGATGGCACCGATTCCAAAAGGCGATGCATCACAGGTGACTGCCAAAAACAGGGTATTGCTATACTGGATTAAAATGGTGTTAGACGTTAATAGGTCTTTGATACCCTGAAATGCTGCTTGTTCCCGGTGGCCCCATTTCCAGGTAGTTTTTTTGTCTAACAACCGATGTAAAGGTTCTGCTGTGGTTGCCTTATGGGCAGGAACACATTGTAAAAATTTATGAGACCTAGGAATGCTTGAAGATCAGTTTTGTTCCTAGGTCTAGGTGCATCTTTGATTGCCTTTATCTTTTTTTCAGTGGGGTGTATTCCTTGTTCATCTATTAGGTAGCCCAGAAACTCGACCTGGTTGGTGGCTAGGTTACATTTCTCTCGCTTTACCTTAAGGCCTGCGTCTCTAAATCTTCTTAAAACTTCCCTTAATCTGCTCTCTAGTTGGTTGGCGTTTTTTGCTGACACCAGAATGTCATCAAAATAAGGAACGACTCCCTTGATTTTGTTTAACAGATGCTCCATGAGGCTTTGGAACACGCCTGGGGCAACACTAACGCCGAACTGGGGATGGTTACACTTGAATGCCCCTCTATGTGTCACAATAGTCTGTGCCTCTACGGTAGTGGGGTCAACGCACAGGTGTTTGTACACGTGTGCGAGATCAAGCTTCACAAAATTTTTTCCTCCCCCTAGGGAGTGCAATAAGTGTTGCACTACCGGTACTGGGTATGCGCTTTGTTGGAGTGCATGGTTTAGGGTTGCCTTATAGTCTCTGCAGATGCGCATTGACCCATCTGGCTTTACAGGAGTCATGATGGATGTTCCTCACCTGGCATGGTCGATTGGCTCTAACACCCCTTGTGCTATTAATTTGTTTAATTGTTCATCAATTTTTGGTTTTAAGGCAAATGGGATGCGTATGGCTTTTAACCAGATGGGGGCTATTTTCGGGTCTAGGCTAAATGAAATTGGGGTCCCCTTGTACTTGCCTAGGGTCCCGTTGAAAACATCTTGGAATTCTAGTAGCAGGCTCTCCTTCCAGTTGGCTGTAGCAATGCGGCTTATCCCGGTCATCCTGATTCCCAGGGGTGCGAACCATTCGATCCCTAGCATGCTAGGGTGATCACGGTCGACAATGGTCAGAGGCAAGATTTCAGCATGATTTTAAAATTCAACGAGGAAATGTCCAAGGCCCACTACTGGGATTTGATTTCCCTGGTAGTCTTTTAAAATCAGTCTTTGTTTTTGTAGTTCTTTTTTGTTTAATGTCCAGTATCAGGCGCCAGATGGCATTCCAGAATACCATAGATAGAAGACTCGGAGTCGACTTCCATCTCACAGGGCTTCCCTTTGATGTTCACCTCTATCCGGACCTTTTTTCCATTTTCTGCCCTGGCATTTCTGATGGTTACCATCTGGTGCGTTTCCTCTCTGTCACTGGTTCTTTTGCTTCAGTTCCATCTGCTTCTGGCTTGTCTCTCTTCATGTCTGTGGGGGGTTCTGCCGCATCTTTTAGGACTATAGCTCTTTTTGTTTCGGCAGACCCTTTCGATGTGCCCCCCTTTGTTACAAACCCTACAGATTGTGTCTAGGAACCTGCATTCAGCTGGCGGGTGGTTGCCCCGCATCCTACACACTGAAACTCCCACCTGTTTCTTCTCTTTTCCTGCCACTTTTTGTCTGATTGTAATCTATAGACATCTTCATTTTCGTCATCAGTGTTGCTCTGGGATTCGAGATCTTCGTAATGAGTGGTCGCTATGGGCTGTTTCTTGCTTCCCTCTGCCTTCTCTCTGGCTTGGTTTGGTGGATCTGGAATTGCATTCATTTGGCGCATGGTGGCTGTGGATTTCTTTGCTGCTTCGGTGGCGGTTGCTTCTGCAATAGCCTCGGCCACGGTTATGTTTGGTCTATTCAGCAGCTTACTCTGAAGTGTAGTGTCCTTCAAACTGAGGACCACATGGTCCCTCATGGCCTTGTCCATGTTCTGGAACTCGCAGGCTCCTCTGATGTGTCTCAGGGCTGCTACAAAATCTCCGACAGTTTCATCTTCTTTCTGGTCTCTCTTGTAGAATTCGTGTCTTTTTATCAAGTTGGAAACCACAGGTGTGTAATGTGCTCTGAGCATTCTGTTCAGCTCGGGCCAAGTCATCTGTTTGACATCTCTTGGTTTAGACAGCGCCTTCACCATTTTAAAGACGGCTGGTCTGCAGTGTGTAAGGAAGATAGCCCTCTTGCCTTGGTCAGATATTTCCTGCAGCTCATTGCTTTCCAAAAACATAAAAAGCAATCGATATACGACTCCCAATCCTCCTCATCAGGATTGAATGGTGCGGGAGGCACGTTGTTACCTGCCATCTCTTGCTCGATTCAGATCACTGTGTGCTTTGGTCTCGCTCTTCTACGACAATCCCACCTTCATTGCCAGTGTTCCATCCGGAAATAAGTTGCACAAGACTGGGTTCCAACAACAAACTCTTTATTTAATTCAGTAAAGCAATGGTAACGGAACAAGAGTCCAAGCCGTGGCAGCCCTTTATACAGCGGCTTGCTCATGGCTTGTGGCCAATGATACCACTTTAAGTGTTCCCACTATCCAGCGGGCCAATTGTCTTGGTTCTCTAATGGCCAATCTGAGAATGGCCTTTTCGGCCAATCAGAATAGGGAACTTGGAGCCTACCAAGTTCCATACATAACACCATAGAAGTTTGGATTTTGTAATATTGCATCAACTCAGGATTACATGATTTCCATTTCCATATGATCTTTCCAGACAGCTTCCAACAAGCGAAATCAATGGGAGAAACCCTAAAATCTTCTAAAAGTACATCGCATTTTTTAAAATATCACAGAGTAGGAAATTGATTAATTGTATGACTGAAGAGTGATCATATCAATAAGTAATATGTGGGAAGTCAGGTTTTATAAGAAATCAATCATATAATACTTTTGCCTAGTATTAAAGAAACTTTTCTGCTATATGAAACAAAGATAGCATGAATAGATAAAAGGAAATAAAGCAATTATTGCCCATTGTAAATTTCTAGGGTGATTCCAGATCATGGATATCCCAAAGATATTTTTCCAAACAGCAACTGGACTTTCTTGGTTTTTTTTCTTTGAAAATTTTTCACTTCTCATCCAGGAAGCATCTTTAGTTATAACTAAATTGTTGGGAATGAAATTATTTACTGTATTTTTTGGACTATAAGGTGCACCTAAGAGCCTTAAATTTTCTCAAAAATCGGCTGTGCGCCTTATAATCCGGTGCACCTCATATGTGCACTGAGTTCTAAAATCTGTAAAAATGTTGCTGTGCGACTTTGGTAAGCTACACTTTATTGACTGTCGGACCATTTCATGCTGACACTGGGATGTTATACGTATCCTACGTACGCTGGCAGCAATAAACCAATCAGAGAACATTAAGTAATACGTGCAGTACATACGCATTACTAAATAGGTACAGTACGTACTGGTATGCTTGCCAGTATCTCTGCCATGCCTCCGGTAGGTATACTACCGGTATACTGCAAAACAACATTTGTTTGTCTGAAGAGACATGCTTACGAGGCACAATTCAAACTACAGACTATCAGTTACGCGGTTGTAAATGGGAATAGAGCAGCTGCGAAAGAATTCAACATCAATGAATCTGTGGTTCGGAAGTGGAGGAAGCAAGAAAATGAACTATGTCAAGTTAAGAAGACGAAACAGAGTTTCTGCAGGAACAAAGCAAGGTGGCCACAGTTAGAAGACCAACTTGAACAATGGATTATTGAACAAAGAACAGCCGGGAGAAGCATCTCTACAGTCACCATTCGACTGAAGCAATAGCGATAGCACAAGACATGAAGATTGAACACTTTCAAGGAGGTCCATCTTGGTATTTTTGTTTTATGAAAAGTCATCATCTCTCCATCTGCGCAAGGACTACCGTGGTGCAGCAACTGCCAGCGGATTACAAAGAAAAGCTGGCCATCTTCCACACCTACTGCAGTAACAAGATTACAGACAAAAAGATCCAGCCCAACCACATCACTAACATAGACGAGGTCCCCCTCACTTCTGACATCCCCGTGAACCATGTTGTGGAGAAAAAGGGGACCAGCATGGTATCGATACGCACCACGGGGCATGAGAAGTCAGCTTTCACTGTTGTTCTTGGTTGCCAAGGTAATGGACAGAAGCTATCACCTATGGTCATTTTTAAGAGGAAGACACTGCCAAAAGAAAAGTTTCCAGCCGGAGTCATTGTTAAGGCCAATCAAAAGGGCTGGATGGATGATGACAAAATGAGAGAGTGGCTGAGAGAGGTATATGTAAAGAGACCGGATGGTTTTTTCCACACATCACTGTCCCTGTTGATCTGCGACTCCATGCGCGCCCATCTCACCGCTACTGTGAAAAACCAATAAAGCAAATGAATTCAGAGCTTGCCATCATTCCGGGAGGATTAACAAAAGAACTCCAACTGCTGGACATTGGTGCAAACAGGGCGTTCAAAGTGAAGTTATGAGCGGCGTGGGAGTGATGGATGACAGACGGCGAGCACACCTTTACTAAGACTGGGAGGCAGCGCCGGGCGAGTTATGCCACCATATGTGAATGGATTGTGGATGCCTGGGCTAAGGTATCTGCTTTAACTGTTGTCCAAGTTTTCGCGAAAGCCGGGCATCATTGCTGAACAACCACCTGGCAACGAGACTGACTCCAACAATGATGAGAGGGAACCCGGCATGTTTGATGGCAAAATTGCCCAGCTGTTCAATTCAGGCAGAGAAGATGAGGATTTTGATGAATTTGTGGGAGAAGATTGATTAAAAAAATAATGTGAGTGTACTGTTAAATCGTAGAATGAACTTCAAATAAACTTGATGTTTTGCTTCTGTTACCTTTTTTTTGTAGACTGTATGTTTTAGCATGCGTCTTATAATGTGGTGCGCCTTATGTATGGGTTAAGTACAGAAATAGACCCCATAATTGAGGCTGTGTCTTATAATCCGGTGCACCTTATAGTGCAGAAAATACGGTATATGCTTGAGAAGCAAAACCTTTGGAAGGAAGAAAAAGTTGTCTTTTGGAAAAGTACCTTTGAGATAACCATTGCAAATTGTTTTTTTTAATTTACTATGAGCACATGAACAACTAGGTTGATCTTCTAAGTTGACCAGAATTTCCATAATAAAGTGTGTTACATATCTACCTAGTGAAACTGGTGAAGCTAAGCTGGTGACACTATTGTGTTCTATCAATTCACTGTCCTTTAATTAAATACTAATATCTACACAAAACTTTTAATGTACTCTTACATTTAGTTGTGGGTGCCTATCTCTGTTTATAACACTGCTTCAAGAAGTTCACTCATTAAAGTTAATGAGACTTTGTGAGCAGCATCCTGTTCTATATTAGCATACTCAAAATACCCCAATCCTAATGGTCCAGAAATATAAGAAACTGATTGGTTAAAGAGCTGGCAAGTCACACTGGTCTCGAGTCTCTTTCCTGTGATCCAACACTGGCGACAAGGATGGGATCCTGAGTCAAAGAGACCAGTCGAGCATGTGGCAACCAGAGCTGAACAACTGACCAATGGCTGGCAGCAACTCACCACCCGCCACCCGCACCATTCGATCAGGCGGCCGAGGACAGGGAATCGTACATCGATCAATTCCTAATGTTCCTCAAGAGCAACAACCTGAAGGATGCCAACGATCATAGGAAGAGAGCCGTGTTTCTGACACACTGTGGGCCCGCAGTGTTCAAGATGGCCAAGGCGCTGGCCAGACCCCAAGATGTGAAGGAGAGAGCATGGGCAGACCTGGACCAGTTGCTAAGGAACCATAGGCACCAGCCGTACCCAACCTCATCCGGAGGCATGAGTTTTATAGGAGGGATCAGAAAAAAGGCGAAAGTATCGGAGACTTTGTGGCAGCTCTAAGGAACATCAGGGGTGCGTGCGGGTTCTCCGACATGGACGAGGCTATGAGAGACCACGTAGTTCTCGGATTAAGAGACCCTGTGCTCCAGAGCTGACTTATGGTGTGAGCGGACATCACACTCACTGAAGCCATCACCGAAGCCACTGCAGCCGAGGCTGCGAAAAAGTCAGTGGCCAAAATGCAGCAGATGAACATGTGAGACCAACAACTAACCACGGAAGCCAACCCAGACCCAGACAAAAGACCAGAGGTGAGCCAAAAAAACACAACCACACACCACAGGAACATCGATTTCCCTTCCAAGACTGAAGATGAGGATGAAGAAGAGATCCACAGACTTCAGTTGGAACAGGACTGACGGGAGTGGAGAGGTCGTAAGTTGGGGTTTCAGTGCACCAGGTGTAGAGGGAACCACCCCTGTTCAGATTGCCGGTTCCTAGATGCCATATGCTGGCACTGTGACAAAAGGGGGCACATTTCAAAAGTCTGCTGAAACAAGAGGACTTACAGCCTGAGGTGACGCAACAACCCCCCCCCCCCCGAACCAGAGACTGGCACGCAGAGAACCGGTGGAGCTGCGAAGGCAGAAACAAGCGGCTGAGCGAAAATCATCGGAAGGAGGAGACCCACCAGACAGTCACCATTCGGCACTTGAACACAACCGATGCCCGAAAAGTGCATGTGCAGGTCAAAATTGAAGGCCAGCAGTGCAACATGGAGGTGGATTCTGGATCCTACCTCTCCATGGTCTCCTGGAAAACAATCAAGCATCTGGTACCCAGCATACACAGATGGGAGTTGGAAAGCCAGAGACTGACTCTAAAAGATTACCAGGGGAACCGGATCCCTGTGACTGGAATCGGACATTTTCATGTAAAGTTCAGAGAACACGCAGAGGCACTTCCACTGACCATCATGGATAGAGACCGCCCAAGCCTGCTGGGACTGGAATGGTTTGCACCATTAGGGATCGAGGTGACTGGCATTAACCACATCGATGAAATGGACTGGGAGGAGAACCTCATGAAGGACTTCCAGGAGGTCTTCAACGGCAAACTAGGCAAGTACCGGGCGTCCCAAATATCATTCAACTTGAACCCCAATATTGCCCCGATCCGCCTAAAACTGAGGTGAGTCCCATTCACCCTCAAGCCTAAAATCGATGAGCAATTAGACAAACTCATCGCTCAAAGGGTCCTGGAGCCGATAGACCATGCACGGTGGGAAACCCCAATAGTCACTCTGATAAAACTGGACAGGTCAGTGAGAATCTGTGATGACTACAAGGTCACCCTCAACCATGTGCTGCAGCAGAGTGCTTACCCCGTCCCAGTGGTACAGCACCTCCTACACTCACTGGGGGGAGGAAAAGTCTTCACAAAGCTCGACCTGGTGCAGGCATACCAGCAGCTGCCAGTCAATGCTGAGACTGCTGAGGCGCAAACCATCGTGACCCACCGGGGGGGCATTCTGTGCAAGAGGCTCCAGTTTGGAGTCAGCGTGGCACCAGGGGTGTTCCAGAGTTGAATGGAATGATTATTGCAGGGAATAAAAGGGGTGGTGCCCTACTTCCATGATGTGCTGGTGTCAGTGAAGAACAAAACCCAATTGGGGAGTTGCCTCAGGGAAGTCCTGCAAAAATTTAAAGACGCAGGACTAAAAGTAAAAAAAATGAAGTGCCAACTACAGAAGAAGTAGAGTTCCTGGGGTACTTGGTTGACAAAAACGGAATCCACCCCACTGAGAAGAAGGTTAAAGCCATCAAGAAAGCTCCGAGACCACAGAATAAAACGGAACTGCAGGCTTTCCTAGGACTCATTAACTTTTATGATGTTTTCTTGCCCCAGAAGGCAACAACGGTGGAGCCCCTTCATAGACTGCTGGACAAGACAGCCACATGGTCCTGGGACAAGTGGGAAGAAATCGCATTTCAAAAGATAAAAGGCTTACTAACATCAGAATCAGTCCTCATACAGTATAGTGAAACCCTATCGCTGACCATGACCTGCGACGCTTCACCCTTCGGCGTCAGAGCCATCCTAAGCCACACTCTGCCAGACAGGAGAGAAGAGCCAATTTCATTCTTCTCCAAGACATTGTCCAGGGCAGAGAGGAGTTATAACCAGCTGGACAAGGAGGCGTTAGCAGCGATCACTGGCATGAAGCGGTTCCATGAATACCTATATGGTAGGACCTTCTCACTTATCACTGACCATAAACCGGTCCTAGGAATACTGTCAGGGAACAAGGCCACCCGAAACATTTTGTCACCCCAGATGACAAAGTGGTCCGAATTTCTTGCTGCCTACAATTATCAATTAATACACCGACCAGGAAAAAGCATCTCACACGCAGATGCACTGAGCCGCTCCCCCTTACCCGACCAGGAAGACGACCTGGCACCCACCACGTCTATACTACAGATAGAAACACTACCCAACCCACCTATGACTGCGTCATATATTGTCAGAGAGACTATTAAAGACAGGCAACTGGTGCGAGTTTTGAACTAGGTGGAAAAAGGGTGGCTGGAAACCAACGGTGGCGAAAACTTTAAACCCTTCCAGAACCGTCAGACTGAACTTTTTACACAAAGGGGTTGCATATTATGGGGGGACAGAGTGGTGGCCCCGGAGGAATTATGAACAAGAGTACTGGCTATGCTGCATGAGAGACACCCAAGCATTGTCAGAATGAAAGCCCTGGCCAGGAGCTATGCTGGGTGGCCAGGGATGGACAAAAACATTGAGACATGGATGGCAACATGTGAAAAATGCCAGAAAGCCAGACCAAACCCCCCTTCTGCCCCTCACCTCGAATGGGAGACCCCCAGGGGACCATGGTCAAGGGTCCATATAGATTTTTCCGGACCCACAAAAGGACACAAATTCCTAATAACGGTTGACGCTTACTCGAATTGGCTGGAAGTAAGCATCATGAAATCCACCATCACAGAGGCCATCATAAGAAAACTAACAGAGCTGTTGGCCACCCACGGACTACCAGACTTACTAGTGTCAGACAACGGGCCGTAATTCATGGCATTGTCATTTGAAAAAAATTTTGGCGAACAGGGTATACGACATGCATTAACAGCGCCTGCTCAGCTGGTGGCGAACGGGCAGGTGGAACGAATGGTTCACTACACAAAAGACACACTAGAAAAGATGGACACCGACAAAATAAATAAAATGCTTACAATATAACACATAACACCCAACACAACCACCAACAAAAGCCAAGCAGAGCTACTCATGGGCAGGAAATTATGGTCATAGCTAGACATACAACCCCGAGAAACCATCAAACTCGTCAAGTAAATACCAAATATTTGCACCGGGAGACACAGTCTACACAAAATTTTTTACAGGGGACCCACTCTGGGTACCAGCCAAAATAACCCAATTAATGGGCCCCTGGTCATACCGGGTAGAACAGAAGATGGAAGAAGCTGGAAACGGCACATCGACCAACTGAGGTCGAGAACAACCACCGACAACATGGGAAATGCACAAACACCACTAATAGACACGAATAAAAAAACCAGAGGGGGGGAGAAACCCCCGACAATAACCAAAAGGGAGGGGAAAACCCCTCTGAAAAAACAACCCGAACACCCCCAAACAGTACCAATGGGCAGAAAAATAAGCCAACTCTACTCATCAGCAGACAACTTCGGCAGAAGGGAACTGGCAGCAATTGAGGAACTAGAAGCCTCGCTTGGTAGAAGTAGCCAAACCAGCTTGACCAGCCTGGAAAGATCAGGAGGGAGCAGCGGAACCGATAACTCGACCAGCCCGTATAAACCGGGTGGGAGTTGCAGCAAGAGTCCTGACTCACCCTTCCAGGCAGTTCCATCAAGAAGGACGTTAGCAACAAGGATCTCGTCCGAACCAGTCAAAAACAACACCACGACTGAACCACACAGGTCAACTAGACACATCAAAAGCCCCGCCTACTTACGGTATTACGTTATATAGGTTGGACTGAACCAAGAGGGGAGGGTGTTCTATATTAGCATACTTGAAATACCCCAATCCGATTGGGCCAAAAATACAATGAACTGATTGGTTGAAGGAAGCACTGTGATTGGCTCACTCTGAATCAACCACAATTGGCCAGGTCAAGCGTGGGAGATTCAGAGAGCTGTCATTGGCCAGCAAGCCACGATTAATCCCTATATAAAGGGTTGCCGCAGCTCCGAGGTCTAGCACGGACCGATACAACTAATAAAGAGCTGAAAAGTCACACTGGTCTCGAGTCTCTTTCCCTTGATTCAACACATCCCTTCTGCTTTATGTAGAAGCCTAAAGAAAGTGGGTTGTTACAACAAAGAGCAGAGTACACTTTGCTCATGTAAGCTCCAAAGTACTTCTGAATTGATTTTTTGATATAATATTACAGATACTCCCAAATGGGCTTTAGTTCCTTTTCCACTCAATTTATGAAACAACACCCCATTTTTTTAATATTTATCATTTTGCAATTGAGGGACATTGATATGCAATGATGTGAAAAGGAGTTTTCTAGCAAGATTTCCAAGAAAAATCAATTTAGAAAAAGATTTTCTAAAAATAATTGCAGTTTGTCATAGGGACATCCCATCTTCATATCTGTACAAATGTTTGTTTCCGTACCAGGCAGAAACAGCACATGCATGTGTGCGTGCACACACACACACAAACCAACAGACACTTTCATATATAAGTTGGCTAGTGAATGACATATAATTTTTAACAGCAAGTTTATATTTCTTTTCAGGCAGTTGTTTAGATTGGCGTTGATAGAAGAGCTTATCTAAACATCTTGTACATGTGCCTGAGGGAAAGGCAATGAAAATTTGGAGTGAATCTCTCTCTCTCTCTCTCTCTCTCTCTCTCTCTCTCTCTCTCTCTCTTTCTCCCTCTCTCCCCTTCCCCCTCCTTCCCGTTTTTGCTTTTAGGAACATGACCATTCTGCAACAACCAAATTGGTAATAAGGTGCAGCTAAGGTAAAGCCTTTTTCTAGGATTTCTTTCCTCTGAAATGTTATCTTGATTACAAAAATTCACAATCAATTTATTTAATCTCCCTACAGATCCACATTTGATAAACCAAGTGTTCTATTCAGTTTATGTCAATTTCATTTTTTTATTATCGCTCCTGGAAATCGTAACAACAAGCATTTTGTTTTACTGTAAAGAAAGCACAATATGGAAACTCTTTGTTTCTGCAGACCAATTGTTCCTATGCCCGAACAACAAAACAGGGGAATAATACTTTTTCCAGGGTATTTTTAGATAAGGACGAAATGAAGTTTCCCTCTACTACTACCCTCTACTAGTACTTCTCAAACTCAAGGCCTGCAAGCTGGATCCAACCTGTGGGGTGTTTAGATCTGGCCCATGGGGCCACCCTTGAAACAGTGAGGGACTGACCAGCAGTGCCTCTGCCAGTGAAAACAGAATTCAGGAGGGCAGTTTGTGGCTCTCCTGAGCTCCATTTTTGCTGGCGAAGGGTTTCAGGAGGCCGTCACAGCCAGAAATGAAGCTCAGGAGCCTGTTTTTGCTGGTGGAGCATTCGGGCCACCACAGGCGCCGCAACATGAATGATGTTGAGCTGATCATGTCCACCTGGCCACACCCATCATAGCCCCTCCGAGATCAAACATAACTCTGATTTGGCTCTCAATGAAACTGAATTTGACACCCCTGCTATACTATATCCAGATCATCTGTCCATTCAGCTCAGTGCCACAGACTCCACAAATAGAATCTATCTGTAAGGTCATCCATAAAATGGGGTTCCATGAAAAACCGGAGGGCAACATTCGTTCAAATGCAACAGTGACATTCAAACTAAGTTTTGTAAGTTCATTGGAAAAGAAGGAGCTTATCAATTTGCATTCAGAAGCTTTCTCCTAAGGCATTTGTGGCCATAACTCATTGCTTTGCCTCTTGACTGTAGGTCCTTGAATACTTTTTAATATACTAACAAGCAATATAATTCAGCCAACTCATGTGAAACTTGCCAAGTTTTGCAACACATCTGATTTTATTTTTAAGACTTCTTTTAATGGAAAATGCTTGCCTATAATTTCATAATCCCTGTAAAATAATAACGGCAGGTGGCTGCAAGCCAGCACTTTGCTTGAAAGAGTTCCCATTGTTTGGAGGTGGGGAGAAGCAAAGATAAAGTGGTAGGGAGTAATCTCACCAGTTAACTTTCTCAATAATTACAGCAACAATTGCAAAACTACCCAGAGTTTCTGAAAGTCAGGTGGCACATAAATTTTATATATTGTTATTGTCAATGAATGTTTTGCATTTGTGGTTATTTGGGCAAAAATCATCACCAGTTGGCAGTATCTGTGATGTTCTCAAAAGTCAAAACATGCCTTTTGTCTCCAAAGGCTGCCCACCTTAGTCTACTTTGACTTGTAGCAGTTAATTATCAACTTTTACATCACCCACCCCTTTAGCCTTTCATTAAAAAATTGCCTGTCTGGTAAATTTTGCCTGCAAAGTATGCCCTTTAGAGTACTTCTCCAAACAATAGAACATATATTTGGGAAGGCACATATCCCGCTCATTTTATAAGATTGTGTGCCAAAATTACTGAATGCATTGTTTTTAAAGCAAATAATTTGTTTATGTGTTGACTTTTGTCCAAAAATCTTTATGTTCCTGTTTCCTGTTCCTAAATTTGCATTAAATTATAACTATACAGCTGAAGCCTATGAAAATGATTGGCTGAGTTTATATATTGTACTAAACTATAGTTTTGTTTAACTATGTTTATGGAATAAAATGCAATTGGATGGATTTGGAATACGCTGGTTTACAAAATAGAGTGGGCTGATTTCACATGACAAAATAAACACATTTCAGCCTAATGTGATATGCTGAGTCATCAATAGCCATGGAATGAATCCTTCTAAAACAACATTTTACGTTGATTTGAGTGACTCAATTGTAATTGTCTTTTCTGAGTGAGTTTTCTAAATGTTTATTCATACTTGTTTAAGTTAAGTGAAAGAATGGTTATTATTACGCTCATGGAAACTGTTCTATCACCTGTAGCAGAAAAACAGAGTATATTTATTTATTATTTATTATTTTACTATTATCCAACGTTATAATAGTATCCAAGTATCCAAGCCTAAGCAATGGCTGTGTTGATTGTTATTATGGAAGTGACCATTGTAGCTGTGGATTTTACTGCTTAAAAAACTTTTGACTTATTTTTCTTGTAAAGTAATTGTTCTGTTCATATTGTCAACCATATACTATATGTAAAGTGATTACATAAATTAAATAAATACAGGTAGTCCTTGACTTACAACCACAATTTCTGTTGTTAAGTGAGACATTTGTTGTGTGAATTTTGTCACTGTTGTTAATACACTGCAGTTGTAAAGTTAATAGCAGAGTTGTTAAGTGAATCCAGCTTCCCCAATGACTTTGCTTATCAGAAGGTTGTAGAAGGTGATCATGTGACTCTGGGACTCTGCAACTGTTGTAAGTACAAGTCAAGTGTATGAATCAGGTCTCCGTGTGGATGCTGCAATGATTGTAAGTGTGAAAACAGTCAAAGCCACTTTTTTTAGTACTGCTGTAACTTCGAATGGTCTCTAAATGAATATTATAAGTTGATAATTACCTGTAAATAGCTCTGGACTACTTCTCCCACAATAGGCTCATTCCTGTAGCTAGAAAAGTTTACAGGTTTGGGTACACTGATCAATCACAGTGATTAACCACTCCCCCCCCCGGCTAACTTATTTGACTGCATGTAGATGGGAAGTGAATATATATTTTTGAAGTATTGCACCTCTTTCATATTGATCCAGGAGTTCTGGTTATTATTTATTTCAATTTATACAAAGTTTTATTTTCAGTTTCATTCCAAATGCATTCCTTTTTTCCCCAGATAGCTCCTTCATGATGGAGTCACTTGTGCCAATGTTGGGACCAACATGGGTAGATAAAAATTTCTGTGATGGTACCAGCTTTTATTTAGACTTTAGAGTTCCAAGTTCCTGTTCTGCTGGTAACATGCCTGCATTTGAGTTATACTTTCAACAGCCTGTGTGTTACCAAATATATAACTTTCATATACTGAACATTTCTATCCAACACATAAGAAGCTGAATCTGCGTCTTATTAGATTCGATGACTACATCTTTTCAGAAGTGTTTTAAAGGTGTTATTGTAACCTGTTGTTAGGTCAAGCATGAATGTGTCAGGATTTCCATGACATATGTACCTTTTAATATGATACATCAATTTGAAGACATGACCATGATAATGACTGTAGATGTCCTAATGTTTTCATTCAAACAATTATCTAGAAAAGTGTTTATTGCTATTTTCCTTATTAAAGCTTCAATTACTAGTAATCAGAATATGATATAGGAGAATAAAATAAAATAGGCTTTATACATTTGTGTCCTATTCTGTAATGTAAGAATGTGACAATGGTGACCAATGAGTTAAATATCTTGCATTAAAACAAACTTGTAATGAGTTAATTTTTTTTCTCTGTTGCCACCTCAGAATTTATCATTTATGTTCACCAGTTTTTCCATGTGTTTCTCTTGCTTAAGTTCTCTCTTGAGTTTCTTTTTAAGAGCAATGGGAACTATTCTTGATGCAAGGAAAAGTACTTAAACATCTGGTTCCAGCTTTATTTGATACTGGTCTGGTACACAGCCGTAACCTGTAAACACATATGCAAAACATTCTTTCTCTTTTTCCTTTATTAGTTCAGCATCCTCTTGGTTTGACTATACCTTTTAAAAAGTTAATTAGTTACCAGCACAATGTTGATATGTGAAACTCCAGAGGATGCCTTTTTATTTTGCTCATATTT
>BLBF01000043.1:11046156-11069202 GCA_015471245.1 Laticauda colubrina
CTGAAGAAATTTTGTGTAGTTCAGAGAACCGGCAAATACCACCTCTGACTGATCCCACCGCCATCTATTCTCTGCCTCCTGACTCCCAGTTGATTGGCTGGGTCTTCTTTTGTTGCCCTGCATAGGAGAATGGAGCTGGAAAGCAGGTTAGTGGGGTGGAGAGGGAATTGGAGATTTTGCAGTAACCTTCCCCTGCTATGCCCACCAAGCCATACCACATCCACCAAGCCACACCATACCCACCAAGCCATGCCATCAGAACTGGTAGTAAAAAAAATTGAATCACACCACTGCATTAAGGGCTTTAAACATGACAACCAGGACCATGAATGGCACCTGGAATCAAATCAGCAACCAATGCACCCCCTTTGTAGTCACTAAGAGATATGGTCCCGTGATGTCACATAAAGTACCCATCAGAAGTTTCTTTATGATACATTGTGGGCTGCAATTTCTAGATGAAAGCAAGCCAACTGTGTTGCTTTGTGCTGCTTTGCTTTAGAACTCCCTCCAGCTTTCTCCTACAGAACTTGCAGAAAAATTGGTTCTATTCAAAATGTTTCTAGATGGCTTCAGCAAGCACTTTGGGACTTTTCACATACTGAAAAATCTGGTGATTTGCCAAAACTACAAAAGCTTTTCTTGGCTGGACACTTTCTGTGAACTGTGGGGAAATCCTGTAGTACATGTTGAAGTTCTTTAATTTAGAATGTTTGGGTGCATGCCCCATTTTTTCCATGATGCAGAATGAATCCTATAATATTACTGAAGTGGCTTAGCTAGGAAAATGTTTTTGAAAGGTCTGGCAGAAAAGCAGAAAGAAGCTTTCTCTCCAAGCAATGACCCACAGTAACTTAAGGCAAAGTGCATAGTTTCATTAAGAAAAAATGCATTGTCTTTTTGCCTTGAAAAAACTAACCACATTTCTTTCAAAGTGCAAATGTTTTTGCCAAACTGAATGTTGGTTACTCTTTACAAGCTTATTTAATACTTCTTGACTTTTTCTTTCGCCTCTGATGAAAAGGGGTCTTGCTTTCCATTTCATACTTCATTTTTAAATTTACAAAAGCAGCTGCTCTCTGGTTCCATTTCTGTGTCATAGACACAGTCTAATATTCTAGTATACAAAAAATATATATAATTTCAACTTTGGTCTAATTTTGTGAAAACCGTAGGTCACAAGTAAAATATTCAGTTGTGTATCCATATATGACTCTTACAAGCAACTCTTGAGTATCATTCATCACCAAGCCTGTTTCATCAGACCATTTCACTTTAAGTGCCTGTTAAGCTAATATTGACTTTTCCCATTAAAACAAAACCTGATGTATGTGCCTAGAAGACTGAAAAAAAAATTCAGGAAGGAAAAGAATGGATCTTCTTGACTTTTTATTTTTATTTTTCCTCTATACCTTTGAGGATTAATTTATTTGTTATACAAACCTAATTGGGGATGCAAAGAGTAAAGACATTCAGACACAGAATCTGTATTTTCTACAGATTCTTTTCCCTATGTTGTTTTTAAAAAAGAAAAAGAAAAACATTATGGAAAATTTATTTATCACTTTAGTTAATTTGTTTGCTATCTTTGAAAATCTGTTAACAAATTTGTATGTTTTTTATAAACAGGGTTTGATTTTTTTCTTACCTGTATCCATTCTCTAGTAGAATCAATTTCAGGTGTCCATCCATTTTCAGGATAATTTAAACGGGACCTTTCAGATGACCACTGGGGGTTATATTGGGAAGAGGCAGTAATCTGGTCAGAATGAATTTCACCAGATTCCATGCCAAGTGGTTCCATGCACTGGAAGTCTGAGCAAAAAAACCCCAAACATTGATATTCTTATTGCATCCTTTTTAGACAGGAATATTTAAGTATAATTATGTTGCTTTATAAAAAAGAAACTACTGCAATATAAAGATAGTTCTGATTTCAGCTTTTAGAATTTTGCTAGACAGACATTATTTCAGAGACATTTCCTTACTTAAAAGGAAAACAGAATGACTATGAGGGGGCAATGAAAAGCGGAAGCAGGAGCAACTTTTAACTTCCTACTGGAAGTTTTCCCATTGACTTTCCTCATGAGAAGCTGGTAGGAAGCATTGGCAATGACGGTTATATGACCAAGGCTGATTGTGGCGATAATACAGCCATGTGACTATGCTAAAGAGACCACAACTTTGCCAAATTTTAATTCCACAGGACCAATGGGCCTGGACTTTGGATGCATTCTGTAAGTTAGCCTATTTAAAGTACACCAATTCACTTTGCTTTTATTTTTACTTTGTTTTTATTATATATTTTTTGCATTACAACCTATCTATCTGCTCTTCACACACATTTTATCTCACCTCATTCTAGTCTTTAAAACAAATGTTACATTCACACAAAGAAAACACTTGTGCAGCAATAAATGGTATAATAACACAAGAAAGGACAAACAAAGTGTTGAATATAATTAATCTTGACTGCAATTTAAATCATGTGTGGAACTTTACTAAAAAAGATCAAATTGGATCTGGTTGCTCAGCATGTTTCCCTTTGAAAGAAATATTTTTATAAAGCCAAAGAGAAAAATTATAACTGATTGTACCAGTATTTTATATAGATAAAGGTTATTACTTTGAAAATATGTTTTAGATATTGTCTGCTGCAATTGTATTGTGCAATTAAGAACTCCTGAAACTTAAAGTGGAATCTCCTATAAAGCTGCTTCATATCAAGAGCCCTCAAGCTTATTAGCTGAAGAATTATCTCCATAAAACAGAATAAACATTTTTTTTAACATTACTTTGCTTATAAAACAAATCAAGCCAAAGATACAGGATTAGGTGCAGGTAACTTGATAATAGATGGGATTCACAATTCTTGAAAGACAACAGACGACTTGTCTTTGTTAAGAAATTCACAAATTTTGAAGTAGAATAACTTTCTGTTGAGAGTAGTAATAAGGGGTCTTCTGAGCTTAGATGTTTTCTTGGGGACATTTCATGATGCAACTTCTTTGGATAATGAAACGTCTGCAAGAAAACAACCAAAGACCCCTCATTTCAACCCTGACCTACAAATATTCTCCTTTATTAGAGTGATAATTTCTTATCTTGCTACAGAGGGATTTCTGGTTATGCTGTTTTATCCTGTACATTGACAGTTATTTTTAAATTTAGTTCTTTTCCTCCCTACCTCTTTTTTTTCCTGATCCTTCCTCCCTTTTTCTCTGACTTTAGTGAAGTTCTTCTACATGCAGAATGAAAATGGTCAAAAATGTTGTTTCCTTATGAATGTCAGCTTTTTGTTGTTATTTTAATATTATTCATGTCCTCATTATTTTTTAAATTGCATTGTCTTTGGCTGGGCGATAAATGATATTTTGATAGTTCATAGTTTCTGAAGATAGTTAATTTTAATTATTATTAAATAAGAGAGTGGCATCTGTACACCAATTCTATATACCTTCTGTACACCTATTTCTATAATCACATTTAATGAAGTTTTTAAATGGTTATATTTGTTTCAATAACCAGATTTAAGGTGAAAAGTGTTCTGTGTTTTCATAAATAATACGTGTTCTTATTTTTATTCATGAAAACTGAAAAGCAGGATTGTGAGAAATCTATATATAATAAAAAATCTTGTGTCTATTGATTGTAACCTTCATTGGATAAAATTGTTCATGATAGTGCAATGATAGTTTTTGAACCAACCTACCTAACTGGGCTAACTTACAGAATGTGTATAAAATATGGGAACTATGATTTCCTTAGAGTTGTGACTCTTCAAAGCTGCTTCACTGTCATGAGCATCTGCACTCATGTGATTGAGAATTCCAGAACTTTCTACAAGGAAAGCTTTCTACAAGGAAAGTCAAGGGAAAGCTAGCAGGAAATTGGACATTTCTCCCACTCCCATTATTTTTTGTCGTCCCACCCCCATTCATTGTTCTTCTGTTTCTCTGTTTAGATAGGAAATATCTGTGAAATGATGACCCAATGGGTCATGAGCAAGCCCATTAGCTAATGGTTAAAAATTAGTTAAGCAGTAGAGCACATTACTGGCATCAGAATGCTCAAACCTCCAATTTAATGCCTAATATATTCTCATATTCTTGTATTCATACTCTATAAATGAAAAAAAAGAAAACTGATCTTGCAAGATAATCTCAATGATAATTCCTTCCCAGTGTTTTGCAGCAATGAGATGCCAAATACAAGTTGCAGTGTACTTGAAGAATAGACTATATACATAAATAATTATAATTTATGAAGTCTTGGACAATTTATATCTAGGTCGGATTTCATTGTTTAAATTTAATGTTCTCAGTTTCAACAAGGGTAGGGGAATTCTATAACTTAATGACTTTTTACAGGAACTAATAGGAGTGGATATGTCTCTTGACACTGAAAATGAAATGAGTTGTTTTAAAAACATGTGCACGCAAAAGGACATAAGTCTTATTTATTTATGGTTTCCATGTGTTTCATGCAGCACTCAGCAGGAGAAAATATATACAGAAAATATTTTATTTACCATTATGAAGGATGATTAAAACACTGACCTTTTGGAACATTGTTGTGGACCACAGTGTAGTTTGCAGAGAAGCCTTCTTTTGCTATAGCACTGTCGGTATAGAAAACCATGGAGAGAATGCCAGTTGATGAGAGAACACGACCAGGTGTGTTTTGTCCACAATATCGCCCAGTATGAGGACCAACTGAAAGGAAAATAGTAATACATATATAAAAACAAGAAAAGGGTTGAAGTTATGAATCTTTCAAACTACAAATGGTTAAATTTTTCTAAGAACATAAGTGTGTATTAGAAGTCTCTCAAGAGATTATAGGAAGAGTGACCTGTAAGACAGGAAGTAGAAAGTATCCTCCTGTGATTGTAGCTTATTAATCAGGAAACAATCTATTGTTCAGCTCTGCAACAAAACTATTGCTCTCATAATATTCTAGTTATAGATACTTGAAAAATATATTTAGAAATCTTTAACAAAATAAATTTGATTTTTACACTCTCAATTACATACTTTTCTGAATTTTGTAATGTATTCTTAGAGAACTAAGAAGAAATATATTAAAATAACATTTTGAAAGAAAATACAAAAAGTATAATCATGGAAGTACATAAATATTATTTTTAACAGTTTTTAAATTAAAAATTATACATTTATGACAAATATGACAAAATGGAGTTATGAATGAACATGGAGTAAAAGACATTACAAACAAAATTAGACTAATCCATCTAACCATAATTCAATTAATAATGCAAGATATAGGAATAACAACATATATTTCCAGAAAATGTATTTTAGTATGATATCATAAGTTGTGAGACAGATGGTTATGAATATGAAAGGACATTTTTCAGGACAAACAAAAGAACAAAAAATGATTTGGCTTTCACAAGCAGTACTAGGAGATAAAACACTTTTAAATGAAAATCTAACAAGACAGAAAGCTAATTTTTTTTTAGTTTACTTTATTATCATTGCACCTGGTACAATGAAATCAAACACCATCTTCAGTGCACGTCATGATCATGACCATGAAAATAAACACAAACACACATTCTTCACTCTTCACACATTGAACCGGAAACCTCCCACACCACACCAACACTGCATTATACAGCAGAATTCAAAAGAGTAACTGCCCTGGGATAGAAGCTGTTCTTCAGCCTATTTGTCCTGGTTTTTATTTTTCTGTACCGTCTGCCAGATGGTAATAGTTCAAAAAAAAAAAAAGGGGGGGGGGTTCCCAGGATGAGATGGATCTTTGAGAATGTTTTGAACTTTCTTAAGGCAGTGGGAGCTATAAAGCTCTTCCAAAGAGGAGAGAGGGCAACCAATGATCTTCTGGGCAATGACATTAACCCTCTGGCATGCTTTCCTATCTGCCACTGTGCAATTGGCAAACCACACAGAAGTGCAGTATGTTAAAATACTCTAGGTGCAGCAGCAGTTTCTCATTCAGTTGTTTTCTGAGAAACCTCAGGTAGTGTTCTATATGTAAATTGGGTGACTCCAAATCTGCAAACCTGATTGGTCAAATAAACTAAGCATTGGATTGGTTCACTAGGAACCAATCCAAAGAGCTGCTGAAAGGCGGCAAATTTAAGCAACTGCCATTGGCTAAAAGCAGGCAAGCCAGCCTGTATAAAAGGCTGGCCTCGGCTTCAGCCAAGTGTTCCTATTTACTGACTAGTTAAAGAATAAAGTATTTGTTGTTGGAACCCGGTCTACCTCGTGTGTTTTCTGAACAAAACACTGGCGACGAGGATGGGATCATCCTAAACGAAAAAATCTGCATGTGGTGATAAGAAGTCCAGATGACAACCAAGATGCCTGGAAACAATGCACCGCCCACACCCTTCAATCCCAATGAAGAGGATTGGGATTCCTATGCAGATCGCTTCCAGATGTATTTGGAGAGCAATGAAATGGAAGACATTTCAGAGCAACGCAAGAGAGCTGTGTTCCTGACTCACTGCGGGCCAACGGTTTTCAAGATGGCAAAGGCCCTTGCGAAGCCCCGAGATGTTAAACAACTAACGTGGCCAGAATTGCAAAGAATCCTCAAAGCACACTACGCTCCGATGGTGCCAAACTTAATAAAGCGACACGAATTTTACCGCAGAGACCAGAGAGAGGGAGAGACCGTCGACGACTTCATTGCTGCCCTTAGACAACTAGGGGGTAAGTGTGATTTCCTGAACATTGACGAAGTGATGAGGGATCGCGTGGTGTTGGGTCTGAGAGATTCGACCGCACAGAGTAAATTACTAAACAAGCCCAACATCACCGTGACCGAAGCCATTGCGGAAGCCACAGCCGCTGAAGCCACAAAAAAATCGGCTGTCGCAATGAAAAATATGAACACACACAGCAAAGAAACAAACCCAACCAAAGACAGAAAGCAGCCTGCCACCGCAACCCACTACGTCTGGCGAAACATTCGAATCGAGCGAAGAAGATGACGAGATCCACCGTTTGCTCACGAACAGAAAAGAGCGCGAAAGAAGGAATTGGCGGGAGTGCGCTGGCTGCGGAGGAAACCATTCCCAAGCCGAATGCAGATTTCTCGATGCCATCTGCAGGCATTGCAAGAAACGAGGGCACATCGAGAAAGTCTGCAGGAACAAAAAAAGCTACAGCCCAATGAGATGCAGAAATTCCCCAACAAGAGCTGAGCCTAAACGAGCTGAGAGAAAGTGGCAACAAGAGAAGCAAGTCAATACACACCAAACTGTCACTATAAAGAGCGCTCAGACGGGAAGCGGGAAGAAAGTTAAAGTCATTGTAAAAATCGAAGGAAAACACTGCAAGATGGAAGTGGACTCGGGGTCCTTCCTCTCCATGGTATCGTGGGACACAATAAAACAGCTAGTCCCAGGTATCAAACCCAAAGAATTACAGAAGCAGCACCTAATTCTCAAGGACTACCAGGGAAACCAAATCCCTGTAATCGGCATGGGACATTTCCGAGTCGCCTACAAACAACACACAAACAACATCAAGGTGCTACCGCTGACCATAGTCGACCGAAACAGACCAAGCCTCTTGGGCATCGAATGGTTCGCGCCATTGGGCATCAGGATGACCGGGATCGATCGAGTGACTACAACTGGCTGGGAAGACGACCTCATCCGAGAATTCCAGGATGTTTTTGACGGCTCACTTGGCAAGTATCGGGGAAATCCCATTTCTTTCAGTCTAAACCCCCAAATAGCCCCACAAAGAATAAAAGCCAGGCGAGTTCCTTTTGCACTAAAGGCAAAAATAGAAGAACAGCTGGACAAATTAATAGCCCAAGGGGTGTTAGAACCTGTGGACCATGCCAAGTGGGAAACACCTATAGTCACACCGGTCAAACCCGACGGGTCCGTTAGAATCTGTGGTGACTATAAGGCTACCCTGAACCATGCATTACAACCAAGCGCATACCCGGTGCCTGTAGTCCAGCATTTGCTTCACTCCCTGGGAAAAGGAAAAGTTTTTGCTAAACTTGACTTAGCACAAGCCTATCAACAGCTCCCAGTGGACCCAGAAACTGCTGAAGCACAGACTATAGTCACACATAAGGGCGCATTCAAATGTCACCGACTCCAATTTGGAGTGAGTGTGGCCCCAGGCGTTTTCCAGAGTCTAATGGAACGCCTCCTAAATGGCATACAAGGAGTCGTACAATATTTCGACGACGTCCTGATCTCAGCCAAAGATGAAACCCAATTAAAAAACAGACTTAAAGAAGTACTAACTAAGTTCAGGGAATCTGGCCTCAAAGTGAAAAGAGAAAAGTGTTGCCTAATTAAGAATAGCATCGAATTCCTGGGCTATTTAATAGACGGAGAGGGTATTCACCCTACAGACAAAAAGATTAAAGCGATTAAAAACGCACCAGAACCAAAAAACAAGACCGAATTACAAGCCTTTTTAGGACTAATTAACTTCTATAATGTATTCCTGCCAAATAAGGCCACTATAGATGAACCATTGCACCGTCTTTTAGACAAAAAAGCAATTTGGACTTGGGGTTACAGAGAAAAGCAAGCCTTCCAAAAAATTTAAAGCTTGCTAACATCATCAAACGTTCTCATTCAATTTAGCAACACACTGCCCTTAAGAGTGACCTGCGATGCCTCCCCATTCGGAGTAGGTGCCATCCTAAGCCACCAACTACCTGATGGCAGAGAAGCGCCCGTCGCATATTATTCAAGGACTTTATCTAAAACCGAGCGAAATTACAGCCAATTGGACAGAGAGGCACTAGCAATTGTCGCAAGAGTGAAACGTTTCCACGAGTACCTATACGGGCGGACTTTTCAAATTATAACAGACCGCAAACCGCTAATAGGAAATTTGGCGGGAAACAAACCTACACCAAATATCCTCTCCCCAAGAATGACTAGATGGTCAGAGTTCCTAGCAGCCTACTCATACACTCTGACACACCAACTGGGGAAACAGATTTCACATGCGGACGCTTTAAGCAGAGCACCCTTGCCAGTGATTGAAGAAGACCCAGCACCAGCGATGACAGCACTACAAATAGAGACTTGCCCTGATCTACCCATATCAGCATATGATGTTGCCAGAGCCACCGCAAAAGACTCTTTGACTGCCCGTGTTCTTAACTGGGTAGGTAAAGGCTGGCCGGAAAATCAAAAAACTGAAAACTTTAAACCTTTCTGGACCAGACAAACCGAATTTTCTTTTCAAAAAGGTTGTTTACTGTGGGGTGATCGGGTGGTTATTCCTAACAAACTACAACCTAGGGTACTTAGCATGCTACACGAAGGTCACCTGGGGATTGTAAAAATGAAAAGCCTTGCTAGAAGTTATGTCTGGTGGCCGGGTATTGATAGGGACATAGAATACTGGGTAACCTCGGGTAACAAATGTCAAGCAATTAGACCATCCCCACCCAAAGCACCCATTAGAGATTGGGAAATCCCACGGGGCCCCTGGTCATGAATCCACATCGATTTCGCTGGTCCAACTAAAGGACATACCTTTCTGATTGTTGTGGACGCCTATTCTAACTGGTTAGAAATAAAAATTATGCCATCAACAACAACTGAATTAGTAATAAAACAACTGGACAGCCTTTTTGCCACCCATGGCATTCCGGGCATCCTCGTGTCCGATAATGGACCACAACTAACCAGCCTACACTTTGAACAATACCTAGCCTCCCTAGGTATTAGACATGCCCTAACCGCGCCGGCCCATCCAGCTGCAAACGGTAGGGCAGAGAGAATGGTCTGATTTACAAAGGAAGGGTTAGAAAAAATAGACACTGGAGATGTACAGCAAAAAATTAACCGATTGCTCACACTCCAGCACATAACACCCAGTACCACAACCAACAAGTCCCCAGCAGAGCTACTCATGGGGAGAAAACTAAGGTCACACCTTGATAGACTGCACCCAGAATTCACGCCAGAAAACCCCCTGACTCCTCTACACGGTTTAGAAAATTTGGAATTGGTGATTTAGTCTATGCCAAAAACTTCACTGGGGACTCAGTATGGCTACCAGGACAAATTACCCAAATAACAGGCCCCAAATCCTACCGGTTAACAGTAGATGATGGCAGGGAATGGAAGCGGCACATAGACCAGCTTCGATCCCGAAATATAGAAAGAACCACAGACATACAACCATTCGTCGAAAAAACCGACGAATTGCCAACTAAGGTGGGGGGGGAAACGCAAGAATTAAATAAAGAACCGTTAAAAAATAAAACCAATGAAACACATGAACAAAAAGAGCAAATGAAAGGCTCACTGTTTGGAGAGACTTGCGTGAAGAGCCCATCGGAAGGGGCCAGCCAGGCCAGCTCGACCTGCCCGGAGGAAATGGGAGAGAGCGGCAAAACCGCCAGCCTAAGAAACTCAGGCAGCGGTAAAATGGCTGACTCACCCTTCCAGACGGTTCCAGGGAGAAGAACGGACAACACAGCAGCCCCATCCGAACCGGTCGAAGTCTTCACTAAGAATGAACCGCGCAAGTCAAGTCGAGTCCGGAAAAGCCCCACCTATCTGCGAGACTACGTCACCACGTAGGACTGAACTAAGAGGGGAGGGGTGTTCTATATTTAAATTGGGTGACTCCAAATCTGCAAACCTGATTGGTCAAATAAACTAAGCATTGGATTGGTTCACTAGGAACCAATCCAAAGAGCTGCTGAAAGGCGGCAAATTTAAGCAACTGCCATTGGCTACAAGCAGGCAAGCTAGCCTGTATAAAAGGCTGGCCTCGGCTTCAGCCAAGTGTTCCTATTTACTGACTAGTTAAAGAATAAAGTATTTGTTGTTGGAACCCGGTCTACCTCGTGTGTTTTCTGAACAAAACAGGTAGTATAATGTCTGCTGGGCCCTTTTGACCAGAGCTGCAATGTGGGCACCCCAGGTCAGGTCCTCTTTCAGGGTAACACCCAGAAACTTAAAACTGATCACTTGCTCAACTCGGTCTCCATTGATAAGGGTTGGATGTCTGATCTGTTCCCTCTGTAATCCACTATAAGCTCCTTGGTCTTAATGGTGTTGAGGACCAAGTTATTGTCTCCACACCATGAAAGCAACTGGTCCACTTCATTTCAGTAGGCAGACTCTTCCTCGGAGATAAGTCCCACCACTATTGTATCATCTGCAAATTTAGCAATAGTATTAGTAGCATGAGTGGGAATGTAGTCATGCACATAAAGAGTAAAGAGTAAGGGACTCAACACACAATGCTGTGGTGTACCAGTGTTAAGAATAAGGACTGAAGAGGTATGATTACCTAATCTGACCCTCAGTGAGCGGCCAGACAGGACATAATCCAAAGGCAGATTGAATTAGAAAGCCCAAGGTCCAGAAGTTTAGACACTAATCTATGTGGAAAAATTGTCCTAAACGCAGAACTAAAATCCACAAAAAGCATCCTCACATAGCCCTCCCACTGTTCTAGATGTGTCAGAGCAGTGTGAAGAGTGATGGTTATAGTGTCCTTTGTAGATATATTTTTTCTATATGCAAACTGGTGTTTATCAAATGTATGTGAAGAAAATTGAAATAAAATTGAAAAAAATTGAAATAAAACCAAAGTATCCTATCTTTTAGAATTAAACGAAGCAATACCAAAAAAATAAAATACACAGAACAAGAGTTTCTTCAAGAGAATTTTCATTGTGTAGATTAGAATAGTTTTTATTTTATTATTTTTACTATCTTATCAATAAAAGAAAGAAAATAAAGTACACAATCTGATTCCATGAAAAAATAGATAAAAGAAATACAGTGATAAAATACATATCTGGGAATACAAGTAGTAAGCAATTGGCAAATGCATCTCTCTTACAGGAAGGTACCTACATTTGTTTGATATACTGGATTTCTTTCTTAATTGCCTTAATTATAAACTTAGCAGTTCTGCTTACAATAGATATATTGGAGTCCAGGAGGAAATAAGAAAACCTGTGATTGAAATCCAATTGGCTGTTTTTTCCATTAGGGATGGTAATTATCTACGCCTTACTAAAGGGGCATATAATTGACAGTTGAACAAAACATAAACAATATGATAAGTCAAATACATGGAGTACAACAACTTAAATCTTGCTCCAAAATGGGTCCTCCTTAAAAATTACAATATATATTAAAAATGTTGCATTTAGGTGATATCAAACATACACAAGTACATCAAGTTTTAGTTGACTCAGTTTGCTTTGGATTCAGTGGGATTATAATACAGTATTCATCATTTCCACTTCATAGTGGCTTTATCTGGAAACCCAACCAATGATTATGAAGAATTTAACTATACAAGTAGTCCTGGTTTAATGACCACCCACTTAGCAAAGTTATGATTGATCTTCTCAGAACTACTTACAATCTGGTTCTGGAATACAGACTGTCACCCACACCCCCATGGTCAAATAACAACTGGTTCAAATGTATGGACATTTGCAGTGTCCCATGATCATGTGATCACAATTTTCATATTTTAATGCAGTGGTGGGTTTCAAAAAGGTTTCCTACTGGTTTGGTGTGAGCACACGCTTTATGTGTGCATGCTTACTTTGCATGCATGCAGCGTTTGCAACTTACCTTCTGCTGCAAGCCTTGTGTGTAAAACAGCTAATGCGTAATAATCGGCTGTGCTGCGTGAAGCAGCTGAGATTGAAAAGCAGGAAATAAAGGTCAGTATAGAGCTGGGGTGGGTGGGACGGCCCAGCAGCTGATTGTTGGAGCAAACCGGTTCACTCACAGATGATGCTCGGAGCTACTGGTTGGGCCAAACTGGGCCAAACCATTAGAATAACACCGCTGATTTAATGCCTCTGTCCACACACACATTCCCTGGAATTCTGGGCATTGAAACCCAGACATCTTAAACTTGTCAAGTTGAAAAACACTGCTCTTTCCCAGTCCATTCTTTGTAGCTTCAAGCTTTTCTCCTTTGCTCATATTATATGCCACCAAAGAAATAATTCACATTCAATATGAAATATTTCCTTTCCATTACGATAATAGTCTTAGAGGTATTCACTGAAGATATATGCCAATGAACTAGCCTCTGGAAGCTAAAAACAACAAATCTTTTGCTAGTTAAAACCTATAACAGGATTGGCTACACTCCTAAGCCTAAGAGCCTCTTACCACAATTTCCATATGGCTGGGAGCCAAACACTACACAGATTCTGTTCCTTCCCCATCATCATTTCTCCACTCTCAAGAATTAAATCAATATACTTGTCCCTTCCTTCTCTCTCAACAGCTTTACCCATAAAGCCTTAATTTCCCTTCATAACTTCCTTTCAAAGTCTCTAGTAACCTTTCCAAAATAACTCTTTATGTTTCCTCTTTGCGATTCGCTACCTGCTTTCTTTTTTCTTCTTTTTCCTCCTCAGGTCTCCTTCACTTTGTGGAACCCTTACAAATCTTCACAAATTTCACCAAATGCAAACCTTCTACTACTTTCTATTCTAATAGCAATGCTTTTGGCCATGATGTAGGAAAGTAATAATGGATTTGTTCTCTGCGTAGTAAGTAAACTAACAAAAAATGCCTCTATTAACAATGCCTATTTCTATACAACATTGTTTTATTTGTAACAATTCACCTACGATGAATAAACCCAATGATTATGCTAAAAAGCTTATACACCTTTTCAATATGAAAAATGTCTGGGTTGATTATTTTTACTCCAATACTAATTCATGAGTTTTTAATGTTTTACAGTTGTCTAAGTTGCAGTAATTTTGAAGAAATTGTCTGTCAGCTTTGGAAGGCATATTGAGATTTGATGCTCCCATCCAGCCACAATTGAGCCTGAGAAAGTGGGAGGGAGGAATTCATTTGAGTACATCTTATTGGACAAAATAAAATTCTTTTGTTGGTTAAAAGTCACTGAGTGTAGCACATAAAGAAATGGGAATATTACTTTAGGATGGATGGTGATTGGACCATGTGATGTGGTGATGGCTAAGGGGGAGGGGTGGATTTGTAGTTTTGACTTTTGCAAGGAAGTCTGAAACTTTTAGATTCGGGATTCCATAGATGGGCCGGTTACTATCCATTTACTATCCAAATAAAGGAACCGTTGAGGGATGTCTATCTCGGAGTTGTTGATTGGAATGGAGGGTTGCTGGAACGCTGACACTGTCCTGAAGTATAAGCCACCTTTTTTTTAAAATTGTTTTCAAATATATTCAATTCAAAATGGCAATTGCAAACCACAGCCAGTGTGCTGCTTGCAGTGAGAGAATACAGTACTATTTATTATTAAACGGGGATCCGGGATGGTAGTTTATGCCTTTGAGTCCTGATAAATCTCTGCAATTTTCTTTAAACTTCAACAGTTTTGAAAATGATTTGCCGTTGACTTTTCCTAGGGCAGAGTGGGAATTACTGGTCTAAAGTAAACCAGCTTGCTTTGTGTGTAAGGAAGAACCAGAACTTCACTTCTTTACTCGTTTCAGAATACCTTATGCCACCAGACTCAAAATTCTAGACCTAGAAAACCTAGAACTATGCCACCTTTGGTCCGATCTAAGTATAGTGTATAAAATCATACACTGCAATATCCTACCTGTCAATGAATACTTCAGCTTCAACCATAACAACACAAGAGCAAATAACAGATAAAAACTCAAGGTTATTCGCACCAAACTTGATTGCAGAAAATATGACTTCAGCAACAGAGTGGTCAATGTCTGGAATACTCTACCTGACTCAGTGGTTTCTTCCCCAAACCCCAAAAACTTTAACCTTTGACTGTCCACTGTTGACCTCACCCCTCATCCTACAGAAGTCTGTAGGGAGCATGCATAAGCGCATCAACGTGCCTACTGTCCCTGTCCTATTGTATCTTTTATTTTTCTTATATGTATCCATGTATTCATAACTATTCATAACTATGTTTTTACTTATACCTATTATCTTGTAAGCAATTGACAAAAATAAATAAATAAAAATAAATAAATAAATCTCACAATGTCCTGGTTTCTAACTTGGAGCCTTTAATCACTACACAAAACAGGGCTGCTATATGATAGCTATGAATTAAAAAAAAATTGGCAAAAAAGGCCACACATAATACAATTTGAAGAGATATCAGAGAAAGATTTGGTCAAAGGGAAAATTTTTGGTCAATATGTGGCACTTGTTTTATTTTTGTCAGCTGAATAATATTCTGCACTTAGGACTTGCATGCCATTTCTTAGTGCTTTACAGCCTAAGTGATTTAGCATACCCCCCCCCCAAATCTGAGTCCTCATTTTATTAGACTCATATGGATGTAAGACTTGAGTTGATCAGAATTAACACCTAGCAGTGAGTTGAGTTAGCCTGCAACACTGCATTCTACTATTGAGCCACTACAACTCTGAATAACTTGCTAACCCTGGACTTTGGATATTAGCAATATTTTGACAGAAGAATTTTGTTTTTCCATTTGTGGCTTATTTTTCTCTTCTACGTGTGAGTCATTCATATGGATCTATGTGCATACAAAGAACATATAGGACTTTTTGTGCTTTAACTTACATAGGACTAGTTCAGTATCCATCCTTCTGCTCTCATTGTATCTCTGCCTTCTGTTTAGTGAACAAACATCTGTGTTTATCTCTTTTTCACTAAATCTTTTGATTGCGATAGCCACTGAGTTTAATTAGGGGGAAAATGGAGTCCTATTAAATTGTGCTGCAGTACTTATTCTGATTACTTGTGGGGCACATCCATGTTTTATTGGCAGTATGAGTGATTTGCCACTGCCTTCTTTTATAGTTTTATAGATCTATAGGCTATAGATCTGATATCTCCTGCAAGAGGTTTTTTAAGTAGTAAAACCAAACTTATTTGAAGCTAATTCAAAGCTCCATGTAAATAATTTCTTTATAATTTAATACATACATAATAGGCAAGTTGAATTTTAATATGTTGTTAGTTTTCATAGTTTAGTTTGTCTCCTGTATAACTATGTACATTCAGCAGATGAAAATCTTGCAGAATATCATATTGAGAGGTAAGAGGTTTTATTATGCAACATGAAAGACTATCGTACTGAGATAATGCAATATTGATTTGACTTGAGCAGGATGAAAACAGATTTTTAAAAATCTTCCCACAGAGCATACTTGAAAAATTCTCTTTTTATTTTCAATTTCAAGCTCCAAACCCTTGCAAGTGACAATAAATTACTTAATGTAATGTAAAAGGTGACCATAGTCAGATGATTAACTGTAGGGAAAATGTCTTGACCAATAATTTATGAGATTATATCACTACTTGCTTAGCTAGTATATGTCAGTCTTTTCTGAAAGCTGCTATTAATCCTTCTTTGCCTTGTAATTTGTGAGCCAAAGGTCAAATAGATTTCAGCAGAGCACATTTACTCTTAACTGTTTAAACTGAAATTATAGATTAGCTGGGACCCATTTAAGTTACTGCTAAAAATTACTACATTTTAAGACACAGAATACTCACTCTCATTTTTAAAGCATCAATTTTAGAGCTGGAGTTGTGTAATTGGGAAATATTACATTTTACTTTAGGGAGCAGGAAAGTGAAAACTACCTTTTCTGCATTACTTTGTATCTTGGTATAAGAAATTAAAATGAATTTTTAGGAAAAATGAATTTTACTGTAGAAAAATAGTCAGCTTTAAATACCAGGTATCTGTCATTAAGGAATAGGAAATAAATAAAAGAGGAGATTGCTCATTGTTGTGGTATGTCATAACAATCATAAAACTGGTCAGTCGCAAGACTGACTTTGATTTTCAACCTATGTTGTGGAAACTATAAGAAAACAAGACTTAAACAAATGCCATGGTCATTATGCCAACCAATGGTTCATTATGGCATGGTTTTGCCAAGAAAGAAGTCTGATGGTAAAACCATCATAAAATAAAAAATACTGCAAATGGCAGTAAATGTGAGCATGTTGTCGAGCATTCAAAGTTTGATCTGCAGAGGTGGCCTGAGCATCAGAACTTTGAATCCAGGATGTAAGTTTCCGGGCTGTAAGTTATTACCAGGGGAGGCTGGTCATAACTTCAAGTGGTCTATAAGTGACCCATTGTAAATCGAGGAATACCTATACATACCTGCGAGCTCCAAAGTTCTTTTTGGAGACAGACTCTAAAATGTTGCACAAACCTATAAATCATATGCCTGGTGTTCCAAAAGCTAAGCAATTGAATGACACTTTGGAGGTTTCACGCAGGCATAATCCAATCGCTGGAATAGGACAAATCCACTGTTATGTTTCTTATTAACATAAATGGAAATGTGACAAATCTAATAGACATAAGTTGTTCAAATCATCTCTCCCCCATCCATCATGCTGCTTCTCTGGAACAAAAAGAACAAAAAACAAAATCACTTTTATGAAGTACTACCCTTCTGTCCTTTCGCCTATTGAACTTGTATCTCTTATGATTTCTGATTTAATAGTAGGATGGCCAATATCCAGAAAATATTTTATAAAATGAAGTTATTGGCAATGGCATGTTAAAAGCATATCGTACACTAACAATGAAGATGTAAATGGATGTTGACCTCAAAAATGTCATTTTCGAGGTTACATATCACTTTGTGGCATTGACTTGAGCTCCTTGCAAGAAATGTTCTTAATGAATTGATTTAGGCATGCTGTTCAGTTACGAAAGCAAGGGAATCTGTTATGAAATAGCAAAGCCTACCCTTAACTAATGGAAGCCTATCTTATAAAGACTCATGCCAAAAAACCTCGAAAAACTTATAAATGTTCGATTTTCCAAGAAGGGCTTCTCCTGAGCTTTTCTTTGAACATTCTGAAGTGTAACATTAATCTTCTACAGCCATAAAAGGGAATACAGTCTCTTTGATAAAATACTTTGGCAATGAGACTAAAATCTATGATAGCAAAATATTGTCCAATGTTATATTTATTGTTAATAGGGCTGTGAATGCTACAAAAAAAATTCAAACGAATTGCTTTGGAACTTGACCAGAGTTCTCTCTATTAATCATTAAAGTAGCTCAGTCTCAAAAAAAAAAAAAAAAAGATACAGCTAGTTAAAGTTAATGTAACTTTTAAAGCAGTAGCACCATTTCAATTGTCACATGGACAGCTGAAAAATAATAGACTGATTTAATGAATAGCCAAACTGGTATTGTACTCAAGCTTGTGAAAAGTCTGAAGCACTTCCTTCAAATTATTTCTGAACTAGGCACAATCTGGTTGTTAATATACTACTTATGTCCAGTAGATTTATTGTCCATATTGTTTTGTTCCATATTGTTTATTTATTGCATATTATTTATTCCATATTGTTTATGGAAAAAGTTAATATGAAATATAAAATAATGGTTCATATTAAAAGATAATATTTATATTTTTATATATACTAAATAATGCACATTTCAAAACTATTGTCATCCTAGAAAAGATATAATGGATAAGTAGTTACAGAAATATATATTTAAAATGTTTACAGCTTAAATAAAGGACATTTTTTAAAAATTCTAAGATATATTAGAAAAACTATAATACTTGAGTTTCAGCTCTATCATTGTCTTGAACTGGAAAATTGCTACCTTAAGGGAAATAACCTTGACACTAATCACTTGGAAATATTTCAAATAATTTTTCTAGCTAGTCTTTTTTCCCCACACATCAATTGCAGTAAAGATTACTGCAGGTATTCATACTATAAACCTTTCTACAACAGAGAAAAGCTAATTATTATATTTCAGGCATATAGTTACAGTATGTTATAAAGCTGTTGCAATGGACAAGTTAAACACTACATAAATGCTTTATTAAAAAAAGATAACAATTAACAAAAAAAAACCAACAAAGGAGAAAAAGAAAATGACAAAAGAAAAAGATGCAACGGAAGATGAAAAGAAATATAAAAATGTAATTTCCTATTTTCTTAGCAGCAAATACAAATGATTATAAAATTATCTCTTACTCTATAGTTACAAAAAAGTTTTCTTACTTCTATTATCTATTTTTTTTTCTTAATCATCAAAATCAGAACTAATCAGTTCATTTTTTTTTTCTATTTCATGAAAAAAGTGTAGATTTTTCTTTTGGTAATAAATGTAAATATCTTTTCACTAATCGGTGAAGTTTAGCCATGTCTGCAAGTGAGGTACCCACCATTCTTATATACCATTCCTGTATTTTGGATAATGCTAAATTTTTCCACTTTTGAGCATATAATAATCTTTCTGCAGTTGTCATAGAATAAAAACAAAGTTCCATGATTTTTTTGTTCTTTCTGTTTATTACTTCCAAAAGAAAAGCCTCTCATTTCACTTTAAAATGTTTTGAATTAGTGAGTGTATTTGTAACAAAAAATGTTTGGGTTTATTAATATTCATCAAATATTATAAAATGTCTTTTCCTATTATTCATATTCCACAAAAATTTGAAGTACCTCCATACATTCCGGATAATTTCTCTGGTGCCAAATATCAACATTATATTATTTATAAAAAGTTATAAAAAATCTATTTAAGATTAGAGCTTAATGTAAATTTTAACCCTTTCCATCACATATTTTCCCATTATTCATGTACTGTAATCAAATTTTTAGCCCATTTTGTCATACATAATTTCATTTTTTTTCTTTTGTCTCAAAGTTCAACAAAATGTACATTTTAGCAATACATATCCATCATTTGTAGATAATTTTGTTTCAAGTTCGGTGTTAGATAGTTCAAAACTTTAAAGTATTTTATTTACTTTAAATTTTTCTGATAATTGTGCATAAGTAAACCATTGACAAGTATATCCTTTTATCAGATCTTAATTTGGTTTGAGCTTATATTCCCTTTGAAAAAAATCTAGTTTATCACAATACTAACCATTTATGCTTACTTATAATTATTTGTTTATAGAATACTTCTTGCAATAGGTGAAAATTATCCACTTTTCCCCCCCATAGAGCAATAGGACTCTTAATCCAAACTAAAATTGGATGGAAAAAGATATTTTGATCTTTGGAAGAAATCCTAAGGCATTAATTATTCTAGAAACCTTACAAAGAATATTTAGAAGGGTTATTGCTTTTAATCCGCTTAGTATGTGTGCAAACAAATTCTGTATCTCAATGCTCAAGCATTTTCTTGTATGTAGAAGTCCTGCCAAAAACCCATCTAATCCATCCTTCAGCCTGACCAGACGGTTGTCAGTCTGATGTATTCAAGTACCCTAGAAGCATTGATCAGGAGATGATAGCTCTTTTTGTCTTATTTCCCTGGAACGACTGCTCAGAGTATGTTGTTACCTATGATTCAGGAGATAACCACAAATTGTAGCCATCTATCTAATATCTACTGATCTGTCTTGAATTTCTCCAGTTCTCTTAAATCCCTCTAAGACAGCTATGAGGAAAGCATTTCACAATGCATTTCTGAATTTAATAATGTTTCATGGATTTTAGTTGCATTGTCCACTCACTTGTTTTTAATAGATGATGGCCAAGGACCCAATTGTCCCCACATTTGCCTCATTATATGGAAAGTGGATCCATACCTCTTACTTTCTAAATCATATTTCACACTCATTCAACTAGTGGTAACAGCCAACAAATAATCCCAATCCACATTGGTAAGGAAAATGAGAAAGAACAATGGATTGTGTGAACAGTGTGTTGGCAACAAGTAGCAATTAATAATTTGTGATTGGCAAGTATGAGGGGAACAAAGAAAGTGAAAATAAAGCACCAGGAATCATATAGAATATTCTGGAAACCCAGACCAGGGACAGCAGCAGCAATGGATTTTTCATTATGTCTGTGTGTCTACATGTGTACTTGAATGACCAAGAGTGTATAACCCCTCCAAGGATTTATGCAGTGGCCTTGAGCCATTGTGACATTATGATTATAATAATTGTATAAATTATTACTGAATATATTTTATACTGGTTCCTATACAAAAACATCTCTAAACAGCTTACAAATATAGAAGCTATAACAGAAATAATATGAAAATCTTACAACAAAACAGTAGGGAGGAATAGGTAAACAAAAACAAAAAAAAAGGTAAACAAAAAAGATGGTTTTTGGCACATGGAAAAAAATCTCCATATCAGTTTCAGGGATGGACTGGGCCTGCAAAGCCTGTCCCAAATTCCTAGGGCCCTTTTATGCCAAAAACAAAATCCCGAACTTGACTCATCAGCCAATTGGCAGCTAATGATTGTTTCAAAAGACTGTAATATCTGCCACAATTTGCAACAATTTCAATTTCTCAGAGAAAAACTAACTCCCTATAGAACACTTCACAGTTGTCTAAACTTAACCAGCACCAGTAGAATAATACATCATCTCTCCATTATGCTAACAACATGTAAAATTTATCTCTTTAGCCCACATTAGCAAGAATTTGATGTAAGATCACTGTTACAGCAGAACTCAATGTTAGCAGGATCAAATTCTGTACCACTCTATAATATATAATTGAATTAACCTTATATCTTTATACCATTATTTTGTGAACATTTTAATACTTTTATCATCAGCTTAACTACATTAAAATACAAGCAGAATTGCATTTCATTTGATGGACAGCATAGGAAACTCAATACATTTCTGCTTGACTTCTTTGTCCCTGATAAAGCCTAATGCCTTGAAATCTGGACACATTTCAAGGTTAATATTAAAATACTCTTTATCTCCTAATTTTAATTTTATTATGATGATTAAACCAGCCCTTGTTAACCATGGCATCAGTAACATCATGACAGCTATCGGGGGGTGCGGGAGTCTTACCTTCCGGGAAACCCTCCCAGACTTCCAAGCGATCATAGCGGCAGAATGCGCCTCCTGGAGGGTTTGTATCCGGTTCCAGTTCAAAGCTTTCAAATTCCAGGATAATCTCTGACATCTTTGGTGCAAAGATAATGTAAGTACATTCAAGGCTATTGGGATATTTTTCAGGGAATCCTGGTGATTTGATCATTCCAGTCATAGATGTGAAGTTTCTGGAACATTCTGGTCCTGCACCACAAAAGATACAATAACATATATCCCATTTTAAAGAGTATTACAGTTAGCAAGAAAATAAATTACACCATTTCTCTTTTAAAAAAATGCAGCATAGCTTGTTGCCCCATGTTAATCTCCATATTGGTCACACAGCTAACTTGTTCCTAATACTGATAATTGTTACTAAAATACAATTCCCATTTAGCCCATTTTTCTACCAGACCCAGCTGAAAAAGTAAACTTGGGTCAGTTCTGAAATAGAGAAAAAAAAGTATGACAATGTCATATGGGAACAATGAAAGAGTAAACTGCAGAAATATTGTCAACCCAAGGGAAATAATTATAGTCCCTTTAAGCTTAAATCTTTAAATCTCCAGGTTGACAGCCCTTTATTGGTAAAACAGAATGTTTTGCAAAAAGAGGGAGTGTGGTATTTGGTCGATGGAACAATGGTTTCATATTCCTAGAGTGATGGATCACTAAGTCTTCCAGATGTGACCTATGCCTTCTTGACAAACTAGATGTGAAAGGTAATTCTTACTTGTATCAAGGGTGACTGACTCATTTTGAGCAGTGTTGACATAGGTGCACCAGTGAAGTGATGCTGTTAGTGAAGGTATGATAAATTGTTTGATTATTAGCAATGTTGATCAATTCTAACTAACTTCATTAATTGTGCCAAAATTGTGCAAAAAATCTATAGTAGTGCTACAAGCTGCCAATATTTATGGGCAATGTCCACTGCCTCTGTGACTTCTAATTTCTTTGCAGAAGTAACTTTTTCTAATGCAATAACAACAGATGAGGAAAATAACTGTCCCAAGCATTGATTCACACACTGCAACATTGGTGCAGACATATATACAGGAAGATGCCATTCCTATAAGAGGCAGCAAGGATATTTGAAAAAAACACTTCCCCAAAAAGGAATGTATGAAAGTCTATTTTCAAATTTCATTGCTATCAGGATAACTTCCTGCTGTGTTGCAAATTTCATTCATTCATTCATTCATTCATTCATTCATTCATTCATTCATTCATTCATTCATTCATTCATTCA
>BLBF01000043.1:11076603-11132119 GCA_015471245.1 Laticauda colubrina
ATTCCATTCCATTCCATTCCATTCTATACTGCAAAATTGGAATACTGCATCCAGTTTTGATCACTGTGATATAAAAAAAGATCTTGAGATGCTAAATAAGAGCACCGGAAAGAATAACAAAAATGATAAGGAGTTTGTAGACTAAACCATACAATGAACATTTGCAGGAACTATGTATGTCTAGTCTAACAAAGACAAGGACTCGAAATGAAATGATAGCAGTTTTCCAATATTTGAGAGGTAGTCACAGAGAAAAGGAAGTTGACCTATTCTCCAAACCATCTGATGGCAGATGCTTTGGACTAGAATTAGGAGAAAGGACCAGAATTAAGGAGAAATTTCCTGACAGTAAGAACAATTAATTAGTGAAACAGCTTGCCTCCAGAACTTGTAGGTTTTCCATGGTTTTAAAAAAGAGATTGGACAACTATTTGCTTGAAATGGTATAGGTCTTCTGCTCAAGAAGTGGTTAGATTAAAAAACCTACAAGTTCCCCTCAAATCTTGTTATTCTATCTTTTATGTTCAATGATTATAGAAAAAATTGAATTTTCAAAACCTTTATTTATTTAAAGCATCTTTATAGCGTCCCATCTTATATCAAACTCTGGCAACTCCCCAGTTATTGAAATTCAGATTTTATTAAAATTTAATTTGGAGATTCTTTCACAGCATTACCCACTGAGTGTTTAATTGATTTATATGCTGTCATGTCTGCACTGACTTTTAGTAGCTATACAGTTTTTCTCTAGGATAATCTATCCCTAATTTGGTCCTTGAGATCTTCCAATCGTGCAACACTTGCCAGTGTAATTGAGTCCATCCACTTTAATGCAAATTGTCCTCTCCTTTTCTTTCTCTCTGGTTTCTCCAGTATCATAGACTTCTCAAGGTTGTTTAGAAGACATCTAAAGTAGGATAATTTGACTCTGGTTATTAGTGTCTTGAATGGGAATGGGTTTGATTTGCTGCATGATCTGTTTCAGTGTTTCTCAATTTCAGATATTTTAAGATATCAACCCCCCAAATTCTCCTGCTTGCATGCTGGCTGGGAAATTCTGTGAGTTGAAGTCCACAAATCTTAAAATCACTGAGGTTGAGAAACATTCAGTTTTAAAAATTCTTTTTGGCTATGTATGGTATTTTTAGAATCTTCTCCAAATACCACAGTTCAAAATAGTTGATGTTCGGGGAACTTCCAGTTTGAGCTTCTACAGCAACAGACTGAAACCTCATCTCTCCATGCTCGCTGCTGGCGCTCCCCGAGCCAGCCGGTTTCGGGGCTAAGCCATTCCAAAGAGGTGATGAAGAGGGGGGAGACTGCCTGCAGGGTTGAGGAGAGCCACATCTCTCCTCCCCAGCTGGCCATTACTCCATTTCCCAAAGGCGGTTGCACCGGTGGTCAGAAATGGCCACCACAAAGAAGAACTCCACCGGAAAAGAATGTGCAGGAGGAAGATAAGAGGAGAAAGTTTTGGTTGACCGGGTCAAACAGCAAAAGCAACAAATAAGGTACCCTGGAACTGAAACTGTTAAAAAACAATAACATTGTTCCCTAAGAAGATTTTTAAGCTGCGAAGGAGAGAGAAAAAGGAAAAGATTTGATTTTTCTTTCTCCTTTTCCTATACTGGCAGCTAAGAGACTTAAGTAAGAAATTGTTAAAAAAATCCACTTTGACATCAATAGGCATCTAATGCTGAAAATAAAAAGTCAAAGGGATAATAAAGATTTCTGGACAATTAAAAGCTTTTGAAAACAGGAAAGGAAAGAAAAAGAATAAAAGGGCATGATCTGGATGGGAGGAGACTGCCTGGAATTAAAAAAGAATCTCAACAAGACTTCCAAAATATATATCCTAACTGAAATATCGCAACAAAAACCCCAGGAAGAGAAAGTCAAAAAAGAAATAAGAAGATATAACTCGGGACTATTTGGATTGCTTGATGATTTCTGTGTTCTTGATTACTGTTTTGAATGACGAAAATCAATCAAGTGATTGTTTAAAACTGTTTAAAATGGCTCCAATTTTAGAAGAACTGAAAATGGAACTTAAAAAGTACAAAGAAGATGCACAAGAAGGCAGAGGTTCTTTTGGCTTCGTATTTCAGTTTTTAGAAATGGAGATTTGGAATTATGAGAAACAACAAGAAATGCCTGCAGAACAAGAAGATTGTGACACAGAAGAAGCCATCTTTAATGAGCAAGTAATCATAGATTAGGGGAAAAAAGGAAGGGGGGGAAAAGAGAATGGAAAGTTTAAGATTGGAAAAACAACTAAAAAAAAATAGAGTGAAAAATATGCATAAAATCAGAAAGCAACAGAAGAGGGAAATGCAGGAGAATTAGAACTAGATAGACAAGAGAGTAAAAAGGGGAGGGAGAAGATGAGAGGGGAGAAAGAAAGGAAAAGAAATTATAAAGGACAGAAACAAAATATAAAGAAACTGCCTATTTAGAGATAAGGAGTGAAAATTTAATGGAAGAAGGGATTCTGCAAAAGTACATTAGATAGTATGGTTATATTAGAAAAAGAAATAATTTTAGAAAATATGAAAAAATATATAATTAAAATGTCTGATAAAATAGCTATCATAATTCAGCTATCATAATTTATTTAATGGTTGTCAATAAATAAATGTAATAAAATATTTAAGATCTATTTAATGATTTATAAAACATATGTGAAGAGAAATAAGGGAAAAATTAATTATGGAGATTATATGTGTTTTTTAAGGAAGTATGATATTTAATTGGAAAGAAATATTAAAGATGTTAAGATTTTAATGATTATTAATATAATTTAACTGGAATGGAATGAGGGTTTATAATTACATATATTTACATTTTTTTTTAAAGAATATAGTGTGTATTATAAGAATTTACCAAGCAGAATTCGATTGGAAATTATGTATTATGTATAATATTGAAGGTCATAACCTTAAGGTATATATTGAAGTTTAAATAAGAGTTGAATGGATGTAATTTAAAGATATAAAGGTGTCATACTCCAATTAGTAACTACAGGAGAAAATTTGTTTAATGAGAAAAGATAATATGAAATTGAAACAGAACAGACAAAAGTATAAATATAATGATTTGAATTGAGATGAGATAATCAAAATAAAATTGAGAAAATTAAAAGAGGGGAAAAGCTATATAGAAAATGTAAAATAGTAGAAGATATGGAATAGAATACAAAAAGGAGCATGAAATTGAGTTTTGTTCAATCAGGGACCATGCTATTTTCAAAAAAGATGTTTTACTTGTATTTTGTATGTGTGAAAACCCAAATAAAACTTTATTGAAAAAAAATAGTCAATGCTCTTTCTATTATGCAACTTCAAAATCTAAATTCCATTAAAATAGAACATCAGAAGCCTAAGCTAACTATTAGCACCAAATGTTTCTATATATAATATGGGAATATATGAATTAAAAGAGGGGAAAAAAGAGGTCTTCTTTGTCTCTCTATCTTCCTGTGCATTTTATTCTCTTCTGTGTCATATTACTCCTTCTTGATTCAGTTCCTTCCAATCTCTTCTGTTCTCCTCTGTACTCCTTTCTAAATGCTTCAAAATCTCCATCTTAATTCCGCTTAGTTGTCAGGCATCCTCTAGAAAGGGGATCTATTTGGCTAGGAAGTATTTCTTTGTTGTTATGGCAACCATATGAGATGGGAAAATCTCTCACCAGGTAGAACAGATGTTACAGAATTTACATCAAGTCATACTTCAAATCCTTTATGGGCTTTTACAGTTGCTTCCTTTTAAGAAGTGAATTAACCTCCTTCCGTTAGCGATGGTTGAATGTTTACATTTTCTACATTCAAGCTGTCCTATCTAGATAATTCAAGAATTATCTCACTAACAAGGAATTGGCTCAGCAAATTCTTTTCAAACATAGTTTCTAGCAGACACTTCCCACTGGAATTAAAAAAAGCCAAAGTAATATTGCTTCTGAAACCTGGCAAACCACAAGACAGAGAAGAAATCTACCACCCCATTGGCCTTCTGAATACTTGTTACAAATTTCTGGAGAAATGTATCATAAACAAAATTGGACCCAACCCACAATGGATACATTTCTGCCAGTGGAACAAGCCAGCCTTCATCATATTTGCAGCTGGGTTGATCAGGTGCTGAGCCTAATAGGACATATTGAGGCTGGTTTCCATTGAGGCTTAAAAATCACAGCTGTGTTCATCAACCTTACAGCAGCATATGATACCGTGTGGAAGAAGGATCTGCTTTACAAATAGAGTCACATCATCTCTGTAAAATCCTGTGTCGCCTAACAAACAACATGCTCAGCAATAGATTCTTTCAGATCATTATGGGGGACAATGATATCAAGTTAGGAAGACTCAAAAATAGCCTTCCACAAGGTTCTGTACTTGCACCCACACATCTTTATATCTCAGATATGCCATCTATAAGTGGATGTAAATTTGGGTATGCAGATGATCTGGTCCTAGCAGCACAAGATAAAAAATTGGAAGTATTAGACTGCCTCATCTGTGAGGACCTGAAGTCCCTTGGAAAATTATTTGCTGACTGGAGACTCATACACAGTGTCAGCAAAATGGTGACTACCTGTTTCCATCACAACAACAAACTCACCAGTATCATCCCAAAAGCCCACCTGAATAACAACCTTTTGACCCTCACCCCAAATAACTAGGAGTAACTTTGGATCAGACTGCCTTCTATAAGAAACAGAGAACATATCTAAAATCAATACCAGGAATAACTTACTCCAGAAACTAAGGAAATCAGCATCAGCCTCTACTCTCAGAATATCAGCACCAGGGTTGGTCTACTCCACATCTGAATACTGTGAATAGCTGCCACACCAACAAAATCAATGCTAAACTAAATAATACAATGAGAATCATAAGCAATTGGATCTATTCCTACTTGCTGGCTCCCCATTTTGAGCACCACTAGCCCTAAGAAGCCAGGAAGCCTTAGTGAAGGAGTACAACATAATTAGGAGAAACCCACTTCTTCCTGTGCACGCTGATCTTCCCCATCTATCAGTTGACAGGCTTAAATCTAGGAAACCTTCTCTGGCACTCACTCAACAGCTGTCTAACAACTTTGACACCAACACACAGTGGAAAGCCAAATGGGCTAATGGATGTCCAGATACAGGCAGTTATGTAGATGACCCTACACAAAAGGTGCCAGGTTTTGACCTTCCTTGCCAACACTGGTCAACTCTGAACAGGATCTGTATCCAACATGGTATCGACCAGGACTCATTGTTTAAGTGGAGTTTTGTCTCTAACGCTCAGTGTAATTGTGATGCTCCTTGTCAAAATATTCTTCACATTGTGTCTGAATATCCATCAAAAGCTGACACCAGCCTAATGTCTTCTTTTTTTCAGAATAGACTACCCTGTCCTTGAATGGCTGGGTGGACTGGACAATACCTTTGAACAACTATAAGTCCATGTATTTGCCATATGTTAAATAAATAAAATTCAAGAATATTGGCATCCACTATTAAGTAATCAAAACATAAATAATGGTGGGTATGTTATTGCCACTGAAGCTTTCACTCTTTGTATGTGCTGGCAATATCAGTGAGGCAGTAATAATTTTTCATGCTTTGGTTCTATTCTTTTTCCCTTTCTAGTGTTGCTTCTAATTGGGAATCTTTAGGTCACTACCATTATAGAATCCTATGGATTCTGGATTTTTATAGTGATATTTACCAGGTCTATTTTTCTGACTTTAGTATGACTTAAGCAGAGGTGGTATTCAGCAGGTTCTGACCAGTTCTGGAGAACTGGTAGTGGAAATTTTGAGTAGTTTGGAGAACCGGCAAATACCACTTCTGACTGACCCCACCCCCATCTATTCTCTGCCTTCTGAGTCCCAGCTGATCATCTGGGTCTTCTTTTGTTGCCCTTCACAGGAGAAGGGAGTGGAAAGCCAGTTAGTGGGGTGGGGAGGAAATGGGGATTTTCAATATCCTTCCCCCAGGAGTGGGGAGGAAATGGAGATTTTACAGTATCCTTCCCCTTCCATGCCCACCAAGCCACGCCCACAGAACTGGTAGTAATTTTTTTTTTAATCCCACTGGATTTAAGCTCTTGTATTGATTAAATGGGGTTTATTATGTGTGTTTTGCTCTAGTGTGTCATTACTGTTGCTATGAAATATTTCATCAGCATAATTAACTAGGCTATAACTCATTTGGGCAAATTTTATTTACCTTTTCATGCAAACATAATTATATAAAACTGCTTTCTAGATCAAAGCAGATTTATATCAAGAAGAGACAATGGTTAAATTCTAAATGAATGTGTACCATGGTAAGAATTCTGAAATATAATTCTTTGGATAATACTATGATAAGGCTCATTTTCCATTGCATAATCCTTGCCCAACTTCTAACATAATCTAAGGGAGGATTCACTCGCAAAAAATCATTGCTGAAACCTGCAATTACCAAAATGAAATGAAAAACAATGAAAGCTAATTAGATCTGAGAACGATGGAGAAGAATCAAATCACCTTTCTTCTGCTAAACATGAATTCCAGTTCTTGTTTATAATCTTTGTCCTTAATCACATTATTCATTTTCATAGACTGAATGTGAACTGAATGTGTGTATGTCCATAAACTTGCATACAATTAAACCCACACACCTGTAGTCTTTAAAGCTGATTACATCAATCCAAAATGTTGATTTCATTAAAAATGAAAACTATGTATCTGCTTTTAAAGAAAGAAAAATCATTGTTAGGAAATTGCATTTCAGGTACAGTTTTATCCTGTTGTTTCTTAATGAGAGGCAATTTTTGTTTTTTTTTTAAATTATTCAAGGAACAACTGGATTTTTTAAAAAATAAATCCTAATAGTTGTCTTTTAAATTCATGAAATGAATTTTTATTTGGACAACCCTATTTTATCTTATTATACCTGAAATTAATGTTATATTAATTTGTTCTGGCAATTTCTTCTATTGTTACATATGTTACATAAGCTCCCAATTACATTAATGGATAGAGAACTTTAAAAAAGCCCAATAATTTAAACAGTATGTGACAATTTTGAAGTGAACAATGGGGGAAAAAAGATATGATGATCACTGCCACCCTTAACAATTAAGTTCTAAACTGTCTGGGGTCCATTAGTTTTGTTTACAGGAGACCTCAGAGAGCACTATGAAGATGATATCACTAGTTAAAGTGGACAGTTAAAGGCTTTCTAAATTAAAAATGACATTACCTCACCAGTTAAAACTGTATGTCAGCTTTGGTATATATCAAATTGAAAATAAAGCTGACACTGATGATACTGTAAGCATTAACATACGTGAAACAATGTGCTAACAACATTTCCTCTTCCACACTGATGTTTTACTTGCCACTGATCAGCTTTAAGTACAAGCTTTGTGGGGGTTTGTTTTTTCAAAGACAAAGAAACAAAAAAGAAGAAATGCTCTCTTAAAGACAACTTTGGAGATGTTTCATATGATTAAGATGGCTTACAAAAGAGATTACAAAAATGGTTTGATTCTCCAGTTGCCCTTCTGTCTTGAAAAATACTGTGAATGGAGATTGTTTTGCTCATTCCATGCCTTAGATTATAGGTGCTGCAAGTTTACTGATAAGAATAACCATATTTCTATGGTTGCAGATAAACTTGAGGATTTTATCTCTCCTTTTAGTGCTCATGAATGCCAAATGATTATAGAAAGGCTCTATCCAAATTGAAATATTTATTGAAAATTTAAATGAAAGAAACAAGATGCTCCAGTTTCTAAAAGTAGCCAATCAGATGCTCGAAATGCAAACTATCTGAGATTATGATGCTATTTTAATTGAATGGATTAGGAATAATTCAGAATGAATTTTCAAATTAAAAATGGTAAGATAGGTTCAACTCCCGGCTGAAAGATACATAAACAAATTCTCATCTCTCAAAGTTTTCATCTAGCTTTTCTGTTTTGGCTCCCCTTTTGCTTCTCTCAATTTTGCCAAGCATAATCATTTTTTCTCTGGTTATAGCTATCCATTAAAAACTTCCTTGGTAACAAAATGGTAATGAAATTAACTCAGCACACTCCTAACTCTCATTTTCACATATATTTCTATGAAGTAGTAGATGAGCTAGTATTTAAAGTAATCATTGGCTGAAGATTACTATATTATAGATTTGGGAGAAGGGAAAATAGCAATAGGACTTAGACTTATATGCCACTTCATAATGCCTTACAGCCCTTTCTAAGCAGTTTACAGAGTCAGGATATTACCTCCAACAATCTCGATCCTCATTTTACTTATCTTGGAAGGATGGAAATGAGTCAACCTTGAGCTTGTGAGGATTGAACCTCTGGCAGTCGGTGGAATTAGCCTGCAATACTGCATTCTAACCACTGTGTAACATTGGGTTAAGGCCCTGTCACACTGGCCGATGGATGCAAAACGTTTGTAAAAAGGACAAAGTGGACAAGCAAAATGTTCCATTCGTTGTTATCCGCTCTCAAAAGTGCCCCGAATTTGCATAACCAGAATGGACAACACGGAAAGGAATGGACGGGGAGAGGATGTAGGGTGGATGTGTTGTAACTATGTATCATTTATGTGTTTGCAACTGTGTATCAATGCAACTATGTATCATTCAGACATTTGCAACATTGTATCATTCACGTGTAATCATTAAGCTTCTGTCTTCTCAGTGACCTTTTACAGGGCACGTACAGAGACAAGGAGTCAAACATTTGCAGAAATGGTTTATTCACTTGGGATTACATTGTCTGGCATGCAGCTTTGTGAAGAAGTAATATCCTGATGAAATATAAATCTTGCCATCCTGTCTGTCCTGGTATCTTGCTTTTGTTTGAGCCATTGTTAAATCTGTATATTCCGTCTGACCTAGGCTTAACCTAGGTTCTGAATAAACAATCACCCCCTTTTGAATGAGCATAATAAAAGAGCGTGTACCCGGACATTCGGGGCGCACTCATCACGAGGAACTTCGTCTCCTGTCGTTTCTCTCTCCTTCGCTCCCTATCATGAGACGCCCATCTAATGCGGGATAGCAGATACCGCATGGATGGAAAGCGGATGCTCCACGGAAGCCTAGCGGATGGAATTGGATAGAAGCGGATGGCACATCCGCAAGGCTTCCAGGGGAGAAGAGCAAAGTGGACACGGAACGGAAAGAGCGGATGCAGAGCAGATGCAGAGCAGATGCAGAGCGGATGAAGCGGATGCAGAGCGGAAGCCTAGTGGATGCCTAGTGGATGCCTAGCATTCACCACGCATGCGGGGAGGATGCATTGCACCAGCCCCGCGGATATAAAGGGAAGCAGCTCGCAAGCAGGTCACCATTCAGAGGAAAGACCTGCTTCCAGATACAGCTTGTCAGCCATCCAGCCAGCCAGCCATCCAGCCAGCCAGCCAGCAACCCAACAACCATGGGGAAGAAACGGAAGCCTCTGCCATCTGCTGCCAGCCCTGGCAAGAGGGACAGGGCCACCCTCCCACCCCCTGGCCCTCACTCTGCTTCTGCTGGGGCTTCTGCTGCTCGGGCTCGCTCTTCTGGTGCTGGGGCTTCTGCTGATGCTGCTTCTGGTGGTGGTGCTTCTGCTGGTGCTTACTCTGCTGGCACTGCTCCTAGTGCTGATGCTTCTGCTGGTGCTTACTCTGCTGGCACTGCTCTTGGTGCTGGTGCTTCTGCTGGTGCTTACTCTGCTGGCACTGCTCCTGGTCCTGCTGGTCCTGCTGGTGCTTACTCTGCTAGCACTGCTTCTGGTCCTGCTGGTGCTCCTGGTCCTGCTGGTCCTGCTGGTGCTCCTGGTCCTGCTGGTGCTGGTGCTGCTGGTGCTGCTGCTGGTCCTGCTTTTGCTGCCACTGTTGTTGCTGCTGCTGCTGCTGCTGCTGGTGTGGAGGAGCAGCCCCTACAACCTCAAAGCCCTTCTGATGAGGGCCCATATGGCCCTGCCAAAGGGAGGAAGAGGCAGACGCGTGAACGGGAGAGGAGGCAATACACCATAGAAGAGGAACATGAGGATGAGGTGCTGGAGTGGCTGAGGGAGAATGAATATCTTTGGCGGAAGGGACACAGGCTCTATCGAGACACCAAGAGGAAGCAGGCTGCTTGGAGAGAGAAGGCGGAGAGCCTGGGCTACACTTTGGAGGTGCTCCTCGGTTGGTGGAAGCACATGCACACCTGGTATGGGAAGCTGCACCTCAAGAAATCTGGCCAGGTCATGGTCAAGCTGACAGACCGGGAGACCTACGTGATGGCCAATTGCAGCTTCTTGGAGGGTGAGATCCACCACCGAGGAGCAGCCCCTCTCACAACCCTCTCTCTCAGGCAGCCTGCTGAGAGCCAGTCCTCTTCTGGCAAAGAGTCAGCTCCTGTGTCAGGCAGGTATCTGTGGAGCGTGCCACGATGGAGACCCCCCTGACAGCTGTACTACCCCTGGCGGAGCACGTGGAGGACCCCCTGACGCAGTGGGAGAAAGGAGACAGCACTTCCACCACAGCCCAACCCGCATCCACCCTCAGCTCCACCTCCACAGAAAGGCAGAGAGGCAGACCGGTGGGGCAGAGCCACACTGTCCTGCTGGAGATAAGAGACACCATCAGGAGCAGCGTAGATCTCCTCTCTCAGCTGGTACACACCGACGCCCCATCCTCCAATTGCAAGCCCTTCCTCACCTACGTCAACCAGACCCTCATGAACATGTTGGAACCCCAGTACCAGGTGGTGAAGGACAGGATCACCGATCTTCTTCACAACTCTCCAGACCAAGATGAACCTGCTCCCACCCAGTCCAGGCCTGATCCTCCACCCAGGTGATGTCCCTCCCATTCCAAGGCTTTCCACAGTCCCTCCCCTACCAAGGCTATGTCTACCAGAAGGTCTACCAGCAGCAAAGGCAGCCCTTCCCAGTCCAGACACAGGTACATCGGACACCACCGGTGCCACTGATGCCACCGATGCCAGCCATGCGACAGATGCCACCCATGCCACCGATGCCACCGATGCCACCGATGCCGGTCCTCACCCAGCTGCAGACCAGACAGCCCCATTACACTGCTCCTTTCTCCACCCCACAGCCAAGCCCGGCCTCAGTACATCTGTCATCGGTATTGGGGCTGACAGCCCATGTCATGGAGAAAGGGGTTCTCAACATCACGGGGCTGAGCCAGCTGTCTGAGAGCTTCCTCAACACACCGTCCCCTGTTGTCGTCTCGGGGCCAGGCACCCCAGTGGTGCTTCAGACCAGCACTCCAGCAGCAGCCACCTCCACAGCACCCTTCACCCCTGAGACTGGGCACGCCCCTGAGTGACCAAGAAGAGTGCCAGAGACTGGGTGGCTACCTGTTGACTTTATTTTTGCTTTGGACACTTGACTTGGGTCATTTTTCTTTTACAGCTTGTTATTAATAAAGATTATCTTTGCTTCACACACTTGCTTCATTTATTTTATTAAATAAAGTCTTGGTGGAAACTTTTAGAAATGGTTTAAGCCTTTGCATGCTTGTGGGATGGGTAAGGATACCTGTGGGATGGGCAGGGATACCTTTGGGATGGGTAATAGCTGTGGGATAGATAAACCTCCAGTGCAAGCATAGTGGGACTGTATGGTCCACCCTCCCAGGTGCCACACCTTTGGCCCTTCATTAGTAAACATTGATCCACACATTTGAACATAAAAACAACTCTTTATTAAATGCCCTGTTCATTGTAGGCCCACCCAACATACATGGCCCAATCTCATCAGTGTGATGAGACAGGCTGAAGGAAGCATCCATTAATCATATATCATCCTGTCTTGCCACTCCACTGCTCCAGCTGGGGAGTTGCACCAGTGTCTCAGGAGGTTGCGCTGCTTCTTCCCTTCACATGAAGCTCTGTTGGGGTCTTGCACATCCTTAGTGTCTATCAGGTTTTGCCCTTGCCTCCATTCCCCAGGCTCCATGTCCCCATTGCCTTGTTGGAGGTCCATGAGCCTGTTCTGCAAGACTGGGTAGCGGGTGTGCATGAGATTGTGCAGGATGCAGCAAGCTTCCATGATCCTCCTCACGGTCTCTGGGCAATGCTGCATGGTGGTGAGAAGTACCTGGAACCTGTTGGCCAGGATACCAAAGGCGTTCTCCACCACCCGCCTTGCCCTGGACAGCCTTTAGTTGAAGATCCTCTCTTCACGGATGAGGAGTCTGGAAGTGTAGGGCTTCATGAGGTAGGTTCTGAGGGAAAAGGCGTCATCCCCCACGATGAAGTAGGCCACATCTTGTGTATTGTTGGGCAGGGGGTCTGGATCTGGGAAGCCCATGATGAGGTTGCGTTCCTGCCCCTCCTTGAGGTCACTGGCGTTGTATACCTGGGCATCTGAATCTGACACGTTGCCTGAAGCATCGATGTACATGAACTTGTAATCAGCATCGACCATGGCAAAGAGGACGATGCTGAAGAAGCCCTTGTAGTTGAAATAAGTGGACCCTGACTTGGCTGGAGCTTTGCAGGCCACGTGCTTGCCATCTATGGCTCCAACGGTGTGGGGGAAATTCCACTTCTGATACCACTGCTCTGCAACTTTCTTCCAGCTTTCTTCAGTGGAGGGGCACTGGAGGAGCTCCTCCAAGTATTCTTCGATGATGGCCTGCACCACTTCTCTGACCACGATGCTGATGGTATTATGTGGCACTCTCCAGCCGTACTGCATGCTCCTGTAGGTGGTCCCTGAGGCCAGGTGGCGCAGAGTCAGTGTCACCTTGAGCCCAGGGTCCAGGCTGGGCCGGAAGTTGATGTTTGCCTTGGTCAACCTGGGTCTCAGCTGCTCCACAACTTCTTCAAACATGGCTGGAGGCATCCTCATGAAGTTCTGGAATGCACGAGGGTCTTCATTCCTCAGCTCCACCATCAGCTTGTTGTACAGTCTGTACTCTGCTCTTCTCCCGATCCATCTTCGGACTCAGACACTTCTTGGCCACCTCCTTTTCTTCCCGTAGAATAGTTGAAAGAGCCTGTAGATGGCTTCGCGCTGTTACGAATGGTGGCTACCAAATGGTGGCTACCAAAAGGACTATGTTATGATCCATGGTGGACATCAATGGATGCTGTGGAAGAGCAAGAGCCAGATGAAGGCTGCAGAGGTCTGCACAGCAGGGCTGCTGGACTGAAAGTGAGATCCAGGTGAGTTCCTCCCCCTTTTTATAGGCAATATAGGTTTTCCACTAGGTGTCCTTTTGCATCCTCTAGACATCCTGCAGACATCCTAAATATCCAAGATAGGTCCCCTCTGCGAACGTTTTTTCCATTTTAAAATACATATAATGTACATTAAATGCACATACAAATGCATACACATGCTTTGTATGTGAGCTGCAGCCACATTCATCCTTCCTCCGTCCATGCCACTAACGCTGCGCGTCCGTTCCGCGTCCGTTTTGCTTCCTCCCTGTGTCTGTTTTCTGCTGGAGCGGATTTGAGTTGCGCGGATGCACAGCCTAGCGGATATAGCGGACGCATAACGGATGACGACAGATGTAGAACGGATGTTCCCCGTATGCGTTGTGGATGCAGAACGGACACGTTGGATACATTTTCTGCTCAAAAAGTTTTGAGCAGCTCAAAACTTTTTGAGTGGATGGAACCTCAGTCGATGGATGCTGGACAGATAGGATGAAAAACGGAGGCAGTGAGTACAGAACGGATGAATCGCATTAACCAACGGGTGGCAAGTGTTTCTCTCCATTTTACATCCTCTTTCCATCTGTTGGTGCAGTGTGACATGGGCTTTACACAGCTCCAATGTGTAATCCAATATATAAAATACATATAGATGATCACAAATTTGCTTCCCAATACTTCTCGTTAAAAAGAATAGAAGTTGACATAAAATAATCTGTTACTGAATATTTAAGAATTGCTACACTACAGTACACAGCACTAGATTACACAACACTATAATAATGATATACAATATTGTGGCCTGCAAATAGAGAAATCTCTTCATCTTTTCTATCGATTATAATTCAAGTAGACCAAAAAATTAGACATTCTTTTAATTTTTTTCTTTAATAGACCGTAGTGTATTTGTTAATTGCAACACCATGAAACAATGTAAGAAACTCTTGCCATACAATTATTTTTCCACTGGTCTAGGACAACCAGGGTCTCCATGTTTCAATCTGAAAGGATTTTTTTTTCCAGGAGTGGTGTTACTATCATTAATTGCATTGAAAAATTATGGGAAAGTTTCTCTTAATGCTGGATAAAATAGGAACCTGAAAATAAAAATACTGATTTTAAGAATCAGTATTCAATAAAAAGTATGGAGAAGCATTTTTTTTAAAATGCAGGTTCTAGCAACAGGTCAGAAATATTGGTTTAAGAACAGGAATAGAGCTTAGAGCAGTCTTGATCAATTTAGAATGAGATCTGTTGGAATTATAATTCCCAGAATTCTCTAGCTAGCATGCCTTCCAGAATTATGGGAGAATTATAGGAGTTGCCATTCTAATTAATTATAGGATCCTGGCCTGGGGCTGACCATTTGAGTGGAAAGAGTTTAGACTTTGATACTTTACCAAGATTTCAGGAGCAGTGTTACAACTTTGTCTACAACTTCAGTATCAGCAGGGTTCCATCTTAACTGATAGGTACTATGTGAGTTGTTGTCTCTGAAAATATTAAACTGCTGGTCATTTGGAGGCCAAGTAGAGAATAGTTGAAGAAAGATATATTTGATTAATGTGCTGTCAAATTCCTGGGAGCAATAACACTAACATTCTTCCTCTTATTTACAAGTTTTCTAAGTTTTTCAGATGAAATTGTCAAGGCTGGCATTTGACCTTCTAGTGACACTTAAAGAATAGCTAACGAAGGTTGCAGCAGAATCACCAAAAGAATAATTCTTGTAAATATTCCAGAAGAAGCTGAGCAATGTCAAACAATTGATTTATAACCAGAATCTCCCTGTGTACCTTACTACCATATGCATTATTTAAATACTTTTAATGACTGTGAAAAGAGTGAAACAACAGTTTACCCACATGAATATATTATACGAAGCACATTATCTAAGATTAATGTCTGAAATTGAAATTTGAGAAGTTTCAGTTGAGAAGGCTAGCTATGTATTCCCCATATTGTTTTCGGTGTTGGATGCAAATATATATTTTTTCTAAACACCCAGGAAGTCTTTGAAAGAAGGCCACATATGCATGAGACAAGGCTTTGTGTTATTTGGAGAATATTGTAGTGGCTTCAGAATAAGGCCGAGCATCACCAGCAACTGCCTTGTAATGTCCAGGCTGGCATAGGGCACTTCAGGACAGTGAAAGTGGCTGGACTAGGGTAATTGAGTTGGGGCAGATGGGTCTTCCTGAGCATTTGGTCTTTTATGAGCAGGTAGCTGCTTTGTACTATGCTGCTGGAATTTCTCAGGTGTTTGACAGGTCCAATAGGCAACTGTTTTATGCATTGTTCTGGAGCCTTTCTGGGCATTTGGTGGTAATTCCTGGCATACCCAATGCTGCCACATGAAGAGCCAAGTCAGGCATGCTCAGTCAGCACATTTGCAGAACCTATTCTATATAAATTTTTTAACAACTATCTAGGACAGGGGTGTCAAACTCATGGCCCATAGGCTGGATGTGTCATGTGCTGGTCACACCCACACCCAATTTAGCAAAGGGGGGAAAAGTTGCAATATGTCATGTGATGACAACATAATGCCACAAGTTTCACACCTTTAACCAAGGATAAATAGAGTATTCTTCTATAACATCAACAAGTATCTGTCAGCTGAGCCTCAAATATCCACACTATTATCATTTGCACTTATTTTCCTTAATCATGTAAGTCACTGAAAATCAAGATTGTCTCCTGAATTCTAATATAATAGCAATGTTACTTGTATTCATTTGTTGTTAGAATCTTTGCATGTGATGACCTTTTAAAAATAGAAATCAAATTTACAGTTGAAAGATTTTTACAATGCTTGACAATTTTACCACCATATAAGCTGAACAAAGATGATTCCTAACCTTCAGATTCATCTGTACAAATAGTCAAATTGTTTTTACAGATGTAAAAATCCAAAATAATATACCTTCCTGCAACAGATTCTGTGTAGTTTCTAATTTAACAAAATTAAACATTCATGACAGTTGTATGGCACATTTAGCTTTGCAAATATGTAGACAGGGAAAGGGGAATTGAAAAAAGCCAATGGTTTAGGATTCTCATACTAAAAGGACAGGATCCAACAATTACAAATTTCTGGAATCAAAATTAGTACTTGATGTTTATTGTGAGGAATGAACTTTTAGTGAATTAACATGTCTTAAACTAATGCGTTAGAACTCCAAAATATGATTACTGATCTTCTCCATATTTCTATTTAAAAAATACACTTTGTGAAGCTGAAGTTTAAGTTTTAAAACAAAACAGGAGAATATATGTTTCTAACTTGCAAGTAGTGGCATTATTGGAAAAAGCAGGAGAAACAGCTTGCATATCCCTCTGGAGTTGGTACCAGTTCCACTCCATAAGTTTGTCATTAAAAAATGCTGTGCCAGGGATGCATTAGAAACATTGGCATTCCTCAAAGGAGACTAAATGTGTCACTTCAACAACATACCCAGACAGGGTTGGCATACATCTTAGGAGGCTGAGCCTGCAAGTGTAGCTCTCTCAGCCAGCAAAATCATTGCTCAGTTATTGCTACCAGTGGCATGGCAAATATTTTACAACATTATAGCTCTACAGGGTCTACGAGAGCATAGCTATACAAATATGTAGCAAAGCACTACTTAAAGCATTGGGTGTTTTATGTGATAAGCAGCAATGGCATTTTGGAAAGAAACAGAAACAAAACCTAACTACTTGTGGTTTGCACTTGGGTTCATGCCCAGATTATGGTAAATAAACATAACCAAGCAATCACATTTGCACTCCTTGAATTCCCCTGAGAATTCAGATTTCCATGTTTTTAGAAGCTCTAGCACTGCAAAAAATTCTGAGTTTTAAAACAAGGCAGCATATGCCTTGTTATTATGTGGAAAGCAGCTAAAGGGCAATATAGAGATCTCTCCCCTTATTTTCCAATTCTTCAATCAGTGGGTGAACATGCTGCTACTAGACGGTCCTAATTTTATGGTTCAGTAATGCAACGTCTGGGAAAGGTTCCCACTAGACTTATGAAAGAGTGCAGAATTCCTCAAAGCTCTCTTCCATCAACTTTTCTCACTTGGAAAGTTAAGGTTTTGTATAAAGGGCAGGCAATCAAGCATTCTCTGTCTCCCTCTTTGCCAATCTTTCCAACCTGGTTTCCTCCAGATGTGTTGGACCCCAATCTTGTAATCCTTAAATAGAATAGCATCTGGAGCACACCAAAATTATTGAACAGTGCTACATTCACTGAAGTTTTAAAGCACCATAAATTAAGTAGCATGGTATCTATGAACACTAATGTATTTGTGGATTCTTGCATGACCACCTTGATGTGTGACCATTACTCCACTCCCTTCCCTTTGTCCTCCCTTCCATCAATCCTCTCCCTTCCCTCTCCCTTCCTCCTTCCCTCCCTTCCCTTCCCTCCCTCCTTTCTTACCTCCCCTCCCTTCCTTTAGGCCCTGTCACACTACCCAATGGATGCAAAATGTTAACAACGGACGAGAAAAATGTTACATCCGTTGTTATCCGCTCTCAGAAGGGGCAAAAATTTGCATAACCGGAGCGGATAACATGGACGGGGGGAGGACGCAGGGCAGATGGAAAGCGGATGCGGAACGGAAGCCCAGCGGATGGAAGCGGATGGGAGTGGATGGCACAACTGCTAGGCTTCCGGGGGGCCTCAGCAAAGCGGACGCAGAACGGATACAGTGGATGCAGAGCGGATGCTGAATGGATGAAGCGGATGCAGAGCGGAAGCCGAGCGGATGCACAGCGGAAGCCGAGCATTAATTGTGCATGCAGGGAGGATGCATTGCGTCAGCCCCACGGATATAACGGAAGCAGCTAGGAAGCAGGTCACCATTCAGAGGAAAGACCTGTTGCCGGACGGATTGACTGCCTTGCCTGCCCTGCCTGCATGTCTGCCTGCTAGCCTTGCTGCCAGCCTCCCTGTAAGCCTTGCTGTCTGCCTGCCTGCCAGCCTTGCTGCCAGCCAGTCTGCCTGCCAGCCTGGCTGCTTGCCTGCCAGCCTTGGTTCATGCCTGCCTGCCAGCCTTGGTGCCTACCTGCCTGCCAGCCTTCCTGCCAGCCTTGGTTCCTGCCAGCCTCCCTGCCAGCCAGCAACCCCACAACCATGTGGAAGCACAGCAAGCCTCAGCCATCTGCTGCTAGCCCTGGCAAGAGGGACAGGGCTACCATCCCGCCCCCCTGGCCCTCACTCTGGTTCTCCTGGGGCTTCTGCAGCACGGGCTCGCTCTTCTGGGGCTGGGGCTTCTGCTGCTTCTGCTGCTGGAGGAGCTGATGACAAGCACTCCAGCACCAGCCACCTCCACAGCACTTGGATCCTTCACCCATGAGACTTGAGCGACCAAGAGGAGTGCCAGAGACTCATTTTTGTTTTATAGCTTCTTCTTAAAAAAGTCTATTTTTGATTCACACACTTGCTTCATTTCATTTTTTTTAATAAAGTCTTGGTGGAAACTTTTAGACATGGTTTAAGCCTTTGCATGCTTGTGGGATGGGTTAAGATAGCTGTGGGATGGGCAGGGATACCTGTGGGATGGGCAGGGATATTTTTGAGATGGGCAGGGATACCTGTGGGATGGGCAGGGATACCTGTGGGATGGGCAGGGATACCTTTGGGATGGGTAATAGCTGTGGGATAGATAAACCTCCAATGCAAACATAGTGGGACTGTATGGTTCACCCTCCCAGGTGCCACACCTATGGCCCTTTTTTATCAATAATAATGCAATCATTCATCCACACATGTCAACATAAACACAACTCTTTATTAAATGCCCTGTTCATTGTAGGCCCACCCAACATACATGGCCCAATCTCATCCGTGTGATGAGACAGGCTTAAGGAAGCACCCATTAATCATCAACCATCCTGTCTTGCCACTCCACTGCTCCAGCTGGGGAGTTGCACCAGTGTTTCAGGAGGTTGCGCTGCTTCTTCCCTTCACGTGAGGCTCTGTTGGGGCCTTGCACATCCTCAGTGTCTATTAGGTTTCGCCCTTGCCTCCATTCCCCAGGCTCCATGTCCCCATTGCCTTGCTGGAGGTCCACGAGCCTGTTCTGCAAGACTGGGTAGTGGGTGCGCATGAGATTGTGCAGGATGCAGCAAGCTTCCATGATCCTCATCATGGTCTCTGGGCGATGCTGCATGGTGGTGGAACCTGTTGGCCAGGATGCCAAAGGCATTCTCCACCACCCACCTTGCCCTGGACAGCCTGTAGTTGAAGATCCTCTCTTCATGGGTGAGGTATTTGGAGGTGTAGGGCTTCATGAGGTAGGTTGTGAGGGAGAAGGTGTCATCCCCCTCAATGAAGTAGGGCACATCTTGCGTGTCGTTGGGCAGGGGGTCTGGATCTGGGAAGCCCACGATGAGGTTGTGTCCCAGCCTACCCTTGAGGTCACTTGCGTTGTATACCTGGGCATCTGAAGCTGAGCCATTGCCTGAAGCATCCATGTACATGAACTTGTAGTCAGCATCGACCATGGTGAAGAGGAGGATGCTGAAGAAGCCCTTGTAGTTGAAATAACTGGACCCCGACTTGGCTGGAGCTTTGCAGGCCACGTGCTTCCCATCTATGGCTTCAACTGTGTGGGGGAAGTTCCACTTCTGATACCACTCCTCTGCAACTTTCTTCCAGCCTTCTTCAGTGGAGGGGCACTGGAGGAGCTCCTCCAGGTATTCTTCGATGATGGCCTGTACCACTTCTCTGACCACAATTCTGATGGTGTTGTGTGGCACCCTCCAGCCGTACTGCATGCTCCTGTAGGTGGTCCCTGAGGCCAGGTGGTGCAGAGTGAGTGCCACCTTGAGCCCAGGGTCCAGGCTGGGCCGGAAGTTGGTGTTTGCCTTGGTCAACCTGGGTGTCAGCCGCTACACAACTTTGTCAAACATGGCTGGAGGCATCCTCATAAAGTTCTGGAATGCCCGAGTGTTTTCGTTCCTGAGCTCCACCATCAGCTTGTTGTACAGTCCGTCCTCTGCTCTTCTGGCGAACCATCTTCGGACTCAGACACTTCTTGGCTGCCTCTTTTTCTTCCTATAGTAGAGTTCACAGAGCCTGTAGATGGCTTCGCACTGTTGCAGAAGGATGGTGGCTGCCAAAAGGACTTTGTTACAATCCACGGTAGACATGACTGGATGCTGTGGAAGAGGAAGAGTCAGATGAAGGCTGCAGAGGTCTGCACCGCTGGGCTGCTGTTCTGAAAGTGAGATGCAGGCGAGTTGCTCCCCCTTTTTATAGGCAGTATAGGTGTCCCTTTGCATCCTCTAGGCATCCTCTAGACATCCTTAATATCCGAGATAGGTCCCCTCTGCGAACGTTTTTTTCATTTTACATGCTTTGTTTCCGTGCTGCATCCACTAGGCATCCGTTCTGCATCCTTTCTGCATCCGTTCCGCTTCCTCCCTGCGTCCGAGCGGATGCGAGTTGTGCGGATGTGTAGCAGATGCCTAGCGGATATAGCTGATGCGTAACGGATGCAGAACGGATGCCTACCGGATGCCTAGTGGATGCAGAACGGATGAATTGGATACATTTTCCGCGCAAAAGTTTTGAGCAGCTCAAAACTTTCTGAGTGGATGAAACCTCCATAAACGGATGCTGGATGGATAGAGAGGAAGCAAAACGGAGGCTGTGAGTACATCGCGTTAACCAACGGATGGCAAGCTTTTTTCTCCGTTTTACATCCTCTTTGCATCCGTTGGTGCAGTGTGACAGGGGCTTTAATAAGTATAGTGGACTATGCACCTTTACATTACAATTTGAAGCATTAACTTACCAAGAATTAACATGATAATGACAAACCATGATAGCAAATGTGTTTCATGAGTATTTTCATTTTGAACTTTTCTGTTCTACGCTTTTTCACCATATTCTCTTATAAATGTGTTTTTTCTTGGGAAAAAGTTCATTTTTTATGAAACAAGAAATTCTCACAAATGTAAAAATTTCAAATGATATCAAATGATAACAGCACTCCAACTCAACCTGGTAAAGTTAAGTCTTTCTAGAAAATTCACATGTTTTTAATTACTCCAAATTAAGTCCCCAAGTATAAAGGTGCCATCTGGAAAATATAAGAGTTATTTACAACTTGTTTTCTTCTCCAGTTCACTGCAAAATCTTAATTTGGCTCATTTTCTGCTGTTCAAAATAGAATTGAAATTGTAGTTATATTTTATTGGATACTATAGTGTATCTCAAAAAGTGCATGGCATTATCTAATAACAGTTCCAACATTGGTAACTTCCGGATGTAAGGACTTCAACTCCTAAAATTTTCATCCAAGGTCATATTCACTGTGGAATTCTGGGATTTGAAGTCTTCATATCTGGAAATAGCCAAGATTGGGAAACAGTGTACTAAGCATCCCTCAATCTCCTTTTGTTTTACAATCATTGCTCTTCTCTTCTCTTGTTCTTGTTTCAACAGAGATGGCTCTCTTATGTATTTCTCATTCCTTACTTATTTAGAACATTTTTGGCTGAGGAAAATAGCCACAGAACTCATAAGCTAACATAGATTAAGAAATCACCAAAGAAAAACTGCCAATTACACTGGTATTACTTTTTTTCTTTTAAAAAGATTGCTGTCTTTTTGTATGCATTTCAGACTTTTGAAATTCTTTATTTATTTAGCTTCATCGATCATCCCTTTGGCTACAATCCATGTTTGGGAGGCAAGAAGACCGAGAGCCAAACTGTCAGCATGCATTATAGCTATATAATGCAGTTTATAGAAATTTCCCTCCAGGGTAATCAGGTAATGATAATCTATAAATGGAGCAGAATGATTGATAGGTAGATAAAGAATTTCACCAAGTAACACTGTAGGCCATTAAAGCCAATAGCTAAGCACACAAAAGATTGTACTGCTCCACAGCTTTTACTTGGATTCAAATCCTATAATGAACTCCCTGTGAGCCGACCCAGAATATACAAAGACTTGGCCACCTGCAAACATCATTAGCATGAATTAATAGCTTCCTCTGTATACCTCTACAGTCAGTTTTTCTGGCATTCATACATTTAGATAGTGTTCTTTGAAATGCAAATTTATTTCCACCAGCAAAGCTTTCTTTAAAGGTCAGATACTTTTAATCACAATAGCAATAGTACATAAAGAAGTATATTAGTCTTCACCTAGATTACTTTTATAGAGAATATTAAAAAGTAGGTAAAGCCATGTTGCTCCATATTTCTTGAAAAGCATTGGTGCCTTTCTATGATTGCTAGAATCTTTCCAGATATAATACACAGTGCATATTGTCATTTTTAAAGCACTTCATGACTTAACAGAATAAGGTCTTCTTGTTCAACTGCTTGAGTAAGAGATCCTATACCATTTCAGGCAAATGGTTTTCCAACCATCATCTTTAAAACCTCCAATGTTAAAGTACTCACAACTTCTAGAGACAAGTTGTTCCACTGATTAATTGGGTCCAGGTTACTTGAAGCGAGAACTTAAATATAGAATAGAATAGAACAACAGAATTGGAAGGGACCTTGGAGGTCTTCTAGTCTAGCCCCCTGCCTAGACAGAAAACCCTACACCACTTTAGACAAATGGTTATCCAACATCTTAAAAACTTTCAGTGTTGAATAATTCACAACTTCTGGAGACAAGTTGTTCCACCAATTAATTGTTCTAACTGTCAGGAAATTTCTCCTTAGTTCTAAGTTGCTTCTTTCCTTGATTAGTTTCCACCCATTGCTTCTTGTCCTGCCCTTAAGTGTTTTGGAGAGTAGCTTGATTCCCTCTTCTTTGTGGCAGCCCCTGAGATATTGGAACACTGCTATCATGTCACTCCCTAATCCTTCTTTTCATTAAACTAGACATACCCAGTTCCTGCAACCATTATTCATGTTTTAGCCTCCAGTCCCCTAATCATCTTTGTTGCTCTTCTTTACACTCTTTCTTTTCTTTTTTCTGCATTTCTCCCTTTCCAATCCAATCTAGCACAATGGACATACTTCAGATCCCATCAGCCAAGAAATGTTGGCTAGCAGGGAGCAGGAAGTGTGCCTTCTCTGCCTTGATCGTGCTAGTCTTTTGGATGGTCATGAAGATCTGGCTATGTGCCTGGGCTTGGGGTCTTGTGTATGTGAAGGGTTCTATTGTCAGGTTATGTTCATACTAGTAGATTATAATAATCATTGGTGGCTATTTATATTTTTTTACTGTGCTTATCTATTTTAACTGTTGTTCACCATCCAGAGTTACTGGTTTAAGATGAGTGGCTGTTCAAATTGAAAAACAAACAAACAAATAATAACTTCTCCAGGTGATGCATCAATCATCAAATTACATTACCATTAGATAGCTATATTTCTCTGAAAGATGCACACGAGGACTCATTCCTTCCATTTTTCTTCAGGGCAGATATTATGACCAGAGGAAGTAAAAACTGTATTTTTGTGGAGTGAAGAACAGCATGAAAAAGTGGAGTAGTACACTATGTTTGTAATTTCCAAATTTACTATGTAAACTTGTAATCATAGAGAAAAATAATAGAATGGAATGGAAAGGAAAGGAAAGGAATGGAATAGAATAGAATAGAATAGTATAGAATAGAATAGAATAGAATAGAATAGAATAGAATAGAATGAAATGGAATAGGATAGGATAGGATAGGATAGGATAGGATAGGATAGGATAGGATGGAATGGGATGGGATGGGATGGGATGGGGTGGGATTCTTTACTGGTCAACTGTGATTGGACACTCAAAGAATTTGTCTTTGGTGCATAACTTCTCAGTGTACATAAATGATATAAGTCATGATCATAGTCATCATAAAAATACATTCATCATAAATCATAAGATACAACACTTAGTGATGTCATAGGATACCAAATAAGCAATGAAAATCATACCAGAACAATATGTACCATAATGATACAAGTAACAAGGTTATAGTCATAAGTAGAACAGGAGATAGATAATAGGAAGAATGAAAAGAATAATACAGTCTTAGTAAATAGTTTGACAGTGTTGTGGGAATTAGTTGTTTAGCAGAGTGATGGCATGCAGGAAACTACTATCCTTATGTCTAGTTGTTCTGGTGTGCAGTGCCCTATAAAGTCGTTTTGAGGACAGAATTTGAAACAATTTATGTCCAGGATAGTGAGAGGTCTGTAGATATTTTCACAGCCCTCTTTTAGTATACCACAATTGTAATTTACAATTTTCAGATTTCCAATGCATGAAATAAAATGGGAATTTTCACAGAGGATGGAAGAAGATTTGATACTTCTAATGTCACTTTTAGTTCTTAGTGTAATTTCCAGCAAAAATAATCCCCTACTTTTGTCAAGATTTAAATATGAGTATCGATAAATTTCACAAGCCCAAGGATTCTTTTCTGTCATGAAATATACCTGTTGTACATAAAAATGCATATAAGCATTTACACATAGAGACATTAAATCCAGGCTTCCTTACTTTCTTCTAAGTAAATCTCACCGAAAGTAGAACTTTCATCTGAGTGGATTAAAAAAAAGATTGCACTGCCAACCGTTTAATCTCATTATCTAAATTCTCCTAATAAAGTCCTAATACGTATTTTAGCAGACCATTGCTCTGCTTTAAACTTGCTGACACACATTAAAGCAGAATTAAATGTAACATGGCATTCATCATAATTTCTCGATAAAAATAAATCATATTCAGTAAAATTTACTGCTGCTTTTACGGTGTGTGCTGTTTAAACTAAAATGTAAATATTATAACTGTAGTGATATTACGATAAAACATGCCATAGAAATCTAAAGCCACTAAGTCCAACGTCAGCCTTTTTGTTTCATATATCATTCAAATATCATACATTTTATGAGTTATGTGACCATTTGATTTATATGAGCTTTAAGAAATAAATCTGGTATGTGTTTGGACTGGGGGAAACAAAGGCCAATAAAGCTTCCCAGTAGTCTAAATACAGGAGTAGCTTGCTAGTAAAGGTCAGTAATATGACACTAAGTGAAATGCCAGTTCACCATTAAAACTGCAGCATGGATGTATATGAATGACACAGGTCTGTGAATTGCATGCTATTTCTATGATGCTTCACAAACACATTTAGTATATTTTGTGTATTCATCACCCTAGGTGATTTAAAAATATTTAAATATTTATTTTCAATATAAATTTTCTCTCTCTCTCTGCTCTTAAGTCAGGCAATCCTGATGACTAGCTGGACAATCACTGCAGTTTTTCTTGAGAAGGTTCCAGAAGTGCTTTGCCATTGCCTAACGCTAAGAATGTGTGTAACTTGTCTCAAGACCACCCACTTGATTTTATGCTGAAGACAGGACTAGAACTCACAGTGTCCTGGTTTCTTAATATCTTCAGCAATACAGGTAGTTCTCGATTTATGACTTCAGTTGAGCCCAAAGTTTTTGTTGCTAAGTGAGACAGTTGTTAAATGAGTTTGACCCCATTGTACGATCTTTCTTGCCATTGATATTAAGTGAATCGTTATACTTGTTAACTTAGTAACAGGGTTATTAAGTGAAGCTGGCTCCCCAACTGACTTGTCAGACGGTAACAAAAGGTGGTCATATGACTTCAGAACACGGCAACTGTTGTCATAAACAAGCCGGTTGCTAAGCATCCAAATTTAAATCATGTGATCATGGAGAGGCTGCCACAATCCTAAGTGTGAAAAACAGTAATAAGATAACTGTTTTCAGTGTTGTTGTAACTTGGTCACTAAACAAATTGTTACAAATTGAGGATTCTCTGTATACCAAACTGGCTCTCTGCTTTCTCAAACTTCTGGCAAATTTGCACTTAGTAAAAATGAAATCTCTGCCTTCTTCAAAATAGGTAGCAATAATTTTATTTGGGTAGAATTTTTCCTGTTCATCCAGGAAAGTTTGTTAACAATTAATTTATGGATTAATTGAATAGAGTCTGAAAATTGATTTTTTAATCAATCTATATAAGGCATCTGAACATAAATAATTTGTTAAAATAAAATTGGAATAATTAAAAGGATTAAAATTAGATATGTTAATATTTACAATACACGCTTGCTGGATATACCTTTCTAAGAATCAGTCAACATAGCCACACACCTCTACATATTAATGATTCACCTGAGGACGTGGTTAGCAGTATCAAGTTTCCAGGTATGCAGCTAATAAGTAGGCTAGCTGGGTCACTTAACAGTGTAACACTAGTTAAGTGGGCATAGCAGCGGGTCACATAAGAAGAGTTCATATTCATTCTCCTGTCCTTACCACTTTCTATAGAGCAGTGTTGGCAAATCTTTTCGGCACCGAGTGCTGAAATGGGAGAATGCAGGAGCACTGGAAACTGGAAGAGCAGCTCCCTGGCGTGCACATGCAAAAATTGAAAGAGCAGTTCTCCAGCATTCACATGCGGAGCACTGTAAACCAGAAAAACAGCTCCCTAGTGTGCACATGCGGGAGTGCAGGAAACTGGAAGAGCAGTTCCCCAGCATGCATGTGTGCGGGAAGTTGAGCTTCCACTTTCCGGCAATGCATGTGCACTGGCCATCTAGTCTTCCAGTTTCTTGCACACATGCATGTGCGAAAGACCACCTGGCCATGTGCATGCCAGATACCAGAAGCTCAGCTTCTTGGTGCACGTATGCGTGCCAGAGAGCTGCTCTTCCGGGTTCCAGTGCTCCTGTGCATGTGAAAACTGGAAGTGCTGAAACAGGCCCATTTTTCAGCCTCCAAAGGCTGTAGAGGTCCTCCGGAGTCTGCAAACAGGCACTTCCGGTATTTCCAGAAGGCCCAATTTTTGGCCTCCCAAGCCTGCAAAGGCTTTCCTTAAGTCTTAGGGAGGCTGAAAAAGGCCTCAAATGGGCCGAAAATAAGTTGGGAGGCACGCGCATGTACAGTGCAGGTAAGTTTGGCTGGGGCTCACATGTGTAGTGCTGGTTAGGGGATGGAGTGTTGTATGTGCATGCGCAGGGGGGGTGGGGCACATTTCATTGTGGGTGCCAATACGTGTGCTTGTGCTTTCGGCACACCACACTAAAAAGGTTCACCATCACTGGCATATAGCATGTGTTGTTTATGTATTTGGATAGATATACTTTCTCTTGACAGCAGGCAACAGAATTTCATTTTTAATATGGTCCAGGGTGCTCAAAATTAAAGAAATGACAAAAAAGATGACAATAAAAAAGTTATTCTCTTCTATCATTACACTCTATTTAATTTTTCTGTTATAACAGATTTTTTTGAAAAGAATACAGCTTAATGTAATTTTTTAAAATATGTTGGCTATGGAATCCAGCCTAAGCATACCTACAAAATCAAGTTTGTGTTGCTTTTAGGCTTCAGAAACAACAGACATTCATAATGGCTTGTTGTTTAATGCACACATATTTTTGAAGTTGACATTTCAAGCTTTTTGATCTGACTTTTTCCTCTTGAAATTTTACAATGTGAAAAAAGTCCACTTGCTCCTTCATAAAAAGTATTTAAGAGACATTATCCTGTTCTTGATTGTATGTCTGAAATAGTTAACATCCTCTCTAGGCACATTTAGTAATCCCCATTTACCAATAAAATATACATAGTCATCATTAACTGTAAACTTAATTTGGTCTTTTGGGCAGCAGAAAACTAAGGAGACTCAATTTTTTTCTTTTTTTCCTTTTTAACTCCTCTTAGGAGTTGAGCCCATTAAATGAGCCCATTTTAAAGTTATATGGTGCAAATCACAAACAATGCAGGCATTACAGTTTCAAAATCAACTCTAATTTTTATAAACACTTATAGAACTATTCAGTGGATATTTTGAAATTTTAAGAAAACATAAACATAATCCACAAGAACCTGTGCTTTCTTTTTCTCCCCAATAAATCTCAAAGCTATTCTGTACAACATATTATGGATTTATCTAATTCAATACATGTTTATGTTTTAAAAGTTTTGATTTATAACACCGTGTTTCTCATAAAATAAGGCTGGGTCTTTTTTTTTTTTTAAGCCCCAAAAAAACAGGTAGGATGTCTTTTGGGGGTGACTTAATTTCCTCCTCCACATGGACCTCAACCTAGAGCACCCTATGTGCACTCACCTCTCCACAAGGCTGCTTCTATTGGCTGATGGAAGCTCCTTGAAGGCAAAGTCACCAGCTGCTTCTATCGGCCAGTAGAAGCGGCGTCATGGAGAGATGAATGTGCATGGGGTGCTCTAGGTGGGGGTGTGCATGCGGGAGAAAATCTATCGGCCAGTAGAAGTGGCCTCAGGGTGAGTGCCCACACATGAAGCCACTTCTATTGGCCAATGGAAGCTCCATGAATGCAGAGTCACCAGCCACTTCGGGGCGAGGCATGGCTGCCTGTGGGGTGCTCCTGACAGGAGTGCCCCACATACACTCTCCTTGCCAGGAAGCCATTTCTATTGGCCGATAGAAGCTCCCCAAAGGCAGAGTCACCAGCCACTTCTATCGGCCAGTAGAAGTGACCTAGGATGAGTGCCCATGCACACTCCCCTTGCCATGAAGCCATTTCTACTGGTTGATAGAAGCGGCTGGTGACTCTGCCTTTGGGGAGCTTCCATTGGCTGATAGAAATGGCTTCATGGCGAAGGGAGTGTGCGTGGGGCACTCACCCTGAGGCCGCTTCTACCGGTTGATAGAAACGGCTGGTGACTCTGCTTTTGGAGCTTCCATAGGTTTTGTGGTGAGGCGAGTGTGCCTGGGACTCTCCTGTCAGGAGGGCTCTGTGGGCAGCCACACCTTGCCCTGAAGCGGCTGGTGACTCTGCCTTTGGGGAGCTTTCATCAGCCGATAGAAATTGCTTTGCAGCAAGGGAAGTGTGTGTGGGCGCTCTCCCCAAGGCCCCTTCTACTGGTCGATAGAAGTGGCTGGTGACTCTGCCTTTGGGGAGCTTCTATCGGCTGATGTTCTATTGGTAGTAGATTGGGGTATTCTAGCCTAGGCTACCTGCAGGACTCTCCTAAAGTCAAGTTTTCTCCCTCCCCTTTCCCTCCATTTCTATTCACCTCATGCAGTTTTAGCGAACGATGTGAGAAATGGCGGGGAGATGCATGGATTAAATAGGCCTAAATTTTTGTGGGCGGGGTTTAATTTCACCTCCTGCCTAGAAATCATGCTGGGCCTTCCCATTGGTGGAAGCTGTATTGTTGGAGAAACACGATATCTTACAAAATGATGATCATCGCAATGATCATTTTGTAAGATATTACAAATCAAATTTTTTGAAAAATAAACATGTATTGAATTAGATAAATAATTATTTCAAAAAGATCTGTATGCACCTTTTAAAGCATTCTTTGATGAAGAGTGCAATCAATTACCATGATTTCTTTTTACATCTTCATAGAGCTTAAGTCTTCAATGAGATTTCCACAAAGACCTAATATCAGGGGTGGGATTCAATTTTTTTAACAACCGGTTCTGTGGGTGTGGCTTAGTTGGGAGGCGTGGCTTGTTGATCATGTGACTGGGTGTGCATGGCCAATTCGACATCACTCACATCAAGGGGCACTTCTCTTTGCCTGGCCTCTCATGACAGAGGGGATGCTGCAATGGTTGTAAGTGTGAAAAATTGTCATAAGTCACTTTTTTCAGTGCCATTGTAACTTTGAATGGTCACCAGTTTTAGACCAAAACTCAAAAAGGGTATGTAAACTCATGTTTGAATGTCAATCTTTCTAGCTAGCCAAAAAGCCCTGCTGAATGTCATTCATCTTAGTTCCTTGTCATTAAAAGCTTCTTTCTGGCAGCTCTGCTTCATTATTCAATTATTTCTTCAAAGTGCTAACTCCAACAGGAATATTTTCTCCCAACAGCAGTATAAAAACCTTAAAACAACCCCCTTTGAGAAAGTACCAGCAAAGGGAAAAAAGAACCTCCTTCAGAGACAGTAAGTCTAGGCCAAGAATGTAAGAAGGGTACTACCAAGAATGTGAGAAGAGTAAAAAAAAAAACCAAAAGGAGATTTCTTCCAACAAACGGTTCTCCGAACTGTTCAGAAAGTTAACAACCAGTTCTAGCGAATAGGCAAGAACCTGTAGAATCCCACCCTTGCCTAATATCTATTTTGCAAAGTGAAAGCAATTTAAATCCCACTGTCAATTGGATAAAATGGGAATTGATTTAAAAGAGAGAATGAGAGAAATTAGAATTACTCCCCATTTATATCTAATATTATTTCGGTTTGTACCATTATAAGATTCATTTCAGAATAAATCTTGGGCTAACTTGAAGAAATATGAAAAAGGGTTGATCAGAAGTGGTCTGCTCCAAAGTAGATTTTAGCTTTGTTCAAAGTGAGACATTTCTTTGCTTTGCATAGTAGAGGAGCAAGTTCCAATTTCTTTGAGTTCTTTCCTAGTAAAGAACATGTAATAATCCTAGGATTATTAACTCAAAATGAAGTCCCAATAATGCCATTTTCTGTTATTAGAATTAACTAATATGTCCTTTAAATGCATTCATAGGAGCTTGCTTTCTTTCTTTAGAATAAACTCCATCTCTTTTGTATGTGCACGCACTACCATGATGCATATATAAAAGAAATGACACATGTATTGTGATGCTGTTGATTTAACAGTCTGCCCCCCTACTTCTGCCTCCGCTACTTATATAGATAGAAAAATTTTGGAAATTTTTCCCCAATTTACACCCATAGTATTTATATTTTTCTTCTCTCACCATTACACAACTGTAATGGGCAACATTGGAAGAATTCTGTTTCATTTTTTTAATCTTCTCCTTAATCTTTTAGAATCAGCAATTGATGAATTAATTCAATGCATGACCATATTATAAGTGCTTGTGGTCCATCTGTAATATATCCATATAATATTTCTGATGTATAAACTCATATTATTGACATGAGAGCAAATTTAGTATAGTAGTTAAGGCAATAGGCTAGAAACAGGAATCTATGAGTTCTAGCCCGACCTTGGGCCTGAAATCAGCTGGATGATCTTGGCCAAGTCATTTTCTCTCAGTCCTAGGAAGAAGGTGATGGCAAACCTGTTCTGAAAAATCTTGGCAAGAAACCTGTAGAAACCTGTCCAGAGAATCTCCAAAAATTGGACAAAAGTGAATGGAAAACAAAAATTGATCATCTAGTGCTTTGCTTCACATATCTGGATTGCTGCAGGTATTTTGAAGACAATTGCATGATTGAGAATTGTAGGCAGAAGCACGAGAGGAAATTTGGATTGATTTCTATTCTTGCTATCTCAAAACTACTTCTACAATATATTGTTTTAAAAAAGCATACTTTTAAAAAGCTTTATTATATGATGTCATTCCTATGTCTTCCTGAAAAGCTTAAAATTTAGCAAAACTGCCTATAGCAGTATAGAAGCCATGTGGCAATCCATCTTGATTTTGATCACACCCTTTTGGTCAGAAAATTTAAGTAACAAGGAGATCAGACAAACATGTCAATTATTTTGTTTTGGCTCTATATTTATAGAAAATATGGCAACAGCATCTGACATTAAATGTGACTTTTACAAATAAAGGACAACTAATGTATATAATTTAACAGCATTCAAACAATATGAATCAATGAAATATACTTAAAAACAGCAAAGCCAAAACAGCAATAAAGATAAGAAAACAAAGAAATAAATAACCAATATTCAAATATTCCTAATGGGAGACTGGCAATTCATAAATACCCAATGAAATAGGATACTTTAATTCAGTGTCAAGATATTAAGTAGAGAATTTCATCCTTGGGTGAATTGAACACAAATGCAGTATTTAAGAATTGTATGGCATGTCCATTACATAAGGTATCATATAAAAATTGATGGTACCAAATATTTAGTTATAATGTCCCTGTCATTCTATTCAGCCCACATTCTATGAAATTTCAGTGGATACAGCTTTAAATTTTCTGTTTACACTGAGACTTAATAAAAAGAACAAAGAGATACTCAGCAGCTCAGTCATTTCATGTCTGTCAATGTGATGTGTGACATTAACTATAGTGCCATCTTTCCAATTACATCAAATCTGCCCATAATAAGCATCATTACAATAACATCTCTTCATAACACATAAATGCTTGGGGGCACAGACTTGTCTAAATGAACAGGGACTTACGCACATAACTCCCATTAGTGTTAATAAGAGTTGGCTGTGTAATTCCCAAGATATGGGAGAATGTCTATTGTACACCCAGTCACAGACTTGAGTTTTAATTATGAGGGCACAGAATATAGGCTGTAATACTAAAAACTCTTAAATCTAGCTGATTTCTACATCCTATCTCTTCAAAGAGGGATATTCATGAATTTCTTTTTGTTTGAGATGGGTGTTTCAGGATCTGTTGAAAAGAGTTTTTTTTTTATTTGCAATCTTTAACACATTTAATGGCCAGTGTGACCTCAGCATTAGCTAAAGACTACCCTGATATTTCTCATAGTTCAATTAAATGTCTCAAAGTAATAAATTTTGAATGCATATAAGAAATAGTCATATTCAATATTTATTTTATCTGGCTTTTGAAAAGAATATTAAAAAAGACCTTTCTTTGAAAATAGGAATTTATTTTAGATGAAAAAGAGGACAACTCCTGTATATAACAGTCTCCCAGTAATGATCTTATTTCTTAGTTTTAGACCTGATTGAGTGCTCAGTACTTGAAAAATATTATGAATAGAAGCTATCTTTGTTTACAACTGGACAGTAAATATGCTAGTGTATTAAGATAAGACACCACACACAAAGCTGATACAACAGAATATTGACAATAGTAGCTTCCTCACGCTTACAAAAGAAAAGACAAGGTCATTTCACTGAGGACATTACCTAGTTGATAACAAGCAAACAACCAAGCTCCACCAAGGACTTCACAAGATTATTTGTATTATTATTTACTGAGTGCTTATTTCATTTACGCCTTGCCCTGTGGATGATCAAAACAGTAGGCAATGTACATGCACTCATATAAAAAAATATACTAAACACAGATTTAGATTGTTCCTTAAAATAGTTTTTAAAATCTTGGTTAAAATTGTGTGTATTTTTTTTTCATAAGATAGTCAAAGTGGATCAAACAATATTGCAGAAAGAATGTGCTGCACAATTTAGAAGAGACACAGGAAAATATATTCTGGGTGACCAAGAAGCATGAGCATAAAAACATTTTGAAGAGGATGTCTCCTGAAAATCTTACTGACTAGATAAGTCCAAAACAAGAAAAGAGGTTCCTCAGAAAATGAACTCCAAATTGTAAGTATGGTGGGCCTTATTCAACCCTTTGTAAGGTACGGTTATTATATCTATTCACTTTGAAAGATGTTCCAATTATGGTACTTTTTTGAAAATCTCATTGATACACATATAGAAGTATCCATGTAGATTAATATTTAGTTGAGTAAAATGCTCCATATCTTACATAGCCAGATTTAGATTCTTACTTTTTATGTTGTTGTAATTATTTAATGATGTATTGATGGTAATTAAGAATCACCAGAAAGTAGCTTTCCAGTTTCCAATCAAAATATTAACTGCAAGTAATTTTCCATTTCCAACAATTAATTTAATGACTGCTGAAAATTATAGTGGCCCTTAAAAAAGTAACTTATGACCATTTTTCACACTAATGATCATTGCAGCATCCCCACAGTAAAAATTCAAAGGCTTGGAAACTGATTCATATTTATGACAGTTGCAAAATCATGTGATCACCTTTTTTTGACCTTCTTCTGAACAAAATCAATAAAGAAACCAGATTCATTTAAAACCAGCTTACTAACTTTACAACTGCGGTGGGTCACTTAACAACTGTGGCAAGAAAGGTCATAAAATGGGGTACAAGTAGCTTAACACCTTTCTCACTTAGCAATCAAACTTTTGGACTCAACTGTGGTTGTAAGTCAAGGACTACCTGTAATAGAAAAGGATATCTGCTTGAGACAATGAGAATGAACTGCTGTAGATATATAAAGATCCAAGCTATGTTCTTGATCCTCAGTTTGAGTATTTTTTTCACTGAATGGTCAGCTGTTCTCAGATTTGTGAGACCCACAAAGAAATATAATAGGATGAAGCCACAGACACACGAAGAGTAAGATGTTGGTTGTACCAAACTTCAGGAAATACTTGTAGAGCAGGAGTGTCAAACTGAATTTCATTGAGGGCTGCATCAGGTTTATGTTTGTCTTCAGAAGGCCGGGAGGGGGGGGGGCATGGCTCATGGAGTGTGGCCATGGTGGGCATGGAAGCTCGATGTCGTTTATGTTGGGGGTATTGTGGTGACCAAATGCTAAGGCAGACCTTCCCCAAGACCCTCCCTCAATCTCATTAAAATCTCCTTCCTTCTTTCCTTCCTTCCTTCTTTCCTTCCTTCCTTCCTTCCTTCCATCTTTCCCTCCCTCCCTCTTTCCTTCCTTCCTTCCTTCTTTTATGTTCCCTCTTCATTCTCATTTTTCCTTCCTTCCTCTCTTTCCTTATTTTTTCTTATTTGCTCTCTTCCTCTTTTCCCTTCTTTTTCTTTGTCTTTCCTCTTTTCCTTTCTCCTTTCCTGTCCCTTCTTGCATGCTCAAATGCAAAAGGGGAAACATTTCTCCTTTTGTTTTTTTGTTTGTTTTCCTAGACTTCTGCCAGGGAGGGCTCCATTTTCAGCCTCAGTGGCTCTACTTCAGCCCTCTGCCAGCAAAAACTGAGCTGGGGGAGCACTCCATTTTCACTGACACTGCAGGCTAGTCCTTTGCTGTTTCCAAGTCGGCCCTACAAGCCAGATCTAAAGCCCATGTCACACTGGCCAACGGATGCAAAAAGGACACAGCGGACGAGCAAAATGTTCCATCCGTTGTTATCTGCTCTCAAAAGGGGCAAAAATTTGCATAACCGGAGCGGATAACATGGATGTGGGGAGGACGCAGGGCAGATGCAAAGCAGATGTGAAACGGAAGCCCAGCGGATGGAAGCGGATTGGAGCAGATGGCACATCCGCAGGGCTTCCGGGGGGCCTCAGCAAAGCGGACGCGGAACGGAAAGAGCGGATGCAGAGCGGATGCACAGCGGATGAAGTGGATGCACAGTGGAAGCCTAGCGGATGCACAGCGTTAATTGCGCATGCGGGGAGGATGCATTGCGTCAGCCCCGTGGATATAACGGAAGCAGCTCAGAAGCAAGTTGCCATTCAGAGGAAAGACCTGCTGCCAGACACATCGACGGCCTTGCCTGCCCTGCCTGCATGTCTGCCTGCCAGCCTTGCTGCCAGCCTTGCTACCAGCCTTGCTGCCTGCCTTCCTGCCAGCCTTGGTGCCTGCCTGCCTGCCAGCCTTCCTGCCAGCCTTGGTGCCTGCCAGCCTCCCTGCCAGCCAGCAACCCCACAACCATGCGGAAGCACAGCAAGCCTCAGCCATCTGCTGCCAGCCCTGGCAAGAGGGACAGGGCTACCATCCCGCCCCCTGGCCCTCACTCTGCTGCATGGTGGTGAGAAGTACCTGGAACCTGTTGGCCAGGATGCCAAAGGCGTTCTCCACCACCCGCCTTGCCCTGGACAGCCTGTAGTTGAAGATCCTCTCTTCATGGGTGAGGAGTCTGGAGGTTGTAGGGCTTCATGAGGAAGGTTGTGAGGGAGAAGGCGTCATCCCCCACGATGAAGTAGGGCACATCTTGTGTGTTGTTGGGCAGGGGTTCTGGATCTGGGAAGCCCACCATGAGGTTGCATTCCAGCTCCTCCTTGAGGTGACTGGCGTTGTATACCTGGGCATCTGAAGATGAGCCGTTTCCTGAAGCATTGATGTACATGAACTTGTAGTCAGCATCAACCATGGCGAAGAGGATGATGCTGAAGAAGCCCTTGGAGTTGAAATAAGTGGACCTCGACTTGGCTGGAGATTTGCAGGCCACGTGCTTGCCATCTATGGCTCCAACGGTGTGGGGGAAGTTCCCCCTCTGATACCACTGCTTTGCAACTTTCTTCCATCCTTCTTCAGTGGAGGGGCACTGGAAGAGCTCCTCCTTGTATTCTTCGATGATGGACTGCACCACTTCTCTGACCACAATGCTGATGGTGTTGGATGGCACCCTCCAGCCATACTGCATGCTACTGTAGGTGGTCCCTGAGGCCAGGTGGCGCAGAGTGAGTGCCACCTTGAGCCCAGGTTCCAGGCTGGGCCGGAAGCTGGTGTTTGCCTTGGTCAACCTGGGTGTCAGGCGCTGCACAACTTCGTCAAACATGGCTGGAGGCATCCTCATGAAGTTCTGGAACGCCCATGTGTCTTCATTCCTGAGCTCCACCATCAGCTTGTTGTACAGTCCGTCCTCTGCTCTTCTGGCAAACCATCTTCGGATCCAGACTCTTTTTGGGTGCCTCCTTTTCTTCTCGCAGTAGAGTTCACAAAGCCTGCAGATGGCTTCGCACTGTTGCAGAACAATGGTGGCTGCTGAAAGGACTTTGTTACAATCCACGGAGGACATGACTGGATGCTGTGGAAGAGGAAGAGCCAGATGAAGGCTGCAGAGGTCTGCACCACTGGGCTGCTGTTCTGAAAGTGAGATGTAGGCGAGTTGCTCCCCCTTTTTATAGGCAGTATAGGTTTTCCGCTAGGCATCCTCTAGGCATCCTCTAGACATCCTTAATATCCGAGATAGATCCCCTCTGCGAATGTTTTTTCCATTTTAAATGCTTTGTTTCCGTGCTGCATCCGCTAGGCCTCTGTTCTGCATCTGTTCTGCTTCCTCCCTGCGTCCGGGCGGATGGAGTTACGCGGATGCAGAATGGACGCCAAGCGGATATAGCGGATGCGTAGCGGATGCGTAGCGGATGCAGAACGGACGAACTGGATACATTTTCCGCGCAAAAGTTTTAGGCAGTCCAAAACTTTCTTAGCGGATAAAACATCCATAAACGGATGCTGGATGGATAGAGAGGAAGCCAAATGGAGACAGTGAGTACATCGCGTTTTCGAACGGATGGCAAGGTTTTTTGTCCGTTTTACATCCTCTTTGCATCCGTTGGTTCAGTGTGACATGGGCTTAAGCAGCCCACGAGCTTTGAGTTTGACACCCCTGTTGTAGAGACAAGTTTACTGATTTTTAACATTAAGAAACAAGGCAATAATTACTAGAAAAAAATGTGTACATTAGAGAGAAAGCTATCTGACCCATTTGCTGTTGCATCTCTATATAATAATTTAGCAAGGCATATAAAATTGCAAAGCAGGCTTCCAGAAGTGGAGAGGTTTAAAATATTTTTTTAAAAAATATTTATTTACAAATATATGCACAAATTTTTCAATAGCTAGGTACATGTACTGTGAAGTTCCAACAAAGCAAAGCAGAAACAGACTTTCCAAACAAACTGAAAGAGAAAAAAAAGAATATAAGTAGAAAGTAAAGCTGCTTAAGGCATGTTCCTTGCTATTATTGAAAGCAAGAGAGCACCAGGGGTAATAGGCTAAAACACTGTCCTGATGTGTGACATTTAACAGACTTTTGATCACTCTGCCTCCTGATTCCCTGTGTTGTGGGCCACTGTAGGGTGCTGCACATAGAAAGTTATAGATTAAATACCACGCATAGTCTTCCAATAGCACTTTTAGTGAGAAGGTTATGATGTGTAACTTTTACAAAGACTATGATCCCTAGGCATCTCAAGCAAGCAGTCTTAATCTAGAACTTCTAAAAGCTTTCTAAGTACAACGCAATCCATAAATCTGGCAGCTTCAAATTTTCATCTCTTATTAAGGCATTAACTTTTCACCATCTTTGTCAGTTCAGTCAATGCAAATTTTGGTGTGAAACTGGTGCAATTTAAATTAAAACGCATTTATACCTTCTAGCTTTGAACTACTAAACAATTTATTTTGTGCTTTTGTCTTATAGTTGGTTGGCATTATAGATCACTCAAAAAGAGCATTCGTGATTTTTTGTTGTTGTTGGTAAAAACAGAAGATATGCTTTCATCATGTAAACATAAGTGTAACAACAAAGTATGAATGTTAATTAACTTGTAGGATATTTTGTAAGAGCAATCAGAGCAACAATTAGAATGGATTTATCTGATATTGGGAACAAATTCAAATTCAACCAGAAGCATATTTGTCATTGAATGAGTATAGTATTGGTAGTATCTTTTTTCATCTTTATATAAGATAGCTCTGGTGGCCTAGAGGTGGAACTTTTGCCTCACAATCAGGAGGCTATGAGTTCAATTCTAGATAGAGACTAATATTTGGAATAGACACTCTGGCTTGAGCAGGGGGTTGGACTAGATGATCTCCCAGGTACCTAACAACTCTGTTACTCTATAACTGTACATATCAATCAGTTTTTCCAACACTGGTTCAGAAAACAGACACCTCCAGGTAAAGCCCATGTCACACTGAACCAACGGATGCAAAGAGGATGTAAAACGGACAAAAAACCTTGCCATCTGTTGGTTAACGCGATGTATCCGTTCTGTACTCACTGCCTCCATTTTGCTTCCTCTCTATCCGTCCAGCATCCATTTATGGATGTTTAATCCGCTCCAAAAGTTTTGGGCTGCCTAAAACTTTTGCGCAGAAAATGTATCCAGTTCGTCCGTTCTGCATCCGTTACGCATCCGCTATATCCGCTATATCTGCTAGGCGTCCGCTACGCATCCGCGCAACTCCATCCTCTCCAGTGGTAAACGGACGCAGGGAGGAAGCGGAATGGACACAGAACGGATGCAGAATGGATGCCTAGCGGATGCAGCACGGAAACAAAGTGTTTAAAACGGAAAAAACGTTCGCAGAGGGGACCTATCTCAGATATTAAGGATGTCTACAAGATGCCTAGAGGATGCCTAGAGGATGCCTAGCGGAAAACCTATACTGCCTATAAAAAGGGGGAGCAACTCGCCTGCATCGCAATTTCAGAACAGCAGCCCAGTGGTGCAGACCTCTGCAGCTTTCGTCTGTATTAAGATTATGAATTATTTATCAGTGTAAGGGAAAGAAGACTGTATAGTGAAGGTATAATGTAATGATGGATCTAAAATTGCCCTGGTTTATTTCCTATATCAAATACATAGCATTATGTTCTTTGTTGTATGCTTTGTTATTTTTGTTGTTTTTTGAATGTAAAAGCAACAAAATAAAAATGTTAAATCATTAGATCTATTTAACTGATTTATCTAACCTCAACTGACAGTCAAGTGAAACAGTATTGGTATGCTACTGAATATTTAGTATTTCCAGCAGGACTTGTCTATATAATCCCTTTATATTTCTCATGTATGTATTTATGTATGTATGTATGTATGTATGTATGTATGTATGTATATATTTATGTATGTATGTATGTATGTATGTATGTATGTATGTATGTATGTATGTTTGGATTCTGTTCAAAACAAAATGGTCTTTTGGTTTGAACTCAACTATATTCTTATGATACACTATTTTGCTAGTATCAGGTAATATAATTTTTGGAATACTAATTCTTAGAATTGATTGGTATTTTTTTCCTTTCTTTAATGTCAAACCATCTGGAAAAGGCAATTTAATATTTCCATTTTCTATTAGCGAGTCCTTTAATTATAAAACATGCTAATTCTAACTTCAGTTAGGAAACATGATAATAATTAACCTACTTATCTGAGTTCAGAAGAAATGTCATTAAATACAAATTACAACATGTGAAGTCAAAACCAGGAGATTAGCAAGAGCCATAGTTTAATTTGGACTACATTTTCAGTTTATGCAACTTTAGTAAAATCAATGAAATATCCTGGTGGTTACAGAGCAATTATAAAAGCTTGCCAATAGTTACACAAATATCATTTTATTTCTTGAACATATCACACGAATATGACTCACTTTTAGAAAACAAAGACCAAGTAGGCTAAAAGCACTACGGTTTAAAAAATCTACAAGTTTCTCCAAACAAAATTGTTTATTTGATTTTTTAAAATTTGAAACAATACTTCTGGCAACTGCCTGGACAATTCCTGAAGTTCCTAAAAAATACAACGAATGGTTGCAGGAACTGGGCTTGGTTAGCCCAGTAAAGAGAAGGACCAGAGGAGACATGATAGCGGTCTTCCAATATTTGAGGGGCTGCCACAGGGAGGAAGGGGTCAATCTATTTTCTAAAGCTCCTGTTGGCCAGACAAGGACTAATGGATGGAAACTGAACAAGGAGAGATTTAACCTGGAAATAAGGAGAAACTTTGTGACAGTGAGAACAATGAACCAATGGAACAGCTTGCCCTCGGAAGTTGTGGGAGTGCTATCACTTTTGACTTTCAAGACTACCATTTATCAGAAATGGTGTAGGGTCTCCCGTTAGGTGGGGAGTTGAACTAGATGACCTACAAGGTCCCTTCCAACTCTGATTATCTGTTAAATCTGTTTTCTTGCAAAAATGGTTAGAAACCAGGTGACTGTAAATTGCCTTAAACCCAAAGCTGGTTGATCTTGGGACCATTCCTTTTTCTCAGATCTAAGAAATAAGTAATGCCGAATGCTTCTATGCCAAGAAAACTGTAGGCCATGAGTCAACACTAACTTGAAGATGTTCAGATACACATCTGAAGTGATTCTGACAGCTATACAAGGAAGACCAGGGAACAGAGAATGTCCATCCCTGGTATTCAGCCTATTGATTGCAAAGAATGTGATATGGGCAATGAATTCCAATAACATTTAGAAAACATCCAAATGTAAAAAACTGGGGCACATTCTTTGAAAAAAAGCACATTAATTGAACAAAATAAAGTTTACTGCTGAATAAACACAAGATCTTTCTGTAAATACAATTCCAACAATCTAGACATTTTTCAAAGGAATTTTATATTTGATAAACGGGAAATTCATCTGAAGAGACAAGATGGTTTTTCATTTATTCTATTTCTCTTCTGTCAAAGAAAAACATTGACCATTATGATTTTTGTAGCAGAGGTATTAACTCACATGGCATTTTCAAGGTTCTGCTGGAATCACTGTGAGGTGTATCAATGTGTTCATCTATTAATAGTTTAATAAAAAGGTAGGAGTAGCTTCATTCACAATAATGGCTTGAAAGTTCTTTTTACACAGATATCAGTGTAACTTCTCATGTCAAGGAGATCTGCCATGCCCTTGAATACATCCTATCTATGTTACTAGTTTCATACCAATGCTGCATGAACATTATGGAAATTATTTTGGCATCCTGAAAAATGTTTGGTCCGGTCCTTTTGGCTAGTTCCTCAGAAAGAAAAAGTCATATGTTATTATTTCTGCTTACTATATTTAATTAAAATGTCAGATAGCTACTCATGTTGGTGAAAGTAACAAAATAGTATGGACAAGCTATAGTCTATGGATTCATTTTTTTAGCCTCTGTGGACCTCAAAAGAGGGAGTTGATGAAATATGTATACTAGCCAGATATAGACCAATATAATTTAAAATTTAAGCAATGAAAGTGGTATAATGTATCTCCAGTATGCTTAAAAAGATATTTTACTTTTAACAAATTTTATTTTCAAACATTGCTAAAAAGGGGCAAAAATTCCATTCAGGTTCCACTGGTGATATCAGTGTAACATCATCACATCATTACAATCCAAATGATCATTATAGGCTGAAAACATAACATTAATAATCATAAAAACAGTGCTTGACTACACAAACACTGTATAATTCGATAGACATATTGCTTTTTAATAAAGTAAAATATAATCTCTATAAGTTTTGATGTAGAATTAATTAGCATCAGTTACTAAAGATCTATTAATGTACCATTTCAATAAAGTCCAGAAACAAATGTGAATGTGCTCATAAATCATGACATTCCTCTTTCCCTACCTCCCATTGAAATTTCCCCTTCAATTTTGAAGAAATATGCAATAAGGTTACCATCTGTATGTTTTAATTCAGGCCATATCAACATTTTTATAGCATTCCCAGATTGTTACATAGCTTGGTTATTAGCAATTACAAACACGGCTCAAATTATTAGCAATGGGATGTCTTTATCCAGTTCATGTAATCTCTGCCTCTTTTATTTATTTTGGAGGAGCAATGAATATAAAATGTCTCTGCTGGACTCTGACATGGTGTTTACAAAGGCAGATGTCTATAACAATCAAGAGAGGTAATGGGGGAGGTTGAGATGTGGGATGTTATTACAGCCATTGAAAGTTTCTTTCATCTGAGTTTGACTTGTACTCAAGAATTGTTATAAGTTTTTCTTTTTTCAGAAATACAAAGAAGAGAGAGTGGTAGGAAAGAATATAGCTGCAGACATAAAACGACCGAATGTCTTTCTTATTATACTAAATCCAGAAGCTGTCTTGGGAGATAACTTTAGGTCATCAGTGACACACACATAGAATCAACAGATAACTAGATTTTCTGTTCCTTCAGAACAGAAAGAACAAGAAGGGTACAAGAAGAAGGGAGACAATGGAATCTAATGCAAAGGAAGAAGTATTTCTCTGTTTTAATACTGATCTTGCTTGGAGCACAGTGTATCTATCTATTATAGTTTTTCATTTCAACATAACTAAACTTAATTGGGAAAAGCCTGCATCTTAAAACCCTTTTTCAAATATTGGATTAAAATTCTGAATTGTACCTAGTTTTCCTTTCTCATTTTTCTCAGCTTAATGAAATGAGAGAAAACTAATATTTTTACAGAGTATTCATGAAATGCACCAAGAAGGGGATTTAAGATCACAAAAGTAAGGTGCTATATCAGCAACACACAATGGTAATACAAGAATATGCAAAGATGAAGAACACAATAATTTCCTGCATATTTAGGCTTTAAATTTGACATATGATCTTTATAGCCTGACACTGTGTTAACAGTACTTGGTAATCACAAATGGCAGAGTAACATATAAGTGAACTTTACTGGTATTCAAATGAGATTGAGGGCAATTCCTCATAAATTCTCCTCATTGTTCCAAAAACTCAGAAATGAGGACACATACATACAGAAGACATTGGTGGTGGAACCAGAGCATAAGAAGTGGTAGAAGTGGAATTACTATTCTTTAGTAGCTTAATATGAAAAGTACTTTCTGCTAGGAAAAAATCATAATTCTGGAATTTTATCATCTTGAATAAATTAATAAAGAAATAAAATTAATCTTGATGTTCATCATATGTGTAAGTATGTTTAATTTGTATTTTTATTCTTCTTTCTAAAATGGACTTACCAGCAGCCATCCGAGTAAAAGAAGCTTTCAAACAGCCAAACAATGAAGATGACGAAGTAGGCAAAATAATTTCGGTTTTAACTCCCTTAGACTAATTTAGGACTGTAGGTTTATATTCAAATACATAATTTTAATTTAAACTTTAACTGGGAAGGCTCCCCCCCCCCCAAAAAAAAAAAAAAATCAGAATCTTGAAAATTTCAAGCCAGTATAGTTTCCCAAAGTCCCAGTTCAGCAGAGAATAATGGAGATAATGGAGGTCAGGGCAGTCTGGCATGCTATGGTCCATGGGGCTGTGAAGAATTTGAACATGACTTAGCAACTGAACAACAACAAATTCTACTGCACCAAAACATCAGCAATAGCAATAGCACTTAGCCTTTTATACCACTTTACATTGCTTTATAGCCCTCTCTAAATGGTTTACAGAGTCAGCATATTGCCCCCAACAATCTGGATCCTCATTATACTGACCTTGGAAGGCTGAATCAACCATGAATCTGGTCAGATTTGAACTGCTAAATTGCAGTAAGCTAGCAGTCAGCAGAACAAGCCTGCAGTACTGCACTCTAACCACTGCGCCACCATGGCTCTTAATGCTGACTGTTCACACATGTAACAAATTCAGTGTTCTATATTCAATATTGTATTCTGCTTATAGAGCTTGTCTTCATTGCCAAATTAGGAGAAATGGAATAAATTGTGCTCTCTCGAGAACATATTCAGGAGACACTGAATTTTCCTTGAGCCTCTAAAAACACTGAATTCCTATTGAGATTTAACATTACCAGAGATAATGATTACCATGCTAGAAAATTTAATTGGTTTATTTATAGAACAGACAGCTAAATAAATGTGTTACATATATTTGAAAAAGCAGAACATGTAAATTTTTCCTTTTTTTAAAGCAACTATTTAGCAAGTGTTCTATTTATGGCTTAACTCTGCTTCTAATTTCACTCTTTGGAAATATTATCTGCGACTACTTGGTGGGAGCACTGTAATGCGACAAATAAATGGAATTTAAGCATTCAAATAAGTATTTATATCTATGCTTTAAATTAGATTTTAAAAAGCTGCTCTTTTTCTGAAAATTGACTTTGTCAAACTTAGGGTAGATATTTCCTACATCATTCCTAACATTTGTAAGCTGCTGAGATGTCCAGCCTTGGCAACTTTAAGACTTGTGGTCTTCAACTCCCAGAATTCTTCAGCTACATGGAGCTTTGAGCCATAGTCCATAGGGAACTTTGAGCCAAAGTCCATAGGTCAGGGATATCAAACTGGTGATCCATGGGCTGGATGCATCACACACAGACCACAACCACCCCAACTCTGCAAAGAGAAAAATCATCACAAAAAATCATGTGATGGCAAGTGATGCCACAAGCTTGACACCCATGTCATAGATCTTATGGTTGCCAAAGTCAGACACTGCTATGGTAAATGTGGAGAATCTCTTTGATTGCATTACAGTTAAATCCAACATATAAACAAGCAAACAGTAGTTGATTAAGTTAATGAAGCCATGAAAAGTGAGTACCATGAAGTATGGACTTTGCAATACTTGCAAAATGGTTTTTGTAATACTGGTTAGCTACTGCACTGGTTAGCTTCTATGAATTTTCTTGCATTTTAATTAACTTTATTTCTCTTTTCTTTTCAAATGCACTGTTAATTATTTGCATAAGCCCTAAATTACAAGAAGAATGTAAAAAAACATTTTCTTTTAAAAACTAGGACTGGCCAAGTGTTTGATGCATTCTACTTTGGTTTTTTGCTGTCCCAAACTTCCACAAACAAAGCAAGGATTTGAGCCCAGCTGGAAAACCACTTGAATGTATCTTTACCAATGGATACATTCTGGTGTTTTTCCTTTGCAAATGTTTCTTTTACTTTTATTCAGAATACAGTGTACTTTTCAACTCTTATGCTTACATTATATTGAATGTCTAATTTTTCATGATGTAACGAGACAGATTATTTTTCCTAATCCAACCAACTTTTATTCTGAAGTATCTTTGTTGCGCAAACTATAAAAAGAAATGCAATTCTATGTTCCAGGTTCTCTCTTTTATAAAAGGAAATCCTTTTTTAAAAATTTGGAACCTTTCAAATAAACCATAAATTAAGGGTCTTCCTATCTTGAAATTTTAATTGGGGTCCACCATACCATCAAAATACATTAGGGATTGAAATTGAATTTTGTCTAAAACCAGAAATTCTGCAGCAGTTCAATCTGCTGATTACTGCAGCCCCCAATACTCCTGCTGCTTGTCTCTCCATGTCAAACAGGCAGTTGCCAATTGCCTCCTTTTCTGTGGTGAGGTCTCACTGGTCACATATACTTTGCAAAAAACTTATAGTATTGTTTACAAAGTTAGAGCATCAGCATGTAGGCACAGCATCTCTGCCCCAGCTACTGTTATACAAATGTCACAGTAATATAATATTTTCTTAGCACAAAGAGGGTTACTGAATTGAAATTTAGCAGAATTAGATTAAGAAGTTGATCATGATTACTTAGACCAGGGGTGTCAAACTTGATTTCATTGAGGGCCACATCAGGATTGTGTTTGAATTCAGGAGGGCTTGGGGGGGGGGTCTGTGGCCAGAATGGCCAGCATGATATCACTTGTGTTGGGGGTGCCTAAGACAGGCTCCTGAGTTGCGATGGCCTCCTTGCAACCTTCTTCCAGTGAAAATGGGGCTCAAGGGGAGGCATGCATGGCCCTTGTGAGCTCCATTTTTGTGGGAAGAGGCACTGTGGACTGGTTCTTCACTATTTCTGGGCAGCCGTGAACTGGATCCAGCCCCCAGCCCTTGAGTTTGACACCCCTGAAATATCACAAAAATAGACCAATGGTCTGATTTAATTTAAGATAGGTATGCTCTTATTTTTTCAAACATTAAACAAGTATAAATAAATACTTACAAAAGCATAGAAAGCAAGCAGAAATAGTTTTCAGTTGGAAAGAATACATTTTCTAAAATGATATCTGTTGTGACAAGGGCAAGCAGAATTTAAAAACACAGAAAGTATACTTTCTTCACACTAAATATGTCCTTATTCATATGTAAATTTATGCAGATTTAGACTATTGACAAGTCAAAACTCACTGCATTAAATAACTCAGTTATTGTCCTGGTTGAGTTAGGTAAGAATTGCTTCCAATAAATGTGCTCTGAAGTGCATCCTAAAATATTTAATTAGTTTGCAGTATTCTACCTAAACAGATTTTAGAGTAATATATAGTTCAATCATTTGTATTTTTTCCCAGCAATAGCCATTTCTACAGATATAACAACAGAAAATTGTATAACTCTACCTGTCATGATGATATTAGCTTTACTAGTATATAAATGTCAATATTCATTTTAATCCCTGTATTTATTTGGCTTGATAAAATTTGCTATTATATTATGTATTTATTATGTCTACATATTTCCTAAAGTTAACAAACCCAATCGTCAAGCTTCTAAGTTGCCATTTGGCCTAAACCCTATATTAGTTAACTGAATGCTATCTCTTTTTGAAGTCTATGTATATATAACCCAAACTGCAGCTGTTCATATAATACAATGTAAGACTTTTATTTTGAATGTTAAGGCCATGTCACACTGCCCAACGGATGCAAAAAGGACACAACGGATGAGCAAAATGTTCCATCCGTTGTTATCCGTGCTCAGAAGGGGCGAAAATTTGCATAAGCAGAGCGGATAACATGGAAAGGAACGGACGTGGGGAGGATGCAGAGCGGATGTATAGAGGATGCATAGAGGATGCAGAGCGGATGTGTAGAGGATGCAGAGCGGATGCAGAGTGGATGCGTAGAGGATGCGTAGAGGATGCAGAGCGGATGCGTAGAGGATGCAGAGTGGATGAGCTGCATCCGCTTTCATCCTTTCTCCATCCGTGCTACTAACGCTGCGTGTCCGTTCTGCTTCCTCCCTGCGTCCGTTTACCGCTGGAACGGATTTGAGTTGTGCGGATGCACAGCGGATGCCTAGCGGATATAGCAGATGCGTAATGGATGCAGAAAGGATGTCCTCCGTATGCCTAGAGGATGCAGAATGGATGCATTGGATACATTTTCCGCTCAAAAGTTTTGGGCAGCTCAAAACTTTCTGAGCGGATGAAACATCAATAAACGGATGCTGGACGGATAGAGAGGAAGCAAAATGGAATACATCGCATTAACCAACAGATGACAAGCTTTTTTGTCCATTTTACATCCTCTTTGCATCCGTTGGTGCAGTGTGACATGGGCTTTAGTTTTCAGAAAGACTTTGAGACATGAAAATATGCATTTACTTAATGCATTTGGCATCTTGTTTTGTAACAGAACAACCTACAAGGACTGTTATAAATATATGTAAAGACATTCTGGATTTGAACCCAGATATGAATATAGAAATAAATAAAAGTTTGTAGGATGATAGGGTTCCCAAAGGCTGTATGGGAATATCAAATAACTCTATAATTTGGAAGATATACCTGATGAGCAGACATTTAGTGACCGTTAAAGTTATAATGTCACTAAAAAAATGACTATTTTTTTACACTTATGACCATTGCAACACCCCCATGGTCAGATGATCAAATCTGGATGTTTGATAACTGGCATATATTTATGACAGATATCCCCACGATATATGATTGCTACCTTCTATCCAGCAAAGTCAAAGGGGAAGGCCAGATTCACTTAACAGCTCTACTAACTTAACAACTACTGTAATTCACTCAGCTGCAGCAAGAAAGGTTGTAAAATGGGGCAAAACACATTTAATACATAGATATTATTGCTAACATCAGATAGACATTATTGCTCTCATGCACATTGTGACTGCAGATGCCAAGATATTAATATCTGATGTTAAATAAATGTACTTCATCTATAAGTTACATCTTTAGCATGGCTGCCTTGGAGTAGTCCCAGTATTTGTGGATTTATCTCTTCAGCGTGGTTTTGTAAACACTAATTCTTTTCAAATGGGATTAGTTATCTGTCCCACAGAGACATTCTTGAATATTTCAGACTATGGACTAGCTGGATGTCCTTCCTTCAGAACTAACCAATATTATTTATTGGGATCAGAAGGGACTCACTATATGTAGCCTCCAATTCATATAATTGGTGCTTTCTCCCACTGTGCTAATCTGTTTCATGTCACCCAAGTATGATATGTGAATTCAATCATATGTGAATGAGTTATGACATCATACTTATTTTGAGTTATGACATCAATACTTATTTTGTTATTTAACTTTAAGAACTCATAAATACTAAGAATACAATAAATGAATAAGTCATGAAACTACAAGGCTATGGGGAACAGAGAACACAAAGATCTACTTCAATTTTCAGAGTTCTTTGTCAGATTCAATAGGAATTACAGCTTATTTCAGCAAGCTCTGAGGAATTTTGTATTAAAAACTTAAAATTATGAGCTTTAGGCAGACTTCTAGTGTTCTTTTGAAAAATTCCCAGAGATGGTAAGCCAAATTTGTTTGATAGTATGCCCCTGGAATCCAAGCTAAATATTACAATCAAGCCAACTAAATAGAAAAATAATATAGAAATAGCTTTCAAATACTTTTTGTTTGCCAAATCACAGCCTCCTGTAATCAGGATTGATTACAAACAATTAAGAAGTATTTGGAACATGATCTGAACATTAATCCTGTCTTGTGTTCTTTTTATATCTAATTATTAGCTTAAGATGACTATTATGGCTTAATTACTAGATTTATTCTTAGAATGTTTGTAGAAATGGGTATATTGTGTGTGCTTGGACAAGGATCACACTGTAAGTCTATGAGCTTATTACCTTAAACTTACACAGAAGAACATAAAATTAAAGAGAATTTAATAAAACATTTAGTGAATATTACCAACATACAAAAAAATTCATTGTATTATTTTTACCAATGTAATGCAGACTGATTCATAATAATCACTAACAGGCAGAGACTTCAACAAGTTACAGTTTAAGCAAGTAAATATTTTTCCAGTACATGGAAGAAAAGCTTATTTAAATTAAATCAACACCAAAAAGCATAATTATGGGAGAAGAAAAAGTCCAATTACTAAGTTTTCAGTTTGGAAAGCATTACAACTCTTGTTCTGCTTTTGAATTCTTGTTCTCCAGGTTTTATATCAAACTCATGTCAAACTCATGGCCCACAGGCTGAATACACCATGTGCTGGCCATGCCCACTCATTTTAGCGAAGGGGGAAAAGTTGCAATATGTCACGTGACAACAATGTGACGCAGCGAGTTTGACACCACTTTTTTATATAGTATATATTATAAGACTTTTATTTTAAATGTTCCTCTCTATGCTAATTTAGAACAGATGAGGCTCAAAACCATTCATTTAGTGAATGAAGTTCCCACAGCACTGAAAAAGGTGATTTACAACTGGTTCTCACACATGCAGCCATTGCAGCATCCATACCGTCATGTAAACAACTTTGGAAATGTCATGCTTTATGACATTTCAGTGTCATATGATCATGTGATCACCAGTCATGATCTTCCCAGCCAAGTAAAGGGGGAATCTAGATTTGCTTAAGGATCACATGATTCACTTAACTGAGTAATTCACTGAAGAGACTTGGCAAAAAAGGTTGTAAAATCAGGCATGACTCAGTTAGCAACCAGTTTGTTTAGCAACTTAATTTCTGGTCCCAATTGCAGTCATAAGTTGAGGACTATCTGCACTACATATATTTGAATTTAGATCTACCATAATCAATGAAACTATGCATAAATACCAGTGGAAGTAGTTTGGGTATTATTAAATTTTATTTCTGTAGTCTGACCTCTGCTCTATTGAAATGTTTCTTAGTTGTTGCATTTAAAAAAAAATGAAATCAGAATCTTCATGGGAAGAAGTTTTTAATTATCAGTATTTGGAACTTATCTAACTCCCTCTCCAATTGCTCAGGCTATATATGAATACTTAGCAAAACATTATTTAAATAGTTTGACAATGGAGGCTTTCCATTGTATTCCAGTGTTTGAATATGTAATAAAATAATGTTTATTCAGATAACAGATAATCAGAGTTGGAAGGGACCTTGTAGATCATCTGGTCCAATCCCCCGCCCAAGCAGGAGACCCTACACCATTTCTGACAAATGGCAGTCCAATCTCTTCTTCAAAGTCTCAAGTGCTGGCGCTCCCACAGCTTCTGAGGGCAAGCTGTTCTATTGGTTGATTGTTCTCACTGTCAGAAAGTTTCTCCTTATTTCCAGGTTAAATATCTCCTTGTTCAGTTTCCATCCATTATTCCTTGTCTGGCCTACAGGCATTTTCGAAAATAGATTAACCCCTTTCTCTTTGTGGCAGCCCCTCAAATATTGGAAGACTGCTATCATGTCTCCCCTGGTCCTTCTCTTTACTAGACTAGCCAAGCCCAGTTGCTGCAACTGTTTGTTGTATATTTTAGCCTCCAGTCCCCTCATCATCCTAGTTGCTCTTCTCTGTACTTTTTCTGGAGTCTCAACATATTTTTTATAATGTGGTGAACAAAATGGATGCAGTACTCTAGGTGTGGTCTTACGAAGGCTTTATAAAGTGGTATTGGTACTTCCCTTGATCTTGATTGTATCCTTCTGTTAATACAATTTAGAATTGCATTAGCTTTTTTAGTGGCTGCTGCACATTGCTGGCTCATATTTAGTTGGTTGTCCACTAAGACTCCAAGATCCCTCTCACAGATACTGCTATTGAGCCTGGTTTCACCCAGTCTGTATGTGTACTTTTGGTTTTTCTTGCCTAAACGTAGGACTTTACTTTTCTCTACATTGAATTTCATTTTGTTAGATATGGCCCAGTGTTCTAGTCTATTCAAAGCAGGATCCAGGAATACAGGAAATTATCAACTTACAATGTTTGTTTAATGATGTTCAAAGTTACAACAATGCTAAAAAAATGACTTATGACTGGTCCTCACACTTACTACTGTTGTAGCATCTTGCAGCCATACGATTGCCATTTGTGACTTTTCCAGCTGGCTTCCACCAAGCAAAGTCAATGGGGAAGCCAGTAGGTAACATTGCAAATTGTAGATATGTGATATCTTGTTTAACAAATGGGATAAAAAATATCAGAATCACTGAATAAAATCTTTCAAAGCTCATGGAACTACTAGAGGACTGGAAAAGAGTTGAAGCAGTTCCAATATTCAATTATAGTAAAAAAAATGGATCCAGGAAACTACAGACCTATCAGTCTGAAAAAACTTTGGAAAAGATAATCAAGCAACAGATTTGCCAGCAACTAGATACAAGCAAAGCTGACATGGGTTTGTTGATAATATATCATGCCAAGTAAACCTTTATTGCTTTCTTTGTCAAAATGACTAAATTGATGGATTAGAAAAACACCGTGGACACAGTTTTCTTACAGACAATATCATAACTGAAAGATCAACTGCACTCAGTGAACTACATCTAAATGGTGGAAGAGGTTCTGTCTGAGGCCCAATATCTTCAACATCTTCATAAATGGTTTAGCCAAAGGGACAAAAGAGAAATATCAGATCTGTAGATGACACCAAGCAGGGTGAGCGGAGGCGAGAAGCTAACAACTGAGAAGAAAGACTCAAAAGGATCTTAACAGACTTGAACACTGTGCTTTATCCAACAAAATGCAATTTAGTGGTGAAAAAAGTTAAATCTTACATTTAGGCAAGAAAAATCAAATGTACAAGTACAGAATAGATGGTACCTGTTCTGACCTAGGCTTCCCCAACAGCACCAGGCCAACTCCTCATCCCAACAAACCCCTTTTATTCAGTTTACAGTGAATTCCTCTCCAGCAAAGTCCCAGCCAACACTCTTTCAAGATTTCACAATTATCAGACTTTGAAAGATGCCAGGATGATATCTTTCAGAGGCCTCTCTGTAGCAGACAATACTAGGCAAGAATGCAGGAACAGATCTTCAAATGAACTAATTGTTTCCTGCAAAACCCACTCCCCTTTCACTCCTCTTTTATTCCCGATAGGAGGGGCTATTCACTGTCCACCTTGGCTTTACTCCCAAGTTGACCCTTGTTCCTGGCTGTTCCCCTTTTCTGGCAGCTCTTCATATGCTCACACTGGGAACAGGATCCAGCTGTCCTTTTGCCTCACTGATATCTAATCCAAAGGCAGCTGATAGCTGTCAGATGGCCCTGACCCCATCTCTGCCTCCAATGAAGAACACTTGTCAAAGCCTTCCTCAGACTCTAGGACTAGCTCATGTGTCTCCCCAACTTTCTTACTGCCTGAATCTGTTGCCAGCTCTGCTGGCCACTGGTGGGCCACAACAGTATCTGGCTCAACAGTAGTGACTGTGAGAGAGATCTAAGTGTCCTAATGAACCATTACTCAAGTATGAGCCAGCAGTGAGCTGCATCTGCCAAAAAAGCCAATGCACTCCTAGACTGCATCAACAGAATAATGATATCAAGATCATGTGATATGATACTACTGCTTTCTATCACACTGGTAAATGCACACTTGGGATACTGTCCAGTTCTGGTGACCATGATATAAAAAAGGTGTTGAGAATGCAAAGAAGAGCACAAAGATGTCAAGGAGCTGAAGATTAAATGGTATGGCAAAAGTTTTCAGGAACTAAGTTTGTCTGTTCTGATGAAGAGAAGGAGAGAGTAATGAAGAGAAGGAAAGAGATGGAAGAGCAACATAATAAGAGTCTTCCATTATTTGAGGGACTGTTACAAGAAAAGGGGATCAATCTATTCTCCAAAGCACCTGAAGTCAGGATAAGAAATAATGGGTGGAAGATTATTAAGAAATCCAATATAGAATTAATGCAGTGTAATGTAGCTAATGTAGAATTAAGGGTAAATTTCCTGATAGTAAGAAGAATCAGTGAAATGACTTATCTCCAGAAACTGTGTGTGCTCCATCACTGAATTTTTTTTAAGAAGAGATTGGACTACAATTTGTTGAAAATGGTATAGGGTCTCTTACTCAAGCAAAATACCTCCAAAGTCTCTTCCATCTCTGTTATTTATGATCTAAGGTCAAATCAAATATGTTCACAGATTGCCTCATTTAAATCGTTGCACTACTTAACAAAGAATTTTCTTCTCCAAATATACTAATAAATTGAGGATTACTTGTACAATATAATTACCAGGTTTTTTTCTATCATGTCAAAGTTAAAATATCTTTACAAACACTTGTTTATAAAAGACAAACTGAATCCCCTGAAACAAGGGCAAATAGGTTATGTTCTTTATAATGATCAGCTAGAATCTCAAATTTTCCTAAATACCTCATGAGATGAAGATCCTTACATGATAAAATGTTGCCTATCTGTTATTCCCATCTGGTCTCATCTACTATACTATCTTCTACCTGACAATCTTTTAAATATTAGAATTCTCAGTCTAGCCATCCTAGAGCCTCTTCTTTGGGTGCAGTTCAGATTCTCAATATTCTTCAAATGAAATGTCCAGAACATGAAGTATCAAAGTTAGTTTGGCTGGTATAAAAACACAGCAAAACTATTATTTCCTTTGATGTGGACATCATGGTTTTTTAAATTCAGTTGAAATTTACACTATTTTTTTTTTTTAGCATCTCCCTCACAATTGGGTCACATGGAATTTATTATCCATGAAGGAAGTTTTCCCCAATCTGATGCTGCCAGTTGTGTCTTTAGCTACTTTTCCAGAACATCCAGAGCACTAAGTATATCTTTCAAACCGCCTTGCTAACCTTCTCTCTTTGTGCTAAAGACTTACAGTATGTCTGTTTGACTTCCAATAAATAATTTTAAACATGGTTCCCACTTGAGAAGATTTTACTGTATCTTAAATCTGTTTTCTATAATATTGTTTATTCCTCCTAGTTTTGTGTTATTTGCAAATATGATAAGCAATCCTTCCTCACATTGTATATAAGATTGTATATAAAAATATTGGATCAAACACCCTTACAACAGAGACTTGTAGCATCCAATTTGAGACTGCCCAACAGGTTGATTAATGAACACCCACTGAGTATGATTGTTTAACCAGCTGTTATATATCATATGGATACGTCAAAAGACATTATATCAACCCTGTTACTATCATCAGCCAAACTTTAATTTCATCACAACGTGAAATCAGGTTTGTTTGACAAGACCTATTTTTAAAAAAAATCAAGTTGACTGGCATTAATTACATTTTGTGAACTACATATAAATTGGAGTAGTGGTAAATAAATGGCAAGGACAGGGCAACCAGACAGCACTATACAGATTGCCTGATGAGTTGGGCTCATTCCAACTATGTGTTGAATATAGCTAAGTGTATAGCCCAGATTCAATTTATAAAATGAGGGATGAAGGAATTCAAACTGATCTGTTATTCATGCTTTCTCCCTGAGTAACCTGTCAGACAAGCCCTGTTTTAATATGGTAAAAACGTCCTCTAGAAGGAAATATGTGATGTTGTTGTTGTTTATGATGAACCTATAGTTCTAATTAACATGTTGTCTACAGCATATTTTCTTTGGCCAAAGTCTAATTTAAAAAAGATTCTCCAAGCAAGCTGTTCAGATTTCTGACAAGAATGACCTGTCCCTTGTTTGATAGCTGCTATATGAGCAAGAAAGAGAATGAACAAAGAACTAAGAATAAGAGTTTTAGATCAGAACAGGATTTTTTAGAAAGAGGTTCTGGAGAGAGCCAACCACTTTTGGCTCTGATTCCACAAGTATGTTGGCCTCAGAATTACTCCAGGGAAAAGTAGATAGAAAACAACACGTACATCCTTGTATCTTAAATTGGCAAATATCAACAATACAGATTAATTAGCCTTCATCAGTCAATGTTTCAATTGTGTATTACAGAATTGTTTGGAAAGTTTTAGTATTCTGGCTGAATACTAAATGATGATAGTGATTTATAATGGTGATTTATAATGGAGGCTGAAAAAAGAATAAACAAGGTTTGGAATTCATTTTCAGTCTGGTTAAACTAAATCAGAAAAGGTTTATTGGGTCATCACAACAATCCGTGCCAACTTTTATAATATTTCCTCTGATTCCATTATGTCTTGAAGCCTACCTTGTTTTATGAGTTTTATAATTTTTTTTCCAGACTAATTTATAGCAAAATTATGTTATCCATACTCCTGCCCAACAGTAAATGATACTGAGTGGATTTCCGATATGGAATTCTAACTGTAGCACCTTTTTTATATTTT
>BLBF01000043.1:11136785-11177244 GCA_015471245.1 Laticauda colubrina
GTGTGTGTGTGTGTGTGTGTGTGTGTGTGTGTGTGTGTGTGTGTGTTCATGTGTAAGAGCATGGGGGTTTTGAAACTAAAACATCAACTGCTTTGATTGCAATATTATATATTTTATCTATACAGCTGTGATAATAAACCAAAACCTAGAACTGGAAAATAATTGGTTGCTTAATGCTAATAACCCAAGACTTTTTATACGTGAACTAATATCATGCCTCACTACATAGAATCTGGCAAAAAGCAATAGCAATTTTTGAAAACTGTGAGGTTCTATGTTTTGAACAGAGTTTTTAAATTTTCCTATGAAGGAATAGAATTTTTTTTTTTTTTTGGACAAATTACTCCTTTGACACAAATTTCTTCATTTGAGTTTAATTGTCGTAAAGTGAAAATCAAATGTAAAATGGAACACAAAATAACACAGAAAGCATTTAAGTTGTACAATGAAAGGCCGATTTAAGTAGGTCTGCCTACAAAGCTGTAAAATCATCTACCTTTGCCTGACAACAAAACTGCACAATTAGAGTTGAATTTAAAAAAAAAAGAGACTAATCAGGTTTCAAAACATGCAGTAAAGGGAGAAAATATCCTGCAGAAAAGAAGAAATACATTATGCCCATGGGTGCAATACACCTACACCAAGCCAAGTTTGTTAGCTTTTTACCTCTACAGGATGTTCATGCAGTGCTGTAATATAACATCTCAATTACTATACTGTTACATTGCCATCCAGCAGCTTCTCTAAATAAATACTAACTTATTTATATTACAATAATTTATATTTCTTCTTTGAATTGCAGGAAAAAGAGATACTGAGAGAACAGGAGCTTTAAAATTTTTTTTTAAAAGCTCATACTAAAATCTTCCCAATTGTCACATTTAGCAACTGACCCTATTGATCCATACAAGTGGTTCTCGACTTATGACCACTCATTTTAACAACAGTTTGAAATTACATCAACCTTCAAAAAAGCCACTTACGACTTAAATTCACAATTATGACCACTGCAATACAGCCTTCAGTCATGTGTTTGTGGTTTGGATACTTTCAACTGGTTTATGTATGGTTGGTTTCAGCATCCTGAGATTACAATTTGCAACTTTTTTGTTGGATTCACTGGGGAAGCTATATTCACTTAATGACTGCATGATTTGCTTAATGACCATGGTGACTTATTATTGCTGTAAAACTGTTATTAAAATCAGGTCCAATTTTGTTATGACTTGACTTTTGACCGCAGTGACTTATGATGGAAATTTTGGTCCCACTTGTGGTCACAAGTTAGAGACTATTTCTATGGCAGATTCAACCTCCTTTTCATCAAATCTAGATCATCAAGCTGTTTTGTCTTCCACCTGTCAAATACCCTAACCAAATAGCCTTGTTTTACAGTTCCCACTCACTAATCATTCAGTCACTTACCTGTGTCAGAAGTTGCAGTCTGTTCATTAGCTAGGCCCAGCTAGAAATTTTGCTTCCAGAGTCAACCTATGTAGAGTTTAACTCCCACACATGTTCTTTATTTGTTACACTTAAAATGCCACAAAATCAGAAAGACTCAAGGTGCCTTATGTTAAAAACTCAGTAGAATGCATTCTGCACCATCAGAATGCAGAAGCTATAAAAATGAAATGATGCTATGAGGAAGTACATAAAACATCAGTTTGCTCATGAAGAACCTTCATTAGTCACCATTTGGCAGGATCACAAAACTTCTTGGCTCATGTTCTGTTTAAAAAGCCAGGTTTTAAAGTTATTCTTAGGCAGTAAAAACCAAATGCCCAGTTATAGAATAGGTAATACCTGGCTCAACAGTAATAACTGGAAGAGTATCTTGGTGTCTTAGTAATGAGCCAGCAGTGTGCTGCAGTTGCCAAAAAAGCCAATGCAGACCTTGGCTGCATGAACAAAGGGATAGCATCTAGATCACGAAAAGTGATAATACAATTTTATACACCACTAAGGAGACTACACATGGAATACTGCATCCAGTTCTGGTCATCACGATACAAAAAGGGCTGGAGACCATAAAAAATGTACAATGAAATGTAACAAAGATGACAAGGGGTCTGGAGAATAAACCATATGATGAACAGTTAAGGGAAGTAGGTATAGTTAGGGGTAACATGATAGCTGCCTTTCAGTACTTGAAGAGTTGTTATGGAGATGATTGATTTATTCTCCAAAGCATCAGGAGGCAGGACAAAAACTAGGACAAAAAAGGGAGATTCAACCTAAACTAAGGAGAAATTTTACCAACAGGAAGAACAATTAATCAATGGAATAGCTTGCCACTTGGAGTTGTGGGTGCTGTATCACTGGAGGTTTTAAAAAATAGACTTGACAACCATTTGATAGTATAAGGTTTCCTGCCTTGAGGTCCCTTTAGGCCTATGATTCTATGATCTTATAAAGGATGGTATTCCAGAAGCCAGAAGGTACACCTCTGTGAAACCACAACCCTTTTTTAATGGAAGAGATGTGGAACATGCCCATTCCATCTCATCTTACAAGACAAAGACAATTGGAGAAAAGAAGAGCAGTTGTGTGGATAATCAGGTCATGCCTTACAAATGTTTTATAGATGACAACCAGCACCATCTGGAAACTCTCTGATAACTGGTACAGATTGTAGAGCATAGGTGTCACATGCAGAGCACATTGAGTATGTCATGGAACTGCATTGCGGATAAATTGTATCTTCAAGTCAAGGATAGCCCCATGTATAGTAAGGGAAAGGTTCCCCTTGCACATACGTGCTAATCGGTTCTGGCTCTAGGGGGCAGTGATCATCTCTGTTACAAAGCCGAAGAGCCAGTGCTGTCTGAAGACATGGTCATGTGGCTGGCAAAACTAAACCCCAAAAGCACTGTTACCTTCCCAGCAAAATGGTCCCTATTTTTTTATTAGCATTTTTACATGCTTTCAAATTGCTAGGTTGGCAGAAGCTGGGACAAGTAACAGGAGCTCGCTCCATTACGTGGTGTTAGGGATTTGAACCGCCGAACTGCCGACTTTTCTGATCAACAAGCTTAGTGTCTTAGCCACTGAGCTACCACGTCCCTTGAGTATAGTAGAATGTATTATAAAAAAACTTACAAAACCAAGCATTGATAAAATGCAAGAATGCAAGAAAGGGTATCCTTTCAAAACATACAACATTTACTGCTTGAGGCCACATCCTCACTTTGTCTAAAAGTCGGGCTATTAATGGTAGGATCATTAATGCAAAATATTTCCTTATTTAATCACTATATCCATTCAAAGATTTTGAATCTGGTCCTCCAGCTTTGTAACAAAAGCAACAAAAACAGTCCTCTGTCAGAAACAAGGTAAGTGTCTGGCTTATGACAAATCATTATCTTTCATCCCATTTGTAACAATGGAAGTATTATTAATTTATGTCATAAGGTCTTTTACAGATTACGAAGACTCACAACTTCAATTGGATCACATTCTATCTCACAGGAAGACTTGAGCATATTTACACACTGAATTACATTTAGACTTCATGGTGCTTTACAGGCCTCTCTAACAGTTTTGCAGAGTTGGCGTATTGCTGTCAACAATCTGGGGCATTTTTACCAACCTTGGAAGCATGGAAGGCTGAGTCAACCTTGAGTCGTTCACGATCGAACTCCAGGCAATGGATTGTAGAGTTAGCCTACAGAACGGCATCCTAACTACTATGCTACCACATGAAAGTCACATTCTACATCATGAATAACAAAATCTTTATAAGCAACCTATGAATTTCCAATTTCTACAATATTAGCACCCCTTAAACTGACTATATGGGTCAGGGCTGCTGGGTACATTCAACAACATCTGGAAGCTAATGGTTCTCTATGTTTTACAGACAAACTCAGAGAGCAAATTAGTTCTCAAGTCATTTTTATATAGAACATTTTCCCACACTGAAAACTAAGAATACCTGTTTATTTTCAGTCAATGTTGTGAGAGTACTGCTTAAATAAATTATTTCACACTGATCTCAGAATTAATGCTACTTTATCATTAGATCACTTGATCTATTTATTATTACATTTACATTGTACTGTTTCTTTAAAGTGCAATGTGTGATTATCTTAATTTCTTTCACAAGAAAACTGAAATACCAGCTGAAAGTCACCTAATGAGCTTCTATAATAGAGATCTAATAATTGAAAACACTTTTACCACAACTAACTTTTAATTAGATGTTAGCGTTATAAAGCATTTTGTACATTGCATTCTGTAAACTGTATACTTATCAGTACAATTGTAAAATTCTCAGCTAACTCAGAAATTCATATTGAAAAATCATTTCTGTTAATATACTTTTCTTGACAATACACCAATATTTTCTAATTACAATTAGGGAAATCTCTAAAATACATATACAGCAATACACATATGTATACCCAGGCTTGTTCCACTCTGTTATTAATATGATCACTGCCATCAAACAAAAAAATGAGCTATAATTAATAAGGTGAGCTTATTTTTTATTTTGTTTTTCTTTTCATAACTGTAACATTTTTTTAAAAAATGAGCAATTGCCTTTTCCCTTCTGTAAGTTTTAGAAGAAATAACTGCTAATTGGCCCAAGTTCCCAACAAAATAAGCAAATGGATTCTAAGATTACAACTATGATAGTGCCTACTATGAAATAAGCACTTGCTTTTACACATGATCCAATCTGAAACCACATCACCAAGAAATGAATTTTGCACACATAATTTCACACTTATCAACTGTTTCAACTCCCCACCCCCTGAAGAAAACATTATGGTTGTCTTTTGTCCACTAGATGGTGCTGTGGTTCCCCTTACAGACCAATATCACTTACTTGCATTCTCTGTCCTCTAAATCAAAGTGTGGGTTGAAGTTGATCATAATCCTCTGGTGAGGTTGAGGAGCTTGAATCAACCATTCACATTTTTGACTCGGATGATAACTATTAGGATAGCCTGGAGAGGTGAGATATCCAGGCTCTAAAATTTGTATGTTTTCTCCACATCGATCTGCGATTAAAACACACAAACATACATGCATTACATTGAAATCACATCATTAGATCGATCCATCTTATAAATAGGCCATTCAGTACTTCAGCTCAGGTTGATTCAAGCTAATAGATTTCCTTTCCCATAGATTGCACAACTATTTATTCAATTGTTTATAGAAACTTTTTTTCTGTAAACAAGATAAATAGCTTCACCTTCTTTCAGATCACCATTTTTAAAAATACATCAAACTGGGTAGCTTTACCAAGTATCTTTTACCCAAAAATATTAAGGTTTTTTTACCTAATGGCTACAGTGTAGACAGTACTAACAGTACTCATAGTAGTATACTATAATGGCAAGTAGTTAAGTATAGAATATGTAGCTACAATGATATTGAGCATCAAATTTTACACAGGGAGCAACTTGAAGCTAATACAGTGCCTGCCCCCTCCCTGCTTTCTGATAATGAGCCTATTCTTTGTCATTAGATAATCTGGCTTGTTTACAGCATCCCTCTCTTACTGGTTTATCAGATACTAAATCTAAGCAATTTGAAGTTATCTGTGCTCCAGAAGTCCAGACTACCCAGCAACAAAGCACATTGTTAAAGCAGCAAAGGTTTACTTAGCTCCATTACGGAAGTTCCCTCCCACCTAAGCTACTTGGGGAGCAGATAAGGGTTAGCAAAGCAGAAAGGAAAGGAAAGGAAAATAAACTTTAGTTCCAATTACAAAATTCCTGCCTTCTCCCGTCTTTCAAATCTCACGAGTTCTTCTTGAGTAAAAGTGCTCTGACTCATAACTATATGTTAGGATTAACTACAATTTATATAATAATTATTAAAGAGTGAAGAAAAGAAATCTCATTAACCTCCAACGTCAATACTACTACTGCTTCTGTAAGTCTGCACTGGTTAGTTTTAAAAATTATGGACTATTAATCTAAGTGCAACGACACCTGATATTCTATTAACATCACAGAATCAAACATGTGTCACTTGCAATGCATAACATTTTCCCAGGAATGGCATACACTGGTTGGAATCCTCCTTCTAAGAGAAATCTGGTGATATGAAAATGGTTATCAATAGTTCTTAACATGAAATTATCAGTGTGCAGAACTTCACTATAGAAAACCAGGTCAGTTTAAAAGAAAGAGTACACCAAATCACCAGCTATGTCAATTATAGGAAACATCTTCTATAAATTAGAAGAGAATGAAATGGTTTATTTTCAACTCAAATCCGACTCAAATTATGATTTTTGAGTTGGTTGTATGTTCCTATTTATCCCTGCTTTGGCAGTTTGCATAGTGTGTGTCTTTCCTGAGAACAAAAGATGTTGTCCTTAGGTGTTCAAAGTGAGCAGCCAATGATATTTCCCTGCAAACCTCTTACATGTGGCAGGAAAGACAATCTGGCATGATTTGCCATCTGCAGCAGACTTAGGAAGAAAACTATCCTGCTTCATTAAGTCTTCTCTAATACTCTGCGAACAACATGGCATAATCTGGAATATGTTAAATGGTTGAAATAAACCAGTGAATCACTTGACAGAGTCACTCCAGGAAACATTTAGTAGACTCACTACCAATAACACTTTAATCGCTATCTCCTGGGAAAGTGATATAATAAGATAATGTGGGCTGTTAATACTCTCTGGCTCTGTGAAATCTCTCTCTTACTTGATTAAGAGAAGCAGTTTCTAATGATTTTGGACCATTAGCTCTAAATAAGGTTAATGAATTAATTTTGCAGACACTTGAACTGGACAAAGGAAGACGATCTGGCACTTGTGGGTCTGTTGAATTGTTGCAGATCCAAAGAACTGCAATGACTTCAGTGGAGCTAAAAATATTTTGCTCACAATTACTCAGATTCAATGGTAGCATTGTAGTTTCTTTCTAGATTGGGCTCATCAAAGAATGTTATTTGATGGCAAAAAGACATTTAGTACATCTCACTCCACAAGGCTTTCAATGAGCCTCTTCTGTTTTATATATCCCAGTAAAATTCGGTACTATTCATGTATCACTGAAGATGCACAGCCTGAAACTGTAGTCCCTGAAAAGAAAAACTTGACAATTGAAAGAGAAGATCCAGTTCCAAAATATCACTGTAGATCTGAAACTGAATAATGGCATCCAAAGTACAAATACTTCCCAGCAAACTGATTTCCAGATCCTAGATTCCAGATTCAGTAATGATGTTACTGAAGAAGCAGACAAGAGAACTTGTTAAGTTTTGACCAAATTAGCCAACTTCCTCATATTGGAAAAAGATTTCCTTCATAACATGTGATTTAAATCTGTTCCTGTAAGACACACACAACTACATGCAGTTGCTTATTAAAACAATATACCACCAGAAGCACAGTGGAGGATGTCCCTTTGTTTAATTACTTTGATTGAAATCCTAGTCAAGTGAGGTTAATATTTAGTAATTAGCTAATAATTGCTTAGACTTGGTTCTGAGAGGAAAAACCCAGATGATTTCCCCACTCCATGCTTGCAAGTTAAATGCCAGCCACTCCTAAAGTGAGAACATTTTAAAGAATGCATAATATAATGAGATATTCCAGATGCCTAACCACTGTTGTGTCAGAAACCCTTGTTTTTGAAACTGTTATCAAGCATTGCCTCAAGGCCAGATATAAAGACTATTTGAGAGAATTCTTTCTTAGAACTGTTGCTTCTGAAGAATGCATTATATTCCTTGCATTGAAACAAGCAGTCTGTAAATTCAAGTCTTTTTTTCATTTCATAAGTATAAATGAGTGAAATTGTACCTGCATTGTTAACAAAGATGGTTATATATCTATATATTCCTATCTCCCTTAGCTTTCACTTCCTCAGAAACCATACTTGGGTATTTGAAATACTGATCTGTTTAATTTTTCTGGACAATCTTGTGCAACTGCCAAGAGAAGGAAACATTAAAATCATTGGCTATTATGTGAAAGCTATAAGCCCAGTGTTACATGTTGCATTAGAATATGGAGCCAAAAAGCCAAAAAAAAAAGGAAGGACTGAAAGACTAAGTGTGTTGATTAGGTGTAATTCTAGATGAACACACAGCATGTTATCCATCAACCACTCCTTCTAGCCAATACAGTTAAAACCTGTTCCAAGATTGGCTTATCATCATCATCATCATCTCAGGCAAAGGGATTTCCAACTTGCAGATAGCAACCTGGATGCACCGAAAGTGATCTGGAGTTACTTACCACTCTTCAAAGCCTTGCCGATGGCGACTATGAGGGCTGCAGAGTGCAAAAGTAGACCCCAGGCCATCTTCTGCTTCGGATACAGGAGGTCTGAAGAAAGGGAACAAGATTATCCAATCTCTCCGCGTAATTCCGCTCAGATTTTAAATCCTCCTTCAGCACGGGCAGTTAAAAAGAAACAGAAAACCGACTCAGCCGACAATAATTGTAGTAGTAGCACCAGAAGGTCTTGTCGATTGCATTAGGCGCGCGCGCTCTCTCCTCTCTCTCTCTCTCTCTCTCTCTCTTTTCTCTCTCTCTCTCTCTCTTTTCTCTCTCGACTATCTCCTTAAGTCGCCCGCATCCTGTCATTTAGCTCTGGTTTCCTGTGCTTTTTCCCACACTGAATCCATTTCCAGGAGATACTGTCCTTGCCATGTTCAAATAGAGGTTAACATGGGGGGGGGGGGGAGCCAACAGCGGAAAAACTAATAAGGAAGTCGCACCCGCGGCACAGATGGACGAAGCGCGCGGAAATCCTCGCCACTTTCTTCTCCTAAGCCGGTTGCACAACTCTCCCAGGGAAAGGCTCAGCAGGGCGCCTGCCTAGAGCACTGAGAAGGAATAGAAAGCAGTTGTTAAAGCAAGAGGCGACTTTCCCCCACCCAACTTCCCTCCCCTCCCTCTTGCCCTCTTCACCTCCCGACCGTCTCGCCAGACGCGGAAGGAGAGGCGCGAGACCTTCTACTCTGACGACCCCCTCGAAGGAAGACGGATCTGCCCGCGGGGAGCTCGAGCGCCCACACTCGGCGCTCGTTCGCTCGCGACTGACCTGACGCCTCGTGTGCCCTGCAAACACGGCGGGCACTTGCAATCCCAAAGCCCCTCGGTGATGGGACGCCGCCTCTGCCTTCGCTGATCCAAGCGGCTGGCAGCGGCGATGGGAACAGTGGCAGAAGTGCTAAGCAGCTCCTTCCTGCAGCCGAAAGAGAAGAAGCTCAAATCAGTGGCAATAAGAGAGGACCCGACGCTATTTCCAAAGCCCCGAGTCCCCCCCCCCTCCCCCCCCCCCCCCCCCCCCCCCGAAACAAGAATCCACATTCACCAAAGCCCCGAAATGTACTCGAAGGGTGAATGGGTGGAAAACCGAGAAAGGGGTGGAGAGGCTTGGAGACAGAGAGGGAGGGACCGACGGAAGCACGAAACCGAAGAAGGGGAGGCGGGCAGGAGTGCGCCGGCGATGAGGAGGCGCCTTCTCCTGCTCCGCTCTTTGACCGCCTCCGAAGAAGCAGGGGTCTTCGCGGAGCAGGTAAGCGAAGTGAGGTTGACGCAGCTTGAAGCGTCCGTCTGAAGTGCCCCTCTCCGAGATCACGCCTTAGCTGACTGCCGTCTAAACCAACACGCCCATCTACTCTGCCAGCCGATCACCCCAGGCGGGTATTTCAAGGCATTCTGGTGGCCCGTCGGTCATCTTTCCCCTCCTGGTGTCAGATGGCTACTCAGTGCCCAAAGAAGAAAGTCCGAGCCAGCTATGGGATTCATGCTCTCAATCTCCGCGTGGCTCTCCAAAGGTGTCAAAACGGCCCCGTTACCTGAAGGGGCTAACCGTCTCTTCCCTTTGCCCCGCTTCCTCCGTGGTTTAGAGTGCGCAAGATCGGCTTTAGTGCAACATCTTCAGGACTCTCGCCATCCTGTAGATCTTTGGCGCCCGTCTGGCTCTCACCAACGGATGCGCTGCCAGCCACTCAGAGCTCAGTGCGCCCCACCGCGACCTCGACCATCCACGGGCATTAACGGCCTGGCCTCAAGCTTGTGCGCTGTTGTGCTTTGTCCTCCTTCCACTTTTTCCTTCTGTCAAACCCAGTTCAGCGGTATCCGCCCCTAGGTATCCGCCTCCAGTTTTGACCCCGAGCCTGAAAGCGCACAGCCTGTTCGTAATCTCGCCAATTGCTCGCTCGTAGTTTTCTTCCCACCACCCCACCCCGACCAAACCCCGGAGCAGAAGCTTTGTACTGTGAGGGAGGAACCGCCGCCTACACCTTGTACGTTGGCAATTCTCCAGCATCTCACACCTGTCTCAGGTTTGTTCCCTTAGTCTCTTCTCCGCCTCCTAACTCATTGGCGGCGCCTTATGGCCCGCGGGGATCGGGCATATTCTGTTCACGGACCCCTCCTCCGATGTTCGCCACTGAGGACTTCCCTCCGCTCGCCCACTTCATGGCTGTTCTCCCCCCATTCTTTCAAATAATCACGAATATCGCCCGCGCTGGCAACTGAGGTGGCGGATCACTGTGGAGGTTGCGCGCGTGTAAATCTGTTTGTGTCAGCATAAATGGCAAGGATAAGGCGAAGTGACACCGCGCACATTTCTTCCCCTCCCTCCCTCCTGCCTCTCTCTTTCACACATACACACTCACTCCTGGTGGGCTCTGCGGAGAGAAATGCCACATATTTCCTTAGTGCTTTCTCAGTTAAGGAAGGGCAGCGCCCAGGCGGATAGAAGAATGAAAGTTGAAACAATAAAACAATAAACAATGTAAAGCAATAAAAAGATAAACCCAACCAGCCCTGGCAATTATTCTCAATTAAAGAGAAATACTTGAAATTGGGTGCTTAGTTTCAAGATATTACTGTAGATCTGTAGCAGAAATACTCAGAGAAACACAGAGGAGGAAGAGGAGAGGGCGTGCCCAGCTTTCTGCTTTGCTAGAGGGAAGGAACTGATGGAGGGGATGATGGGCCAATGGGGGTACAAAGAATCCATAGCAGTATTTCTCAACCTTGATCATTAAAATATGCAGGCTTCAATTCTTTGGAAATTCTGGAAGTTGAAATCCAGACATCTTAAAAGTTGCTAAAACTGAGAAACACAACTCTGGAGTTTCATCTTGGCTAGTAACAAGAGAAGAAAGAAAATATAAAACCTGAAATTAATGTATTAGCAAGGGGTGACAGAATCAAACTTCTATTTTTTTCAGGCCCACTAAGAATATAATATGCAGATTGATTTTGACTGACAGATTCTGTTTGTTGTGTTGCTACATCAGGAACATAAGGCACAGAATTGGGATAAAAGAATGGATATAACTAAAGCTACACATCTGCAGGAGATATGGGCATTTCCTGGCTGAAGAATCCCCTGTAAAATCCATCAAGACCAGTATCTAAATCAAGCTGTGTTGAATTTTTGGTCATGTGTCCAGAAGGAAGGCATGGAATTTAGAATGGAGAATTTTAGTAGCATTCTGAACCCTGACCAATTGTCTCTTCCATAAGAATTGCCTGGGAATATTTTTTTGCTGGAATTATTTTCTCTTTCACAACTGGACCACTTTTATTGCTTTGATTGATTGCATATTGTACCTTATGACTATCATTAAGTATTGTACCTTATGATTCTTGACTCCTGACGTATGTATTCTTTTCTTTTACGTATACTGACACCAAGACAAATTCCTTGTGTGTCCAGTCACACTTGGCCAATAAAGAATTCTATTCTATTCTATTCTATTCTATTCTATTCTATTCTATTCTGTTCTGTTCTGTTCTGTTCTGTTCTGTTCTGTTCTGTTCTGTTCTGTTCTATTAAATCCAGAATTTCTTTGGCTGGTTTCCTCCATCCAGTGGTGGTATTCAGCCAGTTTGGAATGGTTCTGACATTCCAGTAGCAAAAATTTTGAGTAGTTTGGAGAACTGGCAAATACTACCTCAAATACTACCTTGGTAGAAGTGCATGTGCATAGAACTGCTCATAGAACCAGCAGGAAAACATTTGGAAAATCACCACTGCCTCCATCATACCAAATTTGGTTTCTTTCAGTTTCAGTTTTGGAGAGTTATCCTGTTCATGGACTGACAACAGATTCCTGAGCCTCTTTACCTAATTCCTTTTCAACCTTCTGTTGGATTGAAATAATTTTTTTTTTAAAAAAGTTTCTACTAGAGGTTCTGCAAAGTGCATGGATGTCATAAAACTCACAAAAATGAAGTACAAATATATTAACATATTCACTTTATTTAATTTAGAATTAACTTTAGGATTAGGATTACACTAAATCCTAGGATTCCTTGAGTATATGTAATTCTGGCAGATGAGGTTTCCCCCCTGATTTTTAAGATTCTTAAATTCTTTTCCTTTTGAACAACTATAACACTTCCTAAATAAATAGCAGATTTTTTTTCCTCTATGCAACAACAACAAAAAAAAAAAAAAAATAACACCCATAATGGAGCATTTGATCCAAACAAAGACAACTATTGCATGGAAATTTTAGTAGGAAAAGGAAGAAAAGTCTCAAGTGATATGTGATGATGAATGTGGAATTACCTTACAATTGCTTACATCCTTCTGAACAACACTGCTGCCATATAGCAGAGCGACAAATATATTAGTAGAGGTCACAAGTATACTTTTTAAAAATCAGCCAATCCTAAGGGTGGGGGTGTGGGGGAGAGATAATTGCTTGTGTCTGTAATACACTTCATTTTCTAGGCTGACTAGAGTATAAATCTCTGTCCATACACACTGAGTTGTAAATTTGTTTGAAATACTTTTCAAACAGTTGTTACAGTTGGCAGACACAGACAGCAAAACTACAAATGTTTTTTCATTTGTGTGTGGTAACCATATGGATCCTATAGTTCATTCCTTCTTGAGTGCAATCTTAAACTCAGCACATCTGAAGATACTCATAGACACTTTCTCATTTAGAGATGATCCTGTCCCTGATGTCCAAGAAAACTGTATACAATCAAATACTCACCTCATTGACTCTTAGCCCATTACACTGTGAGCAGTGCTAGCTCAATACCATTATCTTGTCAGCCTTTTGCACTATCTTCGACTGTATTCTCAGAGCTCATCCATGTCAAATTTGGCACCAGAGTCAGACAAAATGGTAGATTCCTTCCCAGCCCTGTCTTATTCTTCATCTCTAGCCAGTCCCTGAGCATATCTTATGCAATACTTGTACATTTACTTGACTAAGAGTAATGCATATTTTATAACTAGCGCATCAAGTTCTTTCTTTGTTTTCTTTAAATGACATCCCTATAAGTTAGCAGTGGGTTAACACGCTGTGAAAATCCAGCTGTTAACGTGCTTCATAATACAAACCAATGAGTTGAATCTTTCCTCATAATTACTAAATTAGCACTCTCTGCAGCTTATTCCTGAGAAAATATAGGCAAGGTTAAAGCTGTGTATTGCATATTTAAAGTAATTTTGGGAAATCTGTGTGCTAAAGAGCAACAGTGGTTTATTGTAAGTGTGGCTTTGTTTAGTGAGCAGACATCTGGAAAATAAGTCGTTGGTATTAAAAAGTTATACCTACCATATGAAAATTGTGGTTCCTTCTTCACTTAATTTCATTCTATCTCATTATCTCTATGAAGCCAAGGACAATAAATTAGTACTCGTCTGTACTTTGTTAATAGTTTTTCCTTGGCTTTGCAAAACAATATTGTAGTTTCCTTAATAGTTTGTATTCTTTGATGCTTTGCTTATTCTACAAAATAGCTGTAACTATTTAACTATGTAGCTAAAACTTGATTTTCAGAAGTTCAATGCAATTCTGCTGTCATCAGTAAATTAATATAGTATATATTGTATAGGTACCGCCAACATCATCGTTCTTGGTAAAGTTAACTGACACATTATCAAGAGTTCAGGTTTTACATATTTTATACTGAATGTTGCACTGGTCCTTTGACATACATTTTTGATGAATACAAGACAAGTAGCCCCATGCCATGTAATAACTTGTGATAGTCAAAGAGCTTTTTTCCTTTTAATAAGTTACTTTATGACTCTTTTTGCCCATCAAGACATAGCTAGCCTCATCAACAGTCAATAGAAAGACTTCTAGCAGTTGAAAATTTAATCAATGGAAAGTCAGTAAATGAGACAAACTGTAAGATCATAAATAATAGACTTTTCTGTTTGCACAAGCCACTCCCCCATTACTACTAATACTTAGTGATGCAATTTGTTGCCATAAGTAGACAATGGATTGATTTTGAAAATCTCTTTAAATATTTAATGATTGCTTTTAATCCTCCCCTCCTCTGTCTACCTTTTTGACATGTCCTGCCTCCCCCTTTGAATGTGGTCACAAGAAAGGTCAAATATGACCTCAGATTGAAAAAGGACTATCTAGTTCTGGAGTAAATAAATTTAAATAGACTAGCCCTGAATCAATATGCTGATTATTAAATAGCCATCTCATGTAAAGCTATATATGAAAAATATAATTTTCTGGAATGTAGCAATAAATTAAATATACTCCCCCCCCCATTTTTCTTGTATCAACTTGTACAAGTGAATTGGAATTCTGATCTATATCAGTATCACAACAAAAGCACATTCTATTCTACTCTACTCTACTCTACTCTACTCTACTCTACTCTACTCTACTCTACTCTACTCTACTCTACTCCACTCCACTCCACTCCACTCCACTCCACTCCACTCCACTCCACTCCACTCCATTTATTTGTTTGTTTGTTTATTTATTTATTTATTTTGTCAAATGCTTACAATATAACAGAAATAAGAATAAATGTAAGTTTAAATACATGAAATAGGAACTAATAATTGGGGACAATGGATAGAATTGTGCACTTATGCACGCCCCTTCCAGACCTGTTGGGATGAGGTCAATAGAGGTTAGTTTGAGGGTAAAGGAGTGGGGGTTTGAGCAGGTGATAACAGAATCAGGTCGTGAAACCCAGACATTGACCAATATGTTGCTGAAATCATACTTCCTGAAATCAAATTTGGAGTGGTTTACATTAAGTTTATATCTGTTGTGTGCTCTTGTATTGTTGTGCTTAAAGGTGAAATATTCACTAACTGGTATGACATTGTAACATATGATTTTCTGTTGTGTGTAACTGTATTTTGGACAACTTGGATGAGTTGACCTTCTGTTTTCCTCTGTAATTTGATACTGTTCTGAGTTTAGATACTTTTATTTTGGTTCAGATAATGTCTGGTTTTATTTTTTATTTACAATGCTCTTTTGAAAATTATCCTGTCCTCTGATTATAAACCTACTGCCTGGAAACTTTAGTTCGGTCTTAAAAACAAATGCCCTAAGTTACGTTGTCTAACATAAAACTGCAGATGAAAGCAAAGCATTTTATCAGTTAAACAATGTGTTTAAATACATTTGAATTAACTCTTTTTATGAATTTCCACAAGCTAAGAATAAAATAATTTCAAAAATAAGCTTGGCAAATGATTAGTCATGATGAGTCTTACTTATTTGATGCTATTTTGGAATAAAGATAAAATAAATAAAAATAAACTGAATATACTTGCACTGGAAGGTTATGTGATGTGTTAGTATAAAAGAGTAGATACACATGGAATAGTTCTTGGATCTTATGAGCCACAAATATATTCACTCAATATTGAGTAGAAAATCCTTCGTTATTATAATGCCTAACATATAGTTAGTTGTGTTTCAGGCAAGGAGAAGAGGGCAGCGGGGAAATCTGCCACAGCTATCAAATCTCTAGCATCCAATAAGATGCTAATGCTGTGAGTGAAAAACTTGATGCAATAGTCAGTGCTCTATCAATTGCACGATATTTATTTGGAAGGGATTTACTGTGTGGTTCCTTGTAATATAATCCAAACAAAGCTGTGATGATATAAAACCAACCTTTATTATTCTTTTACTGCAACAATAATACTTGTGTGATGTTATAGAATCATAGACTCATAGGTCTGGAAGGGATCTTGGAGGTCTTCTAGTCAAGTTTCCTGTCCATCTTTATACTTGTTTGTCCAGTCTTTTCTTAAAAACCTCCAGCAATTGAAAACCTTTAACTCAGAGAGAGAAACTGTTCCATTGTTTAATTGTCAATGTCAGGAAATTTCTCCTTAGTTCAAGGTTGGATCTCTTGTTAAGGAGCTTCCATTTCTTGTCCTGCCCTCAGGTGCTACTGAGAATAAATCAATGCCCTTTCCTGCCAGACAGTTCTTCAAGTATCAGGTTCTCTCCTAAGCCTTCTGTTCAATAGGCTAAACATATCTACAGTAGTTCCCATAGTCATTCATTGTATGACTTAGCCTGCAGACACCTTATCATCTTTGATGATAAGACCCCTTATCTTCATTATATGATAGGCAATGTAAAATAACAGCAAGAAAAAAGACCATGGTTTGAAAAGATTCTATGGCCTGTGAAGTTTAACATGTAATTTTTGTAGGTATCCAAAAGAAAGTATCCCCCATGTAAGGTGGCTTGACCTGGTTGAACATATTAAGTGAAACAAGGTCTGCTATTTCTATAGGTAATGAGATGTACTTGTCTACTTCATAACTTTCAAGGACCAGTCTTGCTAACATTTAATCCATTATTATGTCCCCTGATATGATGGAGAACAGATCTTTGCCCTCCATGAACTGAAGATTTTGTATAAATATGTGATCATTCCTGAGAATGGGAATCTAGCCTAAAGCCCATGTCACACTGCACCAATGGATGGAAAGAGAATGTAAAATGGAGAAAAACACTTGCCATCCATTGGTTAACACGATGCTTCCGTTTTGTACTCACTGCATCCGTTTTTCTTCCTCTCTATCCATCCAGCATCCGTCGACTGAGGTTCCATCCGCTCAAAAAGTTTTGAGCTGATCAAAACTTTCTGAGCGGAAAATGTATCCAACGCATCTGTTCCGCATCCGCTAGGCATACGGGGAAGATCCGTTCTGCATCCATCATCATCCATTACGCATCCGCTACATCCATTAGGCATCCACTGCACATCCGCGCAACTCAAATCCACTCCAGCGGTAAATGGACACAGGGAGGAAGCGGAACAGATGCGCAGCGTTAGTAGCACGGACAGAGAAAGGATGAAAGCGGATGCAGCTCGCAAAGAAAGCATTTTAAATGGAAAAAACATTCGCAGAGGGGACCTATCTCGGATATTAAGGATGTCTAGAGGATGCCTAGAGGATGCAAAAGGAAACATAGGGGAAAACCTATATTGCCTATAAAAAGGGGGAGCAACTCACCTGCATCTCACTTTCAGACCAGCAGCCCTGCTGTGCAGACCTCTGCAGCCTTCATCTGCCTCTTGCTCTTCCACAGCATCCAGTCATGTCCACTATGGATCGTAACACAGTCCTTTTGGTAGCCACCATCGTTCTGCAACAGTGCGAAGCCATCTACAGGCTCTTTCAACTCTACTACGGGAAGAAAAGGAGGCGGCCAAGAAGCGTCTGGGTCTGAAGATGGATCGGGAGAAGAGCAGAGTATGGACTGTACAACAAGCTGATGGTGGAGCTGAGGAACGAAGACCCTCATGCATTCCAGAACTTCATGAGGATGCCTCCAGCCATGTTTGACGAAGTTGTGGAGCGGCTGACACCCAGGTTGACCAAGCAGAGCACCAACTTTCGGCCCAGCCTGGACCCTGGGCTCAAGGTGGCACTGACTCTGCGCCACCTGGCCTCAGGGACCACCTACAGGAGCATGCAGTATGGCTGGAGGGTGCCACACAACACCATCAGCATTGTGGTCAGAGAAGTGGTGCAGGCCATCATCAAAGAATACCTGGAGGAGCTCCTCCAGTGCCCCTCCACTGAAGAAGGATGGAAGAAAGTTGCAGAGCAGTGGTATCAGAGGTGGAACTTCCCCCACACCGTTGGAGCCATAGATGGCAAGCACATGGCCTGCAAAGCACCAGCCAAGTCAGGGTCCACTTATTTCAACTCCAAGGGCTTCTTCAGCATCGTCCTCTTCGCCATGGTCGATGCTGACTACAAGTTCATGTACATCGATGCTTCAGGCAACGGGTCAGCTTCAGATGCCCAGGTATACAATGCCAGTCACCTCAAGGAGGGGCTGGAAGGCAACCTCATCATGGGCTTCCCAGATAGACCCCCTGCCCAACAACACGCAAGATGTGCCCTATTTCATCATGGGGGATGACGCCTTCTCCCTCACAACCTACCTCATGAAGCCCTACACTTCCAGATGCCTCGTCCGTGAAGAGAGGATCTTCAACTACAGGCTGCCCAGGGCAAGGCGGGTGGTGGAGAACACCTTTGGCATCCTGGCCAACAGGTTCCAGGTACTTCTCACCACCATGCAGCATCGCCCAGAGACCGTGAGGAGGATCATGGAAGCTTGCTGCATCCTGCACAATCTCATGCGCACCCATAACCCAGTCTTGCAGAACAGGCTTGTGGACCTCCAACAAGGCAATGGGGACATGGAGCCTGGGGAATGGAGGCAAGGGCAAAACCTGATAGACACTGAGGATGTGCAAGGCCCCAACAGAGCCTCATGTGAAGGGAAGAAGCAGCGCAAACTCCTGAAACACTGGTGAAACTCCCAGTTGGAGCAGTGGAGTGGTAAGACAGGATGATAGATGATTAATGGGTGCTTCCTTCAGCCTATCTCATCACACTGATGAGATTGGGCAATGTATGTTAGGTGGGCCAACAATGAACAGGGCATTTAATAAAGAGTTGTGTTTATGTTGACATGTGTGGATCAATGATTACATTAGTATTGATAATGAAGGGCCATAGGTGTGGCACCTGGGAGGGTGGACCATACAGTCCCACTATGCTTGCACTGGAGGTTTATCTATCCCCACAGCTATCTTAACCCATCCCACAGATATCTCAACCCATCCCAAAAGTATCCCTGCCCATCCCACAGCTATGTCCCATCCCAAAGGTATCCCTGCCCATCCCACAGGTATCCTGCCCATCCCACAGATATTACCCATCCCAAAGGTATCCCTGCTCACCCCACTGCTATCCTTACCACAAGCATGCAAAGGCTTAAACCATTTCTAAAAGTTTCCACCAAGTCTTTATTTACAAAAATAAATGAAGCAAGTGTGTGAAGCAAAGATAATCTTTATTAATAACAAGCTGTAAAAGAAAAATGACCCAAGTCAAGTGTCCAAATAAAGTCTACAGGTAGCCACCCAGTCTCTGGCACTCTTCTCTGTCACTCAGAGGTGTATCCAGTCTCAGGGGTGAAGGGTCCAGGTGTTGTGGAGGTGGGTGCTGCTGGAGTGCTGGTCTGAAGTGCCACTGGGGTGCCTGGCCCCAAGAGGACAACAGGTGACGGTGTGTTGAAGAAGCTCTCAGACAGCTGGCTCAGCCCCGTGATGTTGAGAGGTCCTTCTTCCATGCCATGGGATGTCAGCCCCAGTACCAATGACAGATGTACTGAGGTCGGGCTTGGCTGTGGGGTGGAGGAAGGAGCAGTGTAGTGGGCTGTCTGGTCTGCAGCTGGGTGAGGACCGGCGTGGGTGGCATCGGTGATGTGGGTGGCATCGGTGGCATCAGTGGAACCGGTGGCAACGGTGGCGTCCGATGAGTCTGTGCCTGGACTGGGAAGGGCTGCTGCCTGTGCTGCTGGACCTCCTGGTAGCCGTAGCCCTGGTAGGTGAGGGCCTGTGGAAAGCCTTGGAATGGGAGGCAAATCACCTGGGGTAGAGGAGCAGACCTGGACTCGGTGGGAGCAGGTTCATCTGGATCTGGAGGGTTGTGAAGCAGCTCGGTGATCCGGTCCTTCACCACCTGGTACTGGGGTTCCGCCATGTCCACGAGGGTCTGGTTGACATAGGTGAGGAAGGGCTTGCGGTTGGAGGATGAGGAGTCAGTGTGGACCAGCTGAGAGAGGAGATCTATGCTGGTCCGGATGGTGTCCCTGATCTTCCAGGTTGTAGGGGCTTCCAGGTTATTGGGGCTGCTCCTCCACACCACCAGCAGCAGCAGCACCAGCAGGACCAGGATCACCAGCAGCAGAGTAAGCACCAGCAGCGCCAGTAGTACCAGGAGCACCAGCAGGACCAGGAGCACGAGCAGGACCAGGAGCACGAACAGGACCAGCAGGACGAGCAGGAACAGCAAGACGAGGAGCAGCTTCTGCAGAGTAAGCACCAGCAGAAGCACCACTGCCAGAAGCAGCATCAGCAGAGTAAGCACCAGCAGAAGCACCAATGCCAGAAGCAGCATCAGCAGAGTAAGCACGAGCAGAAACACCACCGCCATAAGCAGCAGCAGCAGCTCCTCCAGAAGCAGAAGCAGCAGAACCCGCAGCCTCAGAAGAGTGAGCCCATGATACAGAAGCCCCAGCAGAAGCAGAAGGAGGCCAGGGGGTGGGAGGGTGGCCCTATCCCCCTTGCCAGGGCTGGCAGCAGATGGCTGAGGCTTCCTCTTCTTTCCCATGGTTGTGGGGTTGCTGGCTGGCAGCAAGGCTCGCAGGCAGGCAGGCTGGCAGGAAGGCAGGCAGCAAGGCTGGCAGACTGGCTGGCAGAAAGGCTGGCAGGCAGGCACCAAGGCTTGCAGGCAGGCTGGCAGGCAGGCAGGCAGGCAGGGAGGCTGGAAGTCAGGCTGGCAGGCAGGCTGGCAGCAAGGCTGGCAGGCAGGCAGACAGAAAGGCTGGCAGGGAGGTTGGAAGGCAGGTGGCAGCAAGGCTGGCAGACAGGCAGACAGCAAGGCTGGCAGGCAGGCTGGCAGGCAGGCTGGCAGTCAGGCAGGCAGCAAGGCTGGCAGGCAGTCGATGTGTCTGGAAGCAGGTTTTTCCTCTGAATGTTGACCTGCTTGGGAGCTGCCTCCCTTTATATCCGTGGCGCTAACACAATGCATCCTCCCCGCATGCACAGTGAATGCTAGGCATCCGCTAGGCATCAGCTAGTATCCACTAGGCATCCGCTAGGCATCCACTAGGCATCCGCTAGGCATCCGCTAGGCTTCCGCTCTGCACCCACTTCATCCACTCAGCGTCCGCTCTGCATCCGCTCTTTCCGTTCTGCGTCCGCTTTGCTGCGGTCCCCCGCTTTGCTGTGGTGCCATCCGCTTCCATCCGCTAGGCTTCCATGGAGCATCCGCTTTCCATCTGCCCTATGTCCTCCCACCGTCCGTTCCTTTCCGTGTTATCCGCTCTGGTTATGCAAATTTTTGCCTCTTTTGAGAGCGGATAACAATGGATGGAACATTTTTCTCGTCCGCTGTGTCCTTTTTACAGACATTTTGCATCCGTTGGCCAGTGTGACAGGGCCTTAAGAAAGAAGTAGTGAAGCACATTTCAGAGCTATAACAAAATGAATATATTTTGCAGGAAATATTTTATAAGAGTAGGCAAAGCCTAGCTCTTACTAACTGTATCCTATCAGGAGTATATAGGGAAGAAAGACAGAAGAGAGTGACATCTGATTAGCAACCTCTTAGATTACAGGTGTAATCTAAGAGGTTGCTAATCGGATGTCACTCTCTTCTGTCTTTCTTCCCTATATACTTAGATTACAGGTGTAAATTTAGATTATAGGTGTAATCTAAGAGTGACATCATGTTACAGTCACGTGACGTATCATGGCATTTTTTTTCCCTTCGTGGAGCTGGGACGGGCATGTCCTGCATGTAACACATCCAGCCTGCAAACTGCAAGTTTGATACCCCTAGATTCAGAACAGAGAAAGTTAACTATTAACTATGTATACTTCTGTTGTGGCCCATAGATTATGAGATGCTAAAGAGTGCGGCTGCATTTTTGACTTCATCCCTTCAAAGCTACTTTTACTTATATGAAAAGTGTTAGTATTTACACTTAGTATTCTCTCATAAACATACCTGGATCTTTGAAGATCTGTTCATGGCATTTAATTTCTATTATTTTGATTTGGTTGTAGCCATATAGTGCATCAACCCCTCTGCTTTACTGTGGCATCAGAATAGACTATTACCAGCAATTGTTGATAATATTAATGCTTTCATACTCTACTCCCTTGAGAATCTGAGAATGACTTGTGGAAAACTCTAAGACCTCCCATTCAGAGATTTCCAGTTGTTGCTTAAGCCCATGTCACACTGGCCAACGGATGCAAAAAGGACACAGCGGACGAGCAAAATGTTCCATCCGTTGTTATCTGCTCTCAAAAGGGGCAAAAATTTGCATAACCGGAGCGGATAACATGGACGCGGGGAAACACGAAAGCGGATGTGGAACGGAAGCCTAGTGGATGGAAGCGGATGGGAGCAGATGGGAGTGGGTGGCACATCCACAGGGCTTCCGGGGGGCCTCAGTGAAGCAGATGCGGAACAGAAAGAGTGGATGAAGAGCGGACGCCGAACGGATGAAGCGGATGCACAGCGGATGCACAGCGGATGCACAGCGGAAGCCTAATGGATGCCTGGCATTCAATGCGCATGCGGGGAGGATACATTGCATCAGCACCGTGGATATAATGGAAGCAGCTCGGAAGCAGGTCGCCATTCAGAGGAAAGAGCTGCTGCCGGACGGATTGGCTGCCTTGCCTGCCCTGCCTGCATGTCTGCCTGCCAGCCTTGCTGCCAGCCTCGCTACCAGCCTTGCTGCCAGCCTCCCTGCCAGCCTTGCTGCCAGCCTCCCTGCCAGCCTTGCTGCCAGCCGGTCTGCCTGCCAGCCTTGCTGCCTGCCTTCCTGCCAGCCTTGGTTCATGTCTGCCTGCCAGCCTTCCTGCCAGCCTTGGTTCATGTCTGCCTGCCAGCCTTGGTGCCTGTCTGCCTGCCAGCCTTCCTGCCAGTCTTGGTGCCTGCCTCCCTGCCAGCCTTGGTGCATGCCTCCCTGCCAGCCTTCCTGCCAGCCTTCCTGCCACCCTTGGTTCCTGCCAGCCTCCCTGCCAGACAGCAACCCCACAACCATGCGGAAGCACAGCAAGCCTCAGCCATCTGCTGCCAGCCCTGGCAAGAGGGACAGGGCTACCATCCCGCCCCCTGGCCCTCACTCTGGTTCTGCTGGGGCTTCTGCACACGGGCTCGCTCTTCTGGGGCTGGCGCTTCTGCTGCTTCTGCTTCTGGAGGAACTGATGACAAGCACTCCAGCACCAGCCACCTCCACAGCACCTGCACCTTTCACCCCTGAGACTGAGCGACCAAGAGGAGTGCCAGAGACTCATTTTTGTTATAGCTTCTTGTTAATAAAATCTATTTATGATTCACACACTTGCTTCATTTCTTTTTTTTAATAAAGTCTTGCTGGAAACTTTTAGAAATGGTTTAAGCCTTTGCATGCTTGTGGGATGAGAAAGGATAGCTTTGGGATTGGTTAGGATACCTGTGGGATGGGTAATAGCTGTGGGATGGGTTAGGATAGCAGTGGGATAGATAAACCTCCAGTGCAAGCATAGTGGGACTGTATGGTCCACCCTCCCAGGTGCCACACCTATGGCCCTTTATTATCAATAATAATGTAATAATTATCCACACATGTCAACATAAACACAACTCTTTATTAAACGCCCTGTTCATTGTAGGCCAACCAAACATACATGGCCCAATCTCATCCGTGTGATGAGACAGGCTGAATGAAGCATCAATTAAGCATCTACCATCCTGTCTTGCCACTCCACTGCTCCAACTGGGGAGTTGCACCATTGTCTCAGGAGGTTGAGCTGCTTCTTCGCTTCATGTGAGGCTCTGTTGGGGCCTTGCACATCCTCAGTGTCTATCAGGTTTTGCCCTTGCCTCCATTCCCCAGGCTCCATGTCCCCATTGGCTTGTGGGAAGTCCACGAGCCTGTTCTGCAAGACTGGGTAACGGGTGCGCATGAGATTGTGCAGGATGCAGCAAGCTTCCATGATCCTCCTCACGGTCTCTGGGCAATGCTGCATGGTGGTGAGAAGTACCTGGAACCTGTTGGCCAGGATGCCAAAGGCATTCTCCACCACCCGTCTTGCCCTGGACAGCCTGTAGTTGAAGATTCTCTCTTCACGGGTGAGGAGTCTGGAGGTGTAGGGCTTCATGAGGTAGGTTGTGTGGGAGAAGGCGTCATCCCCCACGATGAAGTAGGGCACATCTTGTGTGTCATTGGGCAGGGGTTCTGGATCTGGGAAACCCACGATGAGGTTGCGTTCCAGCCCACCCTTGAGGTCACTTGCATTGTATACCTGGGCATCTGAAGATGAGCCGTTGCCTGAAGCATCGATGTACATGAACTTGTAGTCAGCATCGACCATGGCGAAGAGGAGGATGCTGAAGAAGCCCTTGGAGTTGAAATAAGTGGACCCCGACTTGGCTGGAGATTTGCAGGCCACGTGCTTGATATCTATGGCTCCAACGGTGTGTGGGAAGTTCCACTTCTGATACCACTGCTCTGCAACTTTCTTCCATCCTTCTTCAGTGGAGGGGTACTGGAGGAGCTCCTACTTGTATTCTTCGATGATGGCCTGTACCACTTCTCTGACCACAATGCTGATGGTGTTGGGTGGCACCCTCCAGCCGTACTGCATGCTCCTGTAGGAGGTCCCTGAGGCCAGGTGGCGCAGAGTCAGTGCCACCTTCAGCCCAGGTTCCAGGCTGGGCCAGAAGCTGGTGTTTGCCTTGGTCAACCTGGGTGTCAGGCGCTGCACAACGTTGTCAAACATGGCTGGAGGCATCCTCATGAAGTTCTGGAATGCCCGAGTGTCTTCGCTCCTGAGCTCCACCATCAGCTTGTTGTACAGTCTGTCCTCTGCTCTTCTGGCGAACCATCTTCGGACCCAGACTCTTTTTGGGTGGCTCCTTTTCTTCTCGCAGTAGTGTTCACAGAGCCTGCAGATGGCTTCGCACTGTTGCAGAATGATGGTTGCTGCCGAAAGGACTTTGTTACAATTCACGGTGGACATGACTGGATGCTGTTGAAGAGCACCACTGGGCTGCTGTTCTGAAAGTGAGATGCAGGTGAGTTGCATCCCCCCTTTTATAGGCAGTATAGGTTTTTCGTTAGGCATCCTCTAGGCATCCTCTAGGCATCCTCTAGATATCCTTAATATCCGAGATAGGTCCCCTCTGCGAACATTTTTTCCATTTTAAACGCTTTGTTTCCATTCTGCATCCGCTAGGCATGCTTTCTGCATCCGTTCTGCGTCCGTTCCGCTTCCTCCCCATGTCCGGGCGGATGGAGTTGCGCGGATGCGTAGCGGATGCCTAGCGGATATAGCGGATGCATAACGGATGCATAGCGGATGCGTAGCGGATGCATAGCGGATGCGTAGCGGATGCAGAATGGACGAACTGGATACATTTTCCGCGCAAAAGTTTTAGGCAGCCCAAAACTTTTGGAGCGCATGAAACGTCCATAAACGGATGCTGGACGGATAGAGAGGAAGCCAAACGGAGGCAGTGAGCACATCGCGTTTTCGAACGGATGGCAAGGTTTTTTGTCCGTTTTACATCCTCTTTGCATCCGTTGGTTCAGTGTGACATGGGCTTTACTTAGCATCTACACTATTACAGTATCAGGTACCACCAGATACAGTCATTTTCATTAACTTTTTAGTAGAGTTCAGTAACATTTCCCCACAATATGTCTCCTTTTACTCTAATGACAAAATTCCCATTTGACTTCACAGGGAGTAAGAGCCAGCCCTAGATAATTAGATAATTAACTTACACAATTAGCTTATTATCATCAATTTTTATTCTGCCTGCAAAAGAAATTAAATACTTATGTTTGTGTTTCAGAAAGCAGACTTAATAACAAAGAGACACGTCTATTCAGCCTGAAATAAAATATATAACAAGGGATATTTTTTTAAAAAAGACTATAAAAAATAAAAGCCCTTTGCTTTCAGGCTGAGTTTTGTTAGCTTGATAACAAACTTATCATCAATATAATCTATTTGCCTTTGTGTGTTTATAAATTGACATTGTACCATTATTGAACATCATAACAAAAATGAAAGCATTTTATATTTTTCATAATAATACCAGAAGGGATACAAACTTATTAGGAAAATTGGAGCTATAATCATGATTCGACCTGTTTTAATGCATTCCCTTCAGATTGAACACAGTAATCATGGTAAACAGCAGTTGTACTGCATTCATTACAGAACAGGTCCCATTTCTCTGAGTCATATTTCATTTTCTTCAATAGGTGTTCATCATAATTTGTCTGTCACTTATTACAGCTGATATTAAATGGCTTTTCAACTAAATGTGTGTTTGTGTTATTTATGAACCTGAGTACATTTGCAGGAGTATACTTTCCTGTTTCATATGAAATGGGTAGACCCACTTACTGAATGCTAGAAGCTGGCTGTACCGTGTGGAATTGTGGGCAATGGAAAAGCTGCTGAATGGGTTTGCTTTGGATGAATGATAGGAGACTCAATGATTCTCTGTCTCAGAGTCCATTTGTTTGATATGTGTTCTGTAGACATGTAGAATTCAGATTGGCATTTTATTCTGAACATCCAAAGCAACAGTTTCCACTTTGCCTCTTCAAAGGGAAGCATCAGAAGCAATGATGATCATCTCAGAATGTGTAAAGGAGAGGCCAGTCTGTGTCATAACAGTCACTTTGTTTAGAAGCAGATGACTTCCTCTCCCTCCCTCCCTCCCCCCCCTCTCTCATACACACACACACACACACACACCTAGGGCAGGGGTGTCAAACTCAAGTCCCGCAAGCCTGATCTCGCCCATAGGGTGATTAGATCTGGCCCATGGGGCCAGCTTGAAAACAGCAAAGGACCAGCCTACGATACATCTGCCAGCCTGTACTCTGCCCTGAGCTCTGTTTTTGCTGACAGAGAGCTATCAAAACAAACTAAAAACAAAACAAAAGGAAGAATGTTTCCTTTTTTGCATTTAACTAGAGCATGCAAGAAGGAACAAGAAAGGAGAAAGGTAAAAAGGAAAGAAAAAGAAGGGCAGATGGGAAGAAAGTAAAGAAGGAAAAAGAAGGAAAGAGACAAAGGAAGAAGAAAGAACAATGAAGAGGAAAGGAAAAGAAGAAAAGGAAAGAAGGAAGGAAGGAGGAGGAGGGCCTCAGGGAAGTCCTGCCTTAGCACTTGGGCACCATAGGTGCTCCTGACATGAGTGACATTGAGCTGGCCATGCCCACAATAGCTATGGCTACCCCAGGCACAAAGCCACACAAAAGCATCCTGAATAACAATGTTCAAAAGCATTTCTTTTCAAAGGAATTAGCCAGCAAACAAATGATTTCTTTTGGGGAAGCTAGCAATCAAAATCTGATATGGAATTAATTAACTCTTATAGATTAAAGATCAAAATGCAAGTTACAATAAGGTGGAAGAATAAATGTAAGTAATAGAAATCATAAGTAACAAATGAAAAGCCATGCCTAAACAAAAAGGGTTGGTTAGGGTTGAAAATTCAATAATTATGCAAGAATAGCTAGTAAAGAAAGAATTCTATTCCAGGAGTAAGAGAGATTGGAGATGATATGATCTCTTGTCTCTTGCTAGTGAGGTTACATCTAAAATTTTTCCATGTCAAGCTGAAATCTTCTTGGTTTTCTTTGCCACATACAGAGTCTTGCTTAGCTTTGAAGACGCAGACATGTCAACTACTCCTTTCTGACAACTGAGAAAGCGAAGTTATAGTTGCAAAGAGAAAGATTTAACATAGATTTTAAGTAACTTCAGAGCAAAAAAAATCTCTTTTTTTCTCTTGCACAAACTTAGCAAAATCCAAGATGCCTTGTGAAAGAGTGGTGATCCTGCATTTACTGTGTGACTCATCTAAATAGATATTCTTGAAAAACCAGAAACTAGAGATGTTTAAAGAGACCATTGTGTTGGAAACAGAAAATTAAGTTTTGTTCATGATGCTTGGCCATGGATTGTCAGTAAAAGATTGCAATAATGACCAGGCTTCATAATTTATGGTTCCAGGGATGGCAAAACCTTTTCTGTTACTATTTCATTCACAAATTACTACTAGGAGAGAAAAATCTGCAAAGAGATAATTGAGGACTATCAGGTTTTCTTTAGATACTTTACTAATGTAGAGATAATCTTCAATTTATGAGTACAGTTGAGACCAGAATGCGAAGCAAGGCAGTTGTTAAGTGAGTCATGCACAATTTTATGCCACGGTTTGCAAATGGTGTGATCACAGACCCTGGGATGCTGCAACTATGCTAAATACATGCTGGCTGCCAAACATCTTAATTTTAATCATATGACCATGGGAATGCTGCAACAGCTATAAGTGCAAGGACTGCTATAAATTATTATTTCCAGTGTCTTAACTTTGAACAGTTGACAAATGGTTGTATTTTGAGGAGTATTTGTGCCAAGATATTTCCTAACTGAGGAAGTGATCAGCAAAAAGTTTGCTGTCTGTAGTGGAATGGTCAGCAGCAAATCCAATAGTTTATGTGATGATGGCATCATGCTCATGCTGTCATTGAATATTTGCAACTTGTCATTTATAGATATTCAAGTTGCAGCATTTGTATGATGAATTCACACAAATATCCTCACTTTTACTATGGCCCTTTTATTATGCACACTCTAGGATTTTCCATGACATTTATTTTATTGTCATTTTTATACTATGGGCAGGCCATTTTTCAATCCATTAAAAAGGTAATTTTAATCCTGCTTGTTGCTTTATGATTTTTTAAATAACTTTTATTTCTTGCATTTACTTTTTTTTTTAACTCCTATAATTTTATAAACTACAAAATGTATATAAACAGTGGGATTAAAAAAAAAGCCTGTATGGTGATTGAGATCTGATTCTGAAAAGATAACTTTACTGCTTATAGGTACATGGATGTAGCACTGCTTGGTGATTCATTAAAACTATTGAATCTCTTTCCAGATATGAACCTGAAAATAGATGTGAATGCTTTAATGAGCAGCCAATAGATACTGTATTCATGCTCCCATATAGAACTAATAAAATACTTATTGCAAATAATATGAAATTATGTTAATTTTCTAAACATTTTCCTTTTGACAATAAAACTGAGGAATTCATGAGGTCTGGATAATTAAGAAAACTTTATGGAGGGAATCATCCAGGTTGCTATAGCAGCTACAAGCTATTCCTTTTATAAAAACGCTATCCATTCTTTGGCTTCTGTGTACTTTGTAACTGGACACCTTATTAGCTGAATGAAGAATCTCTTCAAGAGGCTTATTTGTAAATTATATATCTAACAAGTAGACTGCTTTATTCCGAAAAGCCATCTGGACAGGCTCCATAAAACCTTTGATAGTGCACAACTTATTTGATTTGGTGGGCTGTAAAAAGGGAAAAGTGTGATACTATGAGTATATATTATAAAGCTAGGTTTAAAATGAAAATCCTCTTTAGGCTTTAGAAAGCATCTAGATTTATCAGCATAATACAACTTTCATTGAATGACTGAATCTGAAAAATTATATAATGTCTGAAATTCAACTATTTCTTTTCTATTATTAGCTCTTGTTTGAATATCCTGCAGAGAGTAGAATTCCTGCTATTTGTTTAGAGGTAGTGTCAGGCCAACCAGTGCATAAATATTAAATTCCTCACCTATCTTTGGATCAAGTTCTGTCAAGCATAGGATTTGAAACAGTAAAAGAATAAAACAGAAATGCACTTTGAGGATTTGAAAGAGGTGTCAAAAATATATCATTTGCTTCTAACCCTAACCAATTCAGAAAAGTTTTAGCAAAACCATCAGAGCCAAAATGTGGGATTTGAAAAAAAGAACTCACATGAAATATTTAAAAACATCCCAAGAATAATGATTACAATGGATTGAATCCAAGTTTTGTCATTCATAGAGAATACCGTTGTTGTTTTTTTAAATATCTCAGTAATGTTCTAATAAACATGAGAGGTTTCACCTGAGACAGGCTTGATGAAAACCATGCTGTTGCTTTCTGTGTTGTAAAAAAATTAGCCCTTTTCAGATGCATGTATGAAGATAACTATCCTGCAATCTGCAACTCTTACACTGCAAAAACTTATGGGCTACACAACTTGATCAGGGCAAAGCAATAGATGCAATTTACATAGACTTCTGTAAAGCATTTGATTCAGTGGTACATGACAAACTACTCCTAAAACTAAAATCTTATGGTATCTCTGGACACCTGCAAAACTAGATAGAAGCATTCCTGTCAAACAGACAACAAATGGTCAAAATTGGGAGCGTCCTATCAAATTCTGTACCTGTCAACAGTGGTGTCCTCCAAGGCAGTGTTCTAGGACCAACTCTCTTCATACTCTACATAAATGACCTCTGGGATCATATTAAGAACAACTGCGTTCTCTTCACTGATGATGTAAAGCTATTCAACACCACAGACAACACTGTTACCCTTAAAAAAGACCTTGACTATGTATCAGAATGGTCAAACAAATGGCAACTTCAAATCTCAACAAATAAATGCTCTGTCTCACATATTGGCAAAAAAAATCAGAAAATAAAATACAAACTGAATAGTCAAGATGATCTTGTTGATGATCCAAACTTTGTCAAGTATCTTGGAGTACTCATCTCTAATGATCTAAGTGCTAGAGCCCACTGTAACTACATAGCCAAAAAGGTATTAAGAGTTGTTAACCTAATCTTACGTAGCTTTATATTACACTATTAACTAGAGCATGCAAAACATTTGCTAGACCAATACTTGAATAAAGCTCATCAATCTGGAGCCCACGTTACGTATCTGATATTAACACAGTTGAGAAACTCCAGAAATATTTCACAAGAAGAGTTCTCCACTCCTTTACTCATTGCAGAATACCTTATGCCACCAGATTTGAAATCCTAGACCTAGAAAACCCTGAATTACGCTGCTTTCGGTCTGATCTAAGTATCGCATACAAAATCATACATTGCAATGTCCTACCTGTCAATGAATACTTCAGCTTCAACCATAACAATACAAGAGCAAAAAATAGATACAAACTCAAGGTTAATCACACCAAACCTGATTGCAGGAAATATGACTTCAGCAACACAGTGTCAATGTCTGGAATACCCTACCTGACTCTGGTTTCTTCTCCAAACCCCAAAAACTTTTGCCTTAGACTTTCTACTATTGACCTCACCCCTTTCCTAAGAGGTCTATAGGGGGCGTGCATAAGCACCCCAATCATCCCTGTCCTATTGTTTCTTTTATTTTTCTTACATGTATCCATGTATTATAACTATAGCCCATGTCACACTGAACCAACGGATGCAAAGAGGATGTAAAATGGACAAAAAACCTTGCCATCCATTCGAAAACGCAATGTACTCACTGCCTCCGTTTGGCTTCCTCTCTATCCGTCCAGCATCCATTTATGGACGTTTCATCTGCTCCAAAAGTTTTGGGCTGCCCAAAACTTTTGCACGGAAAATGTATCCAGTTCGTCCATTCTGCATCCACTATGCATCCGCTAGGCATCCGATACGCATCCGTTATGCATCTGCTATATCCGCTAGGCATCCATTGCGCATCCGCGGAACTCGCATCTGCCCGGACGCAGGGAGGAAGTGGAACGGACGTAGAATGGATGCAGAACGGATGCCTAGCGGATGCAGAATGGAAACAAAGCATTTAAAATGGAAAAAACATTCGCAGAGGGGACCTATCTCAGATATTAAGGATGTCTAGAGGATGCCTAGAGGATGCCTAGAGGATGCCTAGTGGAAAACCTATACTGCCTTTAAAAAGGAGGAGCAACTCGCCTGCATCTCACTTTCAGAACAGAGGGCCTAGCGGTGCAGACCTCTGCAGCCTTCATCTGGCTCTTCCTCTTCCACAGCATCCAGTCATGTCCACTGTGGATTGTAACAAAGTCCTTTCGGCAGCCACCATCGTTCTGCAACAGTGCAAAGCCATCTGCAGGCTCTGTGAAGTCTACTGCAAGAAGAAAAGGAGCCACCCAAAAAGAGTCTGGATCCGAATATGGTTCGCCAGAAGAGCAAAGGATGGACTGTACAACAAGCTGACGGTGGAGCTCAGGAACGAAGACACTCGTGCATTCCAAAACTTCATGAGGATGCCTCCATCCATGTTTGACGAAGTTGTGCAGTGGCTGACACTCAGGTTGACCAAGGCAAACAATAGCATCCGGCCCAGCCTGGAACCTGGGCTCAAGGTGGCACTCACTCTGCGCCACCTGGCCTCAGGGACCTCCTACAGGAGCATGCAGTACAGCTGGAGGGTGCCACCCAACACCATCAGCATTGTGGTCAGAGAAGTGGTGCAGGCCATCATCGAAGAATACAAGGAGGAGCTCCTCCAGTACCCCTCCACTGAAGAAGGATGGAAGAAAGTTGCAGAGCAGTGGTATCAGAGGTGGAACTTACCACATACCGTTGGAGCCATAGATGGGAAGCACGTGGCCTGCAAAGCTCCAGCCATGTCGGGGTCCACTTATTTCAACTACAACGGCTTCTTCAGCATCATCCTCTTCACCATGGTCGATGCTGACTACAAGTTCATGTACATCGATGCTTCAGGCAACGGCTCATCTTCAGATGCCCAGGTATACAACGCCAGTCACCTCAAGGAGGAGCTGGAACGCAACCTCATCGTGGGCTTCCCAGATCCAGAACCCCTGTCCAATAACACACAAGATGTGCCCTACTTCATCGTGGGGGATGACGCCTTCTCCCTCACAACCTACCTCATGAAGCCCTACACCTCCAGACTCCTCACCCGTGAAGAGAGGATCTTCAACTACAGGCTGTCCAGGGCAAGGCGGGTGGTGGAGAACGCCTTTGGCATCCTGGCCAACAGGTTCCAGGTACTTCTCACCACCATGCAGCATTGCCCAGAGACCGTGAGGAGGATCATGGAAGCTTGCTGCATCCTGCACAATCTCATGCGCACCCGCTACCCAGTCTTGCAGAACAGGCTCATGGACCTCCAACAAGGCAATGTGGACATGGAGCCTGGTGAATGGAGGCAAGGGCGAAAGCTGATCGACACTGAGGATGTGCAAGGCCCCAACAGAGCCTCACGTGAAGCGAAGAAGCAGCGCAACCTCCTGAGACAATGGTGCAACTCCCCAGCTGGAGCAATCGAGTGGCAAGACAGGATGGTAGATGCTTAATGAATACATCCTTCAGCCTGTCTTATCACACGGATGAGATTGGGCCATGCATGTTTGGTTGGCCTACAATGAACAGGGCGTTTAATAAAGAGTTGTGTTTATGTTGACATGTGTGGATAATTATTACATTATTATTGATAATAAAGGGCCATAGGTGTGGCACCTGGGAGGGTGGACCATACAGTCCCACTATGCTTGCACTGGAGGTTTATGTATCCCACAGCTATTACCCATCCCAAAGGTATCCCTGCCCATCCCACTGCTATCTTAACCCATCCCACAAGCATGCAAAGGCTTAAACCATTTCTAAAAGTTTCCAGCAAGATTTTATTAAAAAAAAGAAATGAAGCAGGTATGTGAATCAAAACTAGACTTTATTAACAACAAGCTATAAAACAAAAATGAGTCTCTGGCACTCCTCTTGGTCGCTCAGTCTCAGGGGTGAAGGGTCCAGGTGCTGTGGAGGTGGCTGGTGCTGGAGTGCTTGTCATCAGCTCCTCCAGAAGCAGAAGCAGCAGAAGCCCCATCCCCAGAAGAGCGAGCCCGTGCTGCAGTAGCCCTAGCAGAACCAGAGTGAGGGCCAGGGGGCGGGATGGTAGCCCTTTCCCTCTTGCAAGGGCTGGCAGCAGATGGCTGAGGCTTGCTGTGCTTCCGCATGGTTGTGGGGTTGCTGGCTGGCAGGGAGGCTGGCAGGAACCGAGGCTGGCAGGCAGGCTGGCAGGCAGGCAGACACCAAGGCTGGCAGGAAGGCTGGCAGGGAGGCATGCACCAACGCTCGCAAGGAGGCTGGCAGGCAGGCAGGCACCAAGGCTGGCAGGCAGACATGAACCAAGGCTGGCAGGAAGGCATGCAGCAAGGCTGGCAGGGAGGCTGGCAGCGAGGCTGGCAGCGAGGCTGGCAGCAAGGCTGGCAGCGAGGCCGGTAGCAAGGCTGGCAGCGAGGCTGGCAGCAAGGCTGGTAGCAAGGCTGGTAGCAAGGCTGGCAGGCAGACATGCAGGCAGGGCAGGCAAGGCAGCCAATCCGTCCGGCAGCAGGTCTTTCCTCTGAATGGTGACCTGCTTCCAAGCTGCTTCTGTTATATCCGCGGGGCTGATGCAATGCATCCTCCCTGCATGTGCAATTAATGCCAGGCATCCGCTAGGCTTCCGCTGTGTGTCCGCTGTGCATCTGCTGTGCATCCGCTTCATCTGCTCAGCGTCCATTCTGCATCCGCTGTATCCGTTCTGCGTCTGCTTCGCTGAGGCCCCCCTGAAGCCCTGAGGATGTGCCATCCACTCCCATCCACTTCCATCTGCTAGGCTTCCGTTCCGCATCCGCTTTGCATCCGCCCTGCGTCCTCCCCGTGTCCGTGTTATCCGCTCTGGTTATGCAAATTTTTGCCCCTTTTGAGAGTGGATAACAACGGATGGAACATTTTGCTCGTCCGCTGTGTCCTTTTTGCATCCATTGGGCAGTGTGACATGGGCTTATGTTTTTACTTATACCTATTATCTTGTAAGCAATTGACAAACCAAATAAAATAAAAAATAAAATAAAAATACAGAGAGCTGAAAGCAAAGTTCAGAAGATATAATACATGTAGCCATTGCCTCTTTCCAGTCTGCATAAATTCAGGCTGGAGAACAAGTGGATTTGAATAAAGCAGACAGATGATATTGCAGGTAATCTTCAACTTACAACTACAACTGAACCCAACATTTCCATTACTAAGCAAGATTGTGCATTTTGCCCTATTTTACAACCATTCTTGTCAGAAGCACTGAAATTGTTAAATGAATCACAGGGTTGTGAAGTGAATCTTGCTTCCCCATTGAATTCACTTGCTGGAAGATTGAAAAAGGTGATCACATGACCCTGGAATGCTGCAAACATCATAAAAACATGCCAGTGACCAAGTGCCTGAATTTTGATCATGTGACAATGGAGATGCTGCAATGGTCGTGTGAAAACCAGTCACAAGTCACTTTTTTCAGTGGTCTTGTAACTTTGAAGGGTGATCAAACAATGATTGTAAATTTAGAACTACCTTTAACACGTTCTATGTATACTCAAGTGCCTGCTGTCTGAAAACTGTCATGAGGGACAGAAAGAATGGGGAAAAAGGTATGTGTCCCTTATTTTCAAATATGAGTTCCTCACATTTAGGGAATGTTTGAATGTTTATGTTGTTATCATCATGTTTCTACTTATTTATCAAATTTATTTGCTGCCCATCCTGTGGTTCAGGCAATTCTGAGCAGCTTACATTAAGTTAGAACAATGTATAATTATAAATTTAAAATTGATTAAAATTACAAAAATTAAAACGAACACATATAGCAAATAGCACTTATATACTACTTCACAGTGTTTTATAGCCCTCTCTAAACACTTTAGAGAGTCGTCATATTGCCCCCAACCATCTGGGTCCTCATTTTACCCATCTTGGAGGGATGGAACTCTGAGTCAACCTTGAGCCTGGTGCAAGTGCCAACTTGCAGGCAGCAGAAGTAGAATTCTGTAGAATTCTAACCACTGTGCCACCGTGGCTCAGTGTTATAAACCACATCTTAATCTCCAAGTATTTAATAACGACTGTAATATAGTTGGATATAATGATGATTAGACAGTTTTCTAGAACTGGGCTATTGGGCCACAGCCCATTGGAAACTGGTCTACAAAAGTGGTGGATAAGTGTGCTAAGCTTAATTTGCACATGTATGGAATTTAAGGCCCTGTCACACTGCCCAACAGATGCAAAACGTTTGTAAAAAGGACACAGCAGACGAGAAAAAATGTTCCATCCGTTGTTATCCGCTCTCAAAAGGGGCAAAAATTTGCATAAACAGAGCGGATAACACGGAAAGGAACGGACGTGGGGAGGACACAGAGCGGATGGAAAGCGGATGCGAAACGGAAGCATTCTTTTGCATCCTCTAGGCATCCTCTAGACATCCTTAATATCCGAGATAGGTCCCCTCTGCGAATGTTTTTTCCATTTTAAATGCTTTCTTTGCATGCTGCATCCGCTTTCATCCTTTTTCCGTCCGTGCTACTAATGCTGTGCGTCCGTTCCGTGTCCGTTCCGCTTCCTCCCTGCGTCTGTTTACCGCTGGAGCAGATTCGAGTTGCGCGGATGCGCAGCAGATGCCTAGCGGATAAAGCGGATGCCTAGCGGATATAGCGGATGCGTAACGGATGACAACGGATGCAGAACGGATGTCCCCCGTATGCCTAGCGGATGCAGAATGGATGCGTTTGATACATTCTCCGCTCAAAAGTTTTGAACAGCTCAAAACCTTTTGAGTGGATGAAATGTCAATAGACGGATGCTAGACGGATAGAGAGGAAGCAAAATGGAGGCAGTGGGTACAGAACGGAAGCATCGCATTAACCAATGGATGGTAAGTGTATTTCTCTGTTTTACATCCTCTTTCCATCCATTGCTGCAGTGTGACAGGGGCTTTAGGCTGTATGTGCGAAACAATTCCCCTGCCACCACCAAAACCATGGAAGCTGCCCCTGCTGGTCTGTGGAACAAAAAGTTTTCTCTAAAAAAACCCAACTTACATTTTAATTTTTATATCCAATGGAAATAGAGGAAAGGTATTTTAAAAATTTGTAATGCAAAATATTTTTGATTTGCATGTCGTATTTTTTATGTGTGTCTTCAATTTATCTTTAAGATATGTATGGTAGAGAGCTACTTTGGTGCTGAGGTTAAGGCATCTGGTTAGAAACTGGGGGAGTGAGTTCTAGTTCTGCCTAAAGCACAAAACTAAGTAGGTAACCTTTGGATAGTAATGTTTTCTGACCCTTAGAATGGAGACAGTGACAAATTACTTCTGAAAAATCTTTTCAAGAAAACTTGAGGAACTTCTCTAGCCAGTCTTTACAAATCATATAAGTTTGAACAGAAGTAACAGAAAATACATCTGTAAGAAGCTTTTTAAAATCTTAGATATAGAAGCAAAGAATTTATTTATTTTTGGAGGTGGGCAATTTTTTTCTATTGTAGAAAAATACAACTGAATGTTTCTATTAAAACAAATATAGTATGTCAATGCTTCACATGATTTGTGAATTACAAAAAAATATGTGCAATATTATGTTAAAGGAAATTTCAAGATATGACTACAAAACAAACCTGCACACAAAATTGTGTATCTACTTTTTTTTCGTATAAAGAATCACAAAACATTTTACAAATAAAATGGAATGAACTTCAAAATTTGGGATGCTAGTAATAGTTTCCCTTGGCATGGGACCAGGCTATTTTAGGGACCACCTCTGTCCAATCACATCTAGATGTTCCATCAGGTCTAGCAGAAGAGGCATGATGGATCCAATCACCTGGGAAATGTGTGGTAGGACCTTCAAAGATACTCTTTTCTGTTATGACTCATTTCCTTTGGAACTTCTCTGCCCAGATTGGCCCTGAATATGTGATTTTGCCAATAGGCATAGGAACCTAAGACTTAATAGAGTGGAGTACTGATTGTTATTGATGGAAGTTAGAATGTCTCGTGTATGGATTTTGTTATATGATTTTATATGGTTTTATTGTTCTTAAATTATTGATTTTATATTGTTTGGAGGTTTTATATTGTTTTTTTAATTTCTTTCCATCTAGAGTAATATTTTTGAGATGGGCAACCATATAAATTGAAATAATAAATAAAATATCATAAAGAACAAGCACAGAGAAACAAAGATTTATCCCTGCCTTTATTATTCAAGCTTTGCTTTCCTTAAAATTAGAAGTATATTCCGAGCATTTTTTTTCAGATATATATATACATATAATTGTTCATGAAAAATTTAGTTTTGCACTACATGAAGGATAAACAAACTCATTCAGCACCTATTTACAGTATTTTACTAATACGCTCACTATGCCACTCTTAATTTACATATTCTGTTTTAATTTATTTGTTATGTTTCCAATTAAAATGTCTTCGAACATTAACATTGAATGGGGAAAGGCATATTTCTAATAATGTTAATATTAATTAATTTATTCTGCTATATGGTCATATGCAAATTTTAAAAGAATTTACTTGCTGAAAAGTTGTAGCTTTTTTAAAAACTTAAAAAGTTTTAAAAGATGATTTTATTTAAAGTTATAGTGATTTCAAAGATTCAGTATTGCATTTGTGGAAAATATCATGCACTGTGCATGTAAAATAAGCACAGGAAATTATTTATCTCTCCTCTGAGGCGAAAAAATAATAAAAATAATAATAATAATCATAAAATTCTACCTTATTCTTGCTATTGTCAACTACTGCAGTGCAGCTCTGCTCCTAAATGATTGTTCTTTAACCATGATATTAACCTATTGCCCTGCTGATCCAAAAAATGAGCTTGCTGTCAGCCATAATCAACTACAATGAAAAAAAGTCCCTTACTAGCAAAATATGTAGTTTATTTTGTCTTTTTCTTTCCTTAAGCCTTTGAATTACAGTTAGGTGATGATGATTCCCTTGACTGGTTACACATGGTTCTTTCTGAACCCACTCACATTGCAGCTCTGTTCACACAATAAATAGGTGTTAATTCAACGCATGGAAGATGAAGTCAGCTGGTGGCTCTCAATCTTATTCATAATCTCTTAGCTACATTAGGCCTGATGAACAGTGCCAATACTCATCTAAACCACATACATATGGGCTATATGCATACATTTTGTATGCCTGCACTCAGTTCACAAGTCCTGATAACCAGGCAGAGAGGAAGGATTTATCTGACAAATTATTAGAAAAAAGAGATTTCAACTCTCTGATAAACTGAAAGAAAGAAGGACAAGTATAAAAAGAGGGAAAGAGGGACACATTATTTGTATCCATTTCATGTATGCATAATCATGTTTATACTTATATATCAGGTGTGGCTCCATTCAAAATCCAAGAAAGAAAACTTTAGACTCCATTTTTATAGAGAAAAGGACTTTTACTGAAATTGAAGTGATAGTCACAGAAGAAATACAAGATCTGAGGCAAAAGGTATGGAAATTACATATAGAAATTTATCCCATGTCCCCACTCCCAACAATTCAAACTGGTCATCCAATCTGAGGTGTGCATAATGTCATGTATATATATCATCAGCTGGCATCTCAGACATCTGGTATGCCAAGACAGTTGACCTTGGCCTGGAAAGATAAGTGGCTGCATTTGTGCAATAAGCAAGAAAGCATCCCAATTTTTACAATTCACACAACTTCACCTCCAGCACCCTTCCCCCCATTAGGCCCAATTATTCCTCCCCCCAGTTTCTATGGCAGCTGGAAAGAGTCAACCAGAAGACAGAATCTTGGAGGCTGACATTATATCTGTTATCTAATACATGCTTGACAAAATAAATAAATAAAACAAAATGAATAAAAAACATAATTAAGGCAGAATATCAGCAAACAGCCCAGGCCTATAAAGATGAAGTCAGGAAAACTAAGATCAAAGTGAAGTAAGGCTTGCAACAAAAGTAAAAAAATAACAAATAAAACTACTGTCAACATATAAAAAATAAGGAAAAATAAAGGAAATGATTGGTCCATTAATGGGAGAAAATGGCAAGAAGATTACTAGGAGAAGGGAAAAAGCAGAAATGCTTAACTTTTTTTTTTTTTTGTATATCTGTCTTTATACGGAAAGAAAACAACAAAAATCCAGTCCAATCTGTCAAAACAAAAACAAAAGCCAAAAACTTGTGTAAAATGCAGATTAATAATGCACATCAAAATAAGCAAGAAAATGGCAAGATAATCTATTCATTCTAGATAAGTTCAAATCACCAGGACCAAATGGATTATACCCCAAGATTCTGAAGGTCTGGCAGACATGATCACAGAACCAATGAACCATATCTTTCAAAGATCCTGGAGCACTGGGGAACTACCAGGTGACTGGAAAAGGGCTGATGTAGTTCCCCTCTTCAAAAAAGGAGGGAAAAAAAACAGAACCAGGAAATTAAAAACCAATTAGCCTGAGACCAATTATAGATCAATACCCCTGGGAAGATTCTGGAAAAGAAAATAAAGCAACAGATTTGTGAACACCTAGAAACAAGCAAAGTTATAACCAGAAGCCAACATGGGTTTGCAAAGACCAATCATGCCAGATAAATCTTACTGCATTATTTGACAAAGAAACAAAATTAGTGACTCGTGAAATTCTGTGTTTATAATTTACTTGGACTTCAGTGAGGCATTTGATGAAATAGACTACAATCTACTACTTGACAAGATAGAAAAATGTGAGTTAGACAGCATCACCATTAGATGGATTTATCTCTGGGTGACTGACAACGCTCAATATGTAGTCCTTAATGAAACTGCATCTGTTTTGTTTGGAAAAACACACGAGGTAGACCGGGTTCCAACAACAAATACTTTATTGTAAACTAGTCAGTAAAAAGGAACGCTTGGCTGGGGCCAGCCTTTTATACAGGCTGGCTTGCCTGCTTGCAGCCAATGG
>BLBF01000043.1:11177254-11188308 GCA_015471245.1 Laticauda colubrina
CCAATCAGGTTTGTAGATTTGGAGTCATCCACTTTACATACAGAACAGCATCTATATCTGTATGAATGGAAGTATGTAGCAGGGTATGTCAAGACTTTGTATAAAGCCCATGTCACACTGGCCAACGGATGCAAAAAGGACACAGTGGACGAGCAAAATGTTCCATCCGTTGTTATCCGCTCTTAAAAGGGGCAAAAATTTGCATAACCGGAGCGGATAACACGGACACGGGGAGGATGCAGGGCGGATGCAAAGCGGATGCGGAACGGAAGCCCAGCGGATAGAAAGTGGATGGGAGCAGATTGCGCAACCACAGGGCTTCCGGGGGGGCTCAGCAAAGCGGACACGGAACAGATACAGCAGATGCAGAGCGGACGCCGAACAGATGAAGCGGATGCACAGCGGATGCACAGCGGATGCACAACGGATAAAGCAGATGCACAGCGGATTCACAGCGGATGCACAGTGGAAGCGGAACAGATGCCGACCGTAAATTGCACATGCGGGGGGGAAGTATTACGTAAGCCCCCCGGATATAAAGGGAAGCAGCTCGCACGTGGCCAGCATTCCGAGGAAAGACCTGCTGCTGGACACTTCGAGTTCCTTGCCTGCCTTGCCAGCCTGTCTTCCAGCCAGCCTTGGTGCCTGCCAGCCTGCCTGCCTTCCTGCCAGGCTTTCTGCCAGGCTTCCTGCCAGCCTTGGTGCCTGCCAGCCTCCCTGCCAGCCAGCAACCCCACAACCATGGGGAGGAAGCAAAAGCCTCAGAAACCTGCCACCATCCCTGGTAAGCGGGACAGGGCCAACCTCCTGCCCCCTGCCCCTGACTCTGCTTCTGCTGGGGCTTCTGCTGAAGCTGCTCCTGGCGATGGTGCTTCTGCTGATGCTGGGGCTTCTGCTGTTGCTTACTCCATTGAAGCTGCTCCTGGTCCTGCTGGTCCTGCTCGACCTGCTCGTGCTCCTGGACTTGCTCGTCCTGCTCATGCACCTGGTCTTGCTTGTCCTGCTTGTGCTCCTGGTCCTGCTCCTGCTCGTGATCCTGGACTTGCTGGCCCTGCTGGTGCTTACTCTACTGCTGCTGATCCTGGTCCTGCTGGTCATGTTGCTGCTGCTGATCCTGCTGCCACCGCTGCTGCTGCTGCTGCTGCTGCTGATTATGATCCTGCTGGTGAGGATGATGATGCTGATTATGATCCTGCTGGTGAGGATGATGATGATGATGATGATGATGATCCTGCTGGTGCTGCTGCTGCTGGTGGTGTGGAGGGGCAGCCCCTACTACCTGGAAGCCCCTCTAATGAGGGCCCATCTGGTCCAGCCAAAGGGAGGAAGAGGTGTATGTGACAATGGGAAAGGAGGCAATACTATATTGAGGAGGCACACGAGGATGAGGTGCTGGAGTGGCTGAGAGAGAATGACTATCTGTGGCGGAAGGGACACTGGCGTACAGGGACACCAAGCGGAAGCAGGCTGCTTGGAGAGAGAGGGCAGAGAGTATGGGTTACACTTCGGAGGTGCTCCTCGGCTGGTGGAATCACATGCACACCTGGTACGGGAAGCTGCACCTGAAGAAATCTGGCCAGGCCACTGTGAAGCTGACAGACAGAGAGACCTACATCATGGCCAGGTGCAGCTTCCTGGAGGGTGAGGTCCACCACCGAGGAGCACCAGCAGTCACTCTCATGACCCTCTCTCTCCGGCAGCCTACTGAATGCCAGTTCTCTTCCGGTCGAGAGTCAGTCCCTATCTCCAGGCAGGTTTCTATGGAGCGTGCCACGGCAGAGAACCTGTGGACAGGTGTGGTAAGCGTGGTGGAGTGCGAAGAGGACTCCCTGGTGTGGTGGGAGAAAGGAGACATCGAGTCCACCACACTCCTAGCCGCATCCACCCCCCCCAGCTCCGCCTCCACAGAAAGGCAGAGAGCCGGACAGCTGGAGGGGCAGAGCCACACTGTCCTGCTGGAGATCAGGGACACCATCCACACCAGCATAGATCTCCTCTCTCAGCTGGTCCACACCGACTCCTCATCCTCCAACCGCAAGCCCTTCCTCACCTATGTCAACCAGACCCTCAAGGAAATGGCGGATCCACAGTACCAGCTGGTGAAGGACCGGATCACCGAGCTGCTTCACAACCCTCCAGATCCAGAGGAACATGCTCCCACCCAGTCCAGGTCTGCTCCTCCACCCCAGGTGATGTCCCTCCCATTCCAAGGCTTCCCACAGGCCCTCACCGACCAGGGCTACGGCTACCAGGAGGTTCAGCAGCACAGGCAGCAGCCCTTCCCAGTCCAGGCACAGTTATCGGGTGACACCGTTGCCACCTGTTTCACTGATGCCACTGATGCCACCCACGACAATGATGCTACCGACGACAGCAATGCCACCCACGCCAATGATGCCACCCATGACAGCGATGCCACCCACGCCAATGATGCCACCCACGCCAGTCCTCACCCAGCTGCAGAACAGACAGCCCCACTACACTACTCCTTCCTCCACCCCACAGCCAAGCCCGGCCGCAGTACATCTTTCATCAGTACTGGGGCTGACACCCCATGGCATGGAGGAAGGACCTCTCAGCATCACGGGGCTGAGCCAGCTGTCCGAGAGCTTTCTCAACACACCGTCCCCTGTTGTCCTCTCGAGGCCAGGCACTCCAGCACCACCCACCACCACAGTACCTGGACCCTTCACCCCTGAGACTGGGCACTCCGAGTGACCAAGAAGAGTGCCAGAGACCTGTGGACTTTATTCTGACACTTGACTTGGGTCATTTTTTTTTTACAGCTTGTTGTTCAGTAAAGTTTATCTTTGATTCACACACTTTCTTCATTTGCTTTTTTTTAAAAAAGTCTTGGTGGAAACTTTTAGAATTGGCTTAAGCCTTTGCATGCTTGTGGGATGGGTTAAGATAGCAGTGGGGTGGGCAGGGATACCTGTGGAATGAGCAGGGATACTTTTGGGATGGCTAATAGCTGTGGGATAGATAAACCTCCAGTGCAAACATAGTGGGACTGTATGGTCTACCCTCCCAGGTGCCACACTTATGGCCCTTTTTTATCAATAACAATGTAAGCATTGATCCACACATTTGAACACAAACACAACTCTTTATTAAACGGCCTGTTCATTTCCGCTTTAGACGCTTTGTTTCCATGCTGCATCCATTCTGAATCCGTTCTGCATCTGTTCCGCGTCCGTTCCACTTCCTCTCTGCGTCCGGGCAGATGCGAGTTGTGCGGATGCACAGCAGATGCCAAGCAGATATAGCGGATGCATAATGGATGCGTAACGGATGCGTAGCGGATGCGTAGCGGATGCAGAATGTACGAACTGGATACATTTTCCGCGCAAAAGTTTTAGGCAGCCCAAAACTTTCGGAGCGGATGAAACGTCAATAAACTGATGCTGGATGGATAGAGAGGAAGCAAAACGGAGGCAGTGAGTACATCGCGTTTTCGAACGGATGGCAAGGTTTTTTGTCCGTTTTACATCCTCTTTGCATCCATTGGTTCAGCGTGACATGGGCTTTAGGTTATATCTTGAATATCTTCATAAATGTTTTATAGAAGGGGATAGAAAGGAAACCCATAAATTTTGTAGATGATACCAGGCCGGCATGAATAACCAATACCCCAAAAGATAGGCTTAAGATACAGAAGGATCTTGAGTGACTGGAATATTGGGCCCTATATAACAAAGTGAAATTCAATGGTAAGAAAAATAAAGTTCTACATTTAGGAAAGAAAAACCAAATGTATAGATAAAGAATAGGTAGTACCTGGTTCAATAGTAACTGTGAGAGAGATCTTGGAATCCTAAGGTACAATCACTTAAGTATGAGCTAGAATTGTGCTGTAGCTACCAACCCCACCAACACAGTTTTAGGCTGCATAAACAGAGGAATGAAATCAAGATCACACAAGGGATTGATATCACTTTATTGTGGCTGGTAAGGGCAGACTTGGAATATTGCATCCAGTTTTGGTTGCCAAGGTATAAAAAAGGTATATCTAGAAAAGATGTTGAAACTGCAGAGAAGAGGAACAAAGGTGATTAGGGTACTGCAGAGTAAAGTCTATGAAGAACTATTGCAGCAATTGGGTATGTCAAGTGTAATAAGAAGGAATAGGGGTGACATGATAGCATTGTTCCAATATCTGAGAGGCAAAGAAGGGTGAGGGATCAGCCTATTCACAAAAGCAACTGAAATCAGGACTAGAAGCAATGGATGGAAACTAATCAAGGACAGAAGCAATCTAGAACTAAGGAGAAATTTCCTATCAAGTGAGAATAATTAATCAGTGGAATGATTTACCTCAGAATTTGTGTGTGCTTCAACATTGGAGGTTTTTAAGATAAGACTGGATTGCCATTTGTTTGAACAGTTCTGTTAAACCTAAAAACAGTATCAACTTTAATAAGCAGATTAAGCAGCTGCATCTGTTTTTTCATGTTTTTACAGAAGCCTAAAACCTTTGGGCTACTTTAATAAAACAGTACTTCTAATATCTTTTCAAGTGTGTAGAGTGGTAATGGTATAACAATCAGCTTCTACAGCTTGCAAAAGTGGTAATATAAATGTTAACAAATAACTGTTATGATCCATTAAGTGCTTGAATATTAATATTACTGTTTTGTTCTATAATGGTTAGAATATAAGTCCAACATGTACATATGGATCTTAAATTCACTTATAAATACTGACTATTGTTACAAAACACATTTCTCATCTTTATTATATTTTTAATAGGTTGTGAATTACAAACTGAAAATGATTACAAAGTGCTATGCAACTGACAATGAGCTAAAATGTGTTGGCCTTAAATCTTCTTACTAGCATAATTTGCTAGACAGGGTCCACTGTCAGATATGTTGTCATATCTGTCTGTATTGGCAAATAAACACATTTATACCAGCTTTCATCCCTCTAACATGAAGTCAGTTGGGAAAAACATATTAAAATTAAACTATTTATTACATGACAAATTGAATTGATTATGAAATGTCAGATTATTATATACTATTATACTGCAGATGTTAGAGGTAGTAGCACAGCATACTTTTAAAATTTCACACGACTTCCTGTAAAGACATGGCTGGCAATTGACCTGCCCAGAGAATCTCCGATCTTTGGACTGTCATTTTTTTGACTCAACAACAGAAGGAACAAGCAACAGCCTGCAAGCAATTTCAGAAGCTGAGCTTCCAGAAGTTGGCAGGTGGAATCAAAATCACATCATTGTTGGATAAAACAGCCATTTTGGAATTTATTTTTCAAATGGCCAATAAGCCATGCCCTTCATTTCTTAAACAATTTATGAGAATTACCTTTACAAGCTAAAAGAGGCTCTCTTTAGATACAGCATACTACTTTTTAAAGCTTTGGACACCATTTTTGAGACTTCTTCTTTAATATTAATATTATGGAGAAGATTGCTAGAGGTAGCCAAAATAAGGAAACATGGAGTATTCTTCTTTTTGAAATATAAACTTTTATAACTTGAAGGATGAAGTGCATAAATGACATACAACTTCCTTGACAATGTAGGTTGATAGTGATATGTTTCCAAAGTCAAAAGGTCAATCATTATCTTATTTTTATGGATCATGTTTGTTGAAAGTGTCCAAGGAAATGCAAAATATACATTCAAAGTAAAATTAAATGCCAGCAATAGAATCATAATTATGTTATAAAAAAATACACAGCAAAATGGTAACTGTGGTGGTGGCAACCCAGGAGTGCTAAGAAAAACAGAGGTATGTTTTCACAAATGACTACAGTTTAATAAACACCTCCAGGGAAATTATACTATATCTGGAGTGCCACAACCAAGAAGACAAAATACAGTATGCTAACTTCCCAAAAATCTTCCTAGAAAAGCACAATTTGAAACTCTAAGCAGATGGGTGAACTCTAAAAGCTTTGGATGTAACTGTTCAAACATAGCTACCAAATTTTAATTTTTCTTAATAACTAGGTAGTTAACTACTCCATTTATAAAAAGTAAAAATATGAAATGAACTGCCCTGGATTGAGTCATTTAATTTGAAGACCTATATACATTTTTCCTAACAGAAAACAGAGTTGAAAGGGATTTTGAAAGTCTGCAAGTTCAACCCACTGCTCAAACAGGAAACTATATCATTTCAGACAAATCGTCATTCAGTCTGTTCTTAAAATTTCCAACATTGGAGCACCTACAACTTTTTGAGGCAAAGTATCATTGAAAATGTTCCGTTTGGAAATAAGGTGCATGAGACCGGGTTCCAACAAACAGCTCTTTATTAAAACAGTATAGTGACTTGTAACGAAACATTTACCCAATGCAGGATTCGAGCTGTCAGCGGGTCTTTCGCGGTATCTTTAGCGACGTCTGCTGCGGTTAGTGGCAGATTTGGCTATGACTCGATTTGGAGAGTGGAGACGGTGGGAGCTGGGTCGCCTTCTATGTCAGGCAGCGGGGAACGGCTCAAGGCCTCCGCATGGGTGATGGTCTTTCATAGCCAATGGATGAGTGTGTAATTGTATGCAGCAAGGAATTCTGACCACCTCGTCATTCTTGGTGACAGAATGTCGGGGTTGGTTTGTTTCCTGCTAGGATCCCTAGCAGGGGTTTGTGGTCAGTGATTATTGAAAATGTCCTACCATATAGGTATTCGTGGAATCTTTTGATGCCTGCAATGATTGCGAGGGCTTCTCGGTCGAGTTGGCTGTAGTTCCTTTCAGATTTTGACAGTGTTTTGGAATAGAAGGTGATTGGTGCCTCCCTGCTGTCTAGTAGCTTGTGACCCAGGATGGTGCTGATTCCAAAAGGCGATGCATCACAGGTGACCGTCAATGGCAAAATGTTGCTGAACTGAATCAAAACGGTATTAGAAGTTAATAAGTCCTTAATGTTCTGGAATGCTGCTTGTTCCCAGTAGCCCCATTTCCAGACAGTTTTTTTAATCTAACAGTCGATGTAAAGGTTCTGCTATGGTTGCTTTTTGGGGAAGGAAGACACTGTAGAAACTAATGAGACCTAAGAATGCTTGTAAGTCAGCTTTGTTCTTAGGTCTGGGTGCGTCTTTGATTGCCTTTATCTTCTTTTCAGTGGGATGTATCCCTTGCTCATCTATAAGGTAGCCTAAAAATTCGACCTGATCGGTGGCTAGTTTACATTTTTCTCTTTTGACTTTAAGCCCTGCTTCTCTGAATCTTCACAAAACTTCTTTTAGTCTATTTTCTAATTGTTGTGCTGATACTAATGCATCATAAAAATAGGGGACGACTCCTTTGATTCTATTTAGAAGGTGCTCCATGAGGCTTTGGAAGATGCCTGGGGCAACGCTAATGCCAAATTGAAGTTGGTTGTACTTGAATGCCCCTCTGTGCGTGACTATAGTCTGTGCCTCTGCAGTCTTGGGGTCAACTGGTAGCTGTTGATACGCTTGTGTGAAATCAAGTTTCTAAAAAAATTTTCCTCCCCCGAATGAGTGCAATAGGTGTTGCACTACTGGTACTTGGTACGTGCTTTGTTGGAGTGCATGATTTAGGGTTGCCTTATAGTCTCCACAGATGCGCACTGACCCATCTGGTTTGACAGGAGTCACAATGGGTGTTTCCCACCTGGCATGGTCGATTGGCTCTAACACCCCTTGTGCGATGAGTTTGTTAAGCTGCTCATCTATTTTTGGCTTTAAGGCAAAGGAACGCATCTGGCTTTGAGCCTGATGGGAGCTACCTTTGGGTCTAGGCTGAATGATACTGGAGTCCCCTTGTACTTGCCTAGGATCCCATCGAATACATCCCAGAACTCTTCCAGCAGGCTCTCTTCCCAGTTGGCCGCAATGATGCTATTGATCCTGGTCACTCCAATTCCCAGAGACGTGAACCATTCAATTCGCAGCAGGCTAGGATGATCACGGTCGATGATTGTCAGAGGCAGCACTTCAGCATGGTTTTCAAATTCTACTAGGAAATGTCCAAGGCCCACTACCGGGATTCGGTTTCCCTGGTAGTCTTTTAATATCAATTTTTGCTGTTCCAGTTCTCTTTGCTTGATGTCTGGTATCAGGTTTCTGATAGTGTTCCAAGATACCATTGACAGGTATGATCCGGAGTCTACTTCCATCTCACAGGGCTTTCCTTTGATTTTCACATTTATCCAGAACTTTTTTGCATTTGCTGCCCTGGCTTTTCTGATGATTATTGTTTGGTGTGTTTCTTCTCTGTCGTTCGTTCGTCGGTTTCTGCTCTCTCAGCTCCATCTGCTTCCGGTTTGTCTCTCTTCATTTCTGGGGGGGGGGGGGGGGGGAGAGCTGCCGCCACGTCTTTTTGGACTATAGCTCTTTTTGTTCTGGCAGACCCTTGCAATGTGCCCCCGTTCTTCACAACATCTGCAAATGGCATCTTGGAACTTGCTTTCTGAATGCGGGTGATATCCTCCGCATACAGCACGCTAGAATTCTCACCTGCTTCTTCCTTTTTCCCACCATTTTCTTTCTGACTGAAGCCTATGTATGTCTTCATTGTTGTCATCGGTGTCGCTCAGGGAGTCGAGATCTTCATGGTGGGTGGTCGCTGTGGGCTGTTTCTTGCTTCTTTCCACCCTCTTTTCTCTAGGTTGATTTGGCAGATCTGGAATGGAGTTCATCTGGCGCATAGTGGCTGAGGATTTCTTGGCTGCTTCAGCGGCGGTGGCTTCTGCAATGGCCTCGGCCACTGTGATATTTGGTCTGTTTAGTAGCTTGCTTTGGAGTGTAGCGTCCTTCAATCTGAGGACTACGTGGCCTCTCATGGCCTCGTCCATGTTTTGGAACTTGCAGGCTCCTCCGATGTGTTTTAGGACTGCTACAAAATCCCTGATGCTCTCGCCTTCCCGTTGGTCTCATTTATAAAATTCATGCCTTTTGATCAGGTTGGAGACCACAGGTGCATAATGGGCTCATAGCATTCTGTTCAGTTCAGGCCATGCCATCTGCTTAACGCCTTGACCATTTTGAAAATGGCTGGCCCACAGTGCATGAGGAATACAGCTCTCTTCCTCTGGTCAGTTATCTCCTGTAGCTCATTGCTTTCTAAGAACATCAGAAAGCGGTCAATGTACGACTCTCAATCTTCTTCGGCTGGGTTGAACAGTGCGGGTGGTGCATTGTTACCAGCCATCTCGGTCGCTCAGTTCTGGTTGCCGCATGCTTCAGTCTCGCTCTTCTAGGACTATCCCACCTTCGTCACCAGTGTTCCATTTGGAAATAAGGTGCGTGAGACCAGGTTCCAACAAACAGTTCTTTATTAAAACAGTATAGTGACTTGTAACGGAACATTTACCCAAGCCGTGGCAGCCCTTCTTATAGCTGCTTGCTCACGGTTTGTGGCCAATGACAGTTGTTCAAGTGTTCCTGCTGTCAGGCAGGCCAATCAGAATGGCGCTTAAATGACCAATCCGAGAACGGCCTATTCGGCCAATCAATTTAAGATATTTAGAGTCTACCAAGTTCTATACACAACAGAAAATATAATTTTGATTATTTCTGAGCATCATTCAAGAATTTCAGGAAGACAATCATGGTGGTAAAGAGTTAACTATCCCAAATCCTTGTTTCTCAGGTTGTAGGCTATTTTTGATTTTGGCAGCCTACACTTCAGCAAGAAGTAGAATAGAATGGCATTTCTGACAGTAATGGGTCTTAAAATAATTAATATTTCTGTTCATGTTCAAGTTAACAGTTTTTCTATCTGAGAAACACAGTATATATGACCTAAACAAGCATATTTCAGTCTTTCCTATTGGAAATGTCCTACATTTCATAGTTGTTACTCAAGTGTTGTCTCTCAAAAAAGGGGAAAAAAAGATGCTTAAGCTCTTCTTGTGAAAGCAGGCTATTTTTTCAAGACAGTTTAACATATATAAACAAAATCTGTTGCAATAACTGTGAAATCATTTGCATTCATAATTATAGCTGCTTTTCTCATACACTGCAGTCATATCCAAGAACATATTCAAAAATAGAAATGCATTATTTATACGTTATTGTTCAAAATGAATTTCTGTTTTACGAAGCTGAAAAGATAAAGAATTAAATTTACTCAAAACAAAAAACCTGAAATACCATGATCTGGCAAGGTGGCAAGATCAAAATAATTATTACTGTAGTTCCCCTTTAAGAGCTGGAGAACTTTTGAAATCAGAAGCACTGTAAATGAATGGGGGGAAAAGTGCACTAGAAATAACATCACAGTATGTAAATTCTGAGGATGACATTATGCCAGCTGAGGGTCTCTATTGCACCAAAACATTTGAATTTTTTATAAGGTTTTACATTTTTGATGAACATATCTTACTGAGGAATTAGTGTTCCTAGTTTCCAAAATATGCCTGACATAGGCCTGTTTTTTAAAAAGTCTTAGAAGTGATGATGGATTTTGAACTTGATCAAACTTGACCAGTTCTTTTAAACGTATCTAGAAAAATAAAACGAAGTAAGCAAGAAATAAAAAAATTAACTGAAGAATAAAAATGTCATTATTTCTTGTGGTGATACTGCCATGTTTTTAAATTGCTTGTATCAGCAGTCTATGCCGAAATTTTATTTTTTCCATTTCTTAAAACTGTAAAATATCTAAGCATCATTATTGTAAGATGTTTCAGAAATATCTTGAATGTTCAAATATGCCTCCATTAAATTTGTAGTACAATGGATAAGAATATTTTACTTCTAATATTGCATAATGCTATAAAATGGATTTTTAGATTTTTATGATACTGGAAAGTATCCTGTCAACGGTTTCTTTGAAAAACCAAAGCTGCTGACAAGAATAAATTGATTTAGCCATAATTAATAATGGCTGCATTTGTAACCATATATATTTGTAAATATCTATATGAAGATTGTTAGGATATCAGTTTAGTGCTTCCTAGTATAAGATTATACCTAAATTAGTACAAGATTATACCTCAAATCTCAGAGCTGAACATTTATGGATCATGTCACATCTTAGAAAAGATGACATTAAATCAGTCTCAACTATGAATCATAGTTAGTGTATGTTAGAGTGTATACAGCTTTAAC
>BLBF01000043.1:11188318-11209886 GCA_015471245.1 Laticauda colubrina
ACATACAAGCTTAGCTCACTCATTTATCTGTGTGCCTATCTGACTAACGCTGCACATTTTGTTTAGCTTGTCTTCCTAACCCTAGTTGGGGAACCCAGGCTTAACAACTTCTCTCTAGGAATTCAAACTGCACTTAAGAACTCTCATGGGAAGCTCAATGACTCTGCCTGAGTAGCTTTTACTGCAGGACTATTCTGTAGACCTAGTAATGACTAGGATCAGCATATAAGAATCTAGTTTTATATATAACTTTATGCTCAAAATATTAAAACCTGGCTTTCTTTTTCCCACCCTTTTCCTGCCTGTAATGGCTGGGAGCAGGGTGACCATTATGATATTATAGTAGAGGGGAAATAACATGACCAGCTGGCTTGAGATGCTTGTATCCAGCACAAATCAGCTAGCATCTGAAGAATAATTTTCAACTATATATATTCACAATGCAGAAAAAACAAAAGAGACTTTGCTTATTGTGGCATGCTCTAACAACTTTCAATAATAGATAAACTCACCATCATTTCTAACTTTTGAGTATCCTGCTATTCTACATCAGAAACTTATGATTCAAGTTTCCAACTTGAACTGGTGTTTGGTCATTTGAAATTGATAAATATTTGTAGCCTAACATTGCTGAAAAGATACTTCTTTATAATATGATTTAGAAAGAGGCCATTATTTGGATCTTAGAATACCTTACAAAATAAGTTTCCAGTTTACTGAGATTGCTACCTCATATTATGTGAAGGTGGCATTATTTCAATAATAATAAGAATATTATATGGGCTTGGACTTACGAGGAAAGAAAATGTAATGGCTTAGCTGGATGTCACCCAATTGTGACAGATCATATCTCTCTGCTAGTAGCAGCCACTTGTCATGTGCTTTCTTCTGAGAATCCAAGACAGATGTCCAACAGAATAGCTGAAAATCTATTCTATATATAGAGAAACTGTATATACAGATACACAAATATATACACACACACAGAAAAAACTTTTTTATTTTATCACTATGGTGTTATTACCCTTGCTGTAATTATTTTCTAAAATGTAAACGGTTTCACAAAGTACTGTCATTTTGATTTTATAACCATGTAATACAATTTGAAGGAAGTTTGGTAAGCATTTACTCTTTCTACTTACTCTTTAGAACTCTTTTAATTTATCTCATGTGATGTAGTTATAAAATTAGAGTTATAAAATCTTGGCTTGGATTGCAAAGTACCGATCTTCTGCAAAATCAAATTTGGCTTTGTATACAATTATAAGTTATTTTAACAACCCTGGAAAACTACTTTTAGGACCAATGGCCATTCACAGTGCACTTCTACCAACCTGTTGTTGTTTAAGCCTAATGCAAACTTTCTAAGCGACAATGATGAAAGAGGAAATAAAGTGTCTAGTTTCAAACATTTAAGCTGAATCCAGACAGGCAAAATATACAATAATTTACCCATAATGGAGAAAGAATGAGGCAGAGGAATGTACTTTCCTAGAAGGTAGCCAAGTTTAGTGTGGAATGGATCCCGCATGGAACAGAACTGTTATTCCATTTTGGACTGAAGAAAATCAGACTGGTTAGAATTACGGTATATGTCTTCATAGTCCATTGGTTTGTCAGGCCCAATAATTTTACTGCTTCTTTTATCAACAGTGCTTTCTCACTCTGTCTTTGTAGATTCTAAATTTTTAAATGCTTTCCTTTCAATCCAGGATATAAAAGTACAAGCTAATTGCTTGTCACTGCTGCAACAATCAAATATCCAAGGCTGCAGAAGATCTGGAGAAAACTGGCCGTAAAACTTTTTTTCCTGGGTGAAACTGATAGAAATGTTTATCTCTAGAAGATAACAGATTTACATTCTACCTTGTTTTTTGACAGTTAAATACACTTCAGGATCTGGATTAATTTTTCTTTTTCTTGTACGTTCTTTTAAATTAAGACAGCATCATTACTGGATTTTCATGTATTTAAATTTAATAAATCTTTTCTTGGTAACCAAATCTATTTCACACAAACAATTCAGGAGTCAAGGATTCATTTATTATTTATTTACTAAATTTAAATGCTGCCCATCCTGCCTAGAGGCAATTCTAGGTGGTTTATAAGCATATATTAGCAACAAAATAAAAAAATAAACTTTAAAATTGCCTTATAATTAACACAGATGGCAAGGAAAGGAGCAAGCTATGCATAGCTGGAGGTCTCAGTCCATTAACCATTCCAGTATGACATCTATCCATCAGGGTTCCAGGTCAATTGGCAGAGTTAGGTTTGAGGCCTTTCTGAAAAGCCAAAAAGATGGCAGTGGATCTCACCTTGACAAGTACAATGTTCCCCAGGGAGCGAGTCACAGCAGAAAAGGCTATTTTCCTGGACCTTGCCAGGTGGAATTCCTTGATCAATGGTATCCATAACAAGCCCCTTCTTCCCTTTTGGGTAACGTGGGCCAATCCCATGGGTGTGTGTGTAGGGGTGTGTATGAGATGATTCCTGAGATAATGGAGGCCCATGCCATGAAAGGCTTTAAAGGTTAATAACAGCACCTTGAATTGTACTCAGAGTAACCAGAAACAGATTCTCAGTTTCTTTCTCTTTTTACTTTCTATTTTCTTCTGAAAACTACATGTGTCCCATATTTCTTTTTGCAAAGGAATCCAGACTCCTATTTCCTAAACAGTTTCACTGTGCAATTGTCCTGTAATTTGTCTGCAGTCTGAAAGAGAAATTAGAAATCTTTACATGTGAAATCTGTTACACACATTTTTCATAAATACTGCAGAAAATTCACCAGGCTATTTAAATTTATTTGTTTTTCACATTTCTAAACCTCCCATCTTCTTCAGAGAAGGACGGTCATTTAAATGACTGCATCATTTAAATTATCTCTCTTACACAATCTATTTGACGAGAGTCAACTAAATTGGAATGAAAATATGAGAAAGCAGTTTTAGGAGAAGGCTGATGCTGGAAAAGAACCACATGGTTCTTTTAAAAAATAAACTTAAGAAGACAATTCTTTCTTTCTTTGAAAATGAACAATATTCAGAAGGTTGGGAACATTTGAACAAAATGTGTTTATGTGTTTGTGTAACTTATGGGCTTTTTTAATTTGTTAGAGTTTATTTAGAAATGTATGTCTCTTAGAAAAAAAGGACATGGAAATATATATTGTAGAGTTCTTTGATTTTTCCACTATTTTCAGTTATTCCTTTTACCCAAAACACAACATATTTCTATAACTACTACATCTTATGAGAATATAAATAGTCATGTCTGAGTGTTTTGTCTGCAATTATATAAAAATACTTAAGTGTACTGGGCAATTCATTCACTGCTCAACAATAAATAGACTGAATATTTAAAAGGAAAATACTTGGTATGCTAGCTAAACAATAATCCTACCCTACAGCAGAGATGCTTTGTTATTGGATTGGCTCCCCCTTCTACTTTTCTGAATTGCACTTTTAGCATGGCTCAGGAACAGGCCAGCCTCAATATTCCCTTCAATATCCAAAATCGCAAACATTGTTTCTAACAAGCGGGATTCCTGTAGAAAAAATGGCACCCTTTCTTCTTCTTTATTTTTCTTTCATAACCTCCAAGTTGCTAAACTAGCTTTCATCATATATACATGGCGATATAGCAAACATATGACAGAACAAGAATAAATAACTTCTTTTCTTTCAAAAGCTATAAAATGTCTATTTCTTGCATTTTATTCTCAGACTCAATTCCTGAAAAAAAAACCCTCACATTTTTTTCTCTTAAACTAGCTTAATCCATCAGCCTTCCTATTTTTCCACCCTGTAATCAGCCTCTGACTAACTCTGTGGACTTAGATTTCCATATTAAGCTGAAAATTGTTAGCATCTTTAAACTTTTTATTAGTTTGGTAAAAATTAGACTGGCAAATACCATTTCTGACTGGCCCCACCCCCATCTATTCTCTGCTTCCCAAGTTTCAGCTGATTGGCTGGGTATTTGTTTGTTGCCCTGCACAGGAGAATGGAGCTGGAAAGCAGGTTAATGTAGTGGGGGATAATGGGATTTTGCAGTAACCTTTCCCTGGAATGGGATAGGAATGGAGATTTTACAGTATCCTTCCCCTGTCACACCCAATCCATGCCCACCAAGCACACCACACCCACCAAGCCTTGCCCACAGAACCAGTAGTAATTTTATTTGAATCCTACCACTGCTATGAACCTCAGAATCCAACTCAAACACAGCGAACCAGAGACGGCACCAACTCTCAACCACCATAAAAGCCCTTCCAACCAGCCTTCATCTCCTAATGATCCTCATCTGATGTGACCTCCTGATCATGACCTATCACAAGACTTGGCTGATGACTCACCATAAGATCCATTACAAGACCCTTACTTGATACATCCACACTTGACCAGTAACAAGACCTACTGACCACATGAACTCCTTATCAACAGAAGAACACTGATATCCCCTAAACTCGACTGAAGATGTCACCTAGCTTCATAGCGAAATGTTTGGAAACCACCGCAGAAGCTCAGAGAATGAATTTTTACCCTCATTACAGCAATTTATTTAGTGACCATTAAAAATTACAATGGCACTCAAAATGTGACTTATCACTGTTTTTCATGGTAACAACCTTCACGACTTCCCCATGATCATGGAATCAAAATTCAGATGCTTGGCTACTGGTTCATATTTCTATCCCAAGATTATGGAATCACCTTTTTAAAAGACCTCCTCATAACCAAGTCAGTGGAGAAGCCAGATTCACTTAACAATCAGACAACTAACTTATTAACTGCAGTGATTTAACTGAACCACTGGAGCAAGAAAAGTCATAAAATGGGGGCAAAACTCAATAAATGTCTCATTTAACAACATAAACTTTGGCTCAATTGTGGTTGTAAATTGAAGAGTATTTATATTGCATATCAAATTATTATTTGATTATGTTTTAATCAAATTAGCTTCAAGTATAATTTAATATATTATTAATTATATTAATAAGTAATTTGTTTTGGGGAGTCAGAAACTGTTGATCTTATTCAATTATTTACTGTATTCAATCACACAAAAACTGGTATTGAGAAAGGTGAAATTCATTAAACCTATCTTTAAAGCCCATGTCACACTGGCCAACGGATGCAAAAAGGACACAGCGGATGAGCAAAATGTTCCATCCGTTGTTATCCGCTCTCAAAAGGGGCAAAAATTTGCATAACCGGAGCGGATAACATGGACGCGGGGGGGACACAGGGCAGATGCAAAGTGGATGCGGAACGGAAGCCCAGCGGATGGAAGCGGATGGGAGTAGGTGGCACATCCGCAGGGCTTCCAGGGGGCCTCAGCAAAGCGGACGCGGAACGGAAAGAGCGGAAGCAGAGCGGACACCGAACGGATAAAGCGGATGCACAGCGGAAGCCTAGCGGATGCACAACGGAAGCCTAATGGATGCCTGGCGTTAATTGCACATGCGGGGAGGATGCATTGCGTCAGCCCCGTGGATATAACGGAAGCAGCTCGGAAGCAGGTCGCCATTCAGAGGAAAGACCTGCTGCCGGACGGATTGGCTGCCTTGCCTGCCCTGCCTGCATGTCTGCCTGCCAGCCTTGCTGCCAGCCTGCCTGCAAGCCTTGCTGCCAGCCTTGCTAACAGCCTTGCTGCCAGCCTCCCTGCCAGCCTTGGTTCATGTCTGCCTGCCAGCCTTCCTGCCAGGCTTGCTGCCAGCCTCTCTGCTAGCCTTTCTGCCAGCCTTGGTTCCTGCCAGCCTCCCTGCCAGCCAGCAACCCCACAACCATGCGGAAGCACAGCTAGCCTCAGCCATCTGCTGCCAGCCCTGGCAAGACGGACAGAGCTACCATCCCACCACCTGGCCCTCACTCTGGTTCTGCTGGGGCTTCTGCAGCACGGGCTTGCTCTTCTGAGGCTGGTGCTTTTGCTGCTTCTGCTTTTGGAGGAGCTGATGACAAGCACTCCAGCACCAGCCACCTTCACAGCACCTGGAGCCTTCACCCCGAGACTGAGCGACCCAGAGGAGTGCCAGAGACTCATTTTTGTTTTTTAGCTTCTTGTTAATAAAGTATATTTTTGATTCATACACTTGCTTTGTTTCTTTTTTTTAATAAAATCTTGCTGGAAACTGTTAGAAATGGTTTAAGCCTTTGCATGTTTGTGAGATGGGTAAGGATAGCTTTGAGATGGGTTAGGATACCTGTGGGATGGGTAATAGCTGTGGGATGGGTTAGGATAGTTGTGGGATAGATAAACCTCCAGTGCAAGCATAGTGGGACTGTATGGTCCACCCTCCCAGGTGCCACACCTATGGCCCTTTATTATCAATAATAATGTAATAATTATCCACACATGTCAACATAAACACAACTCTTTATTAAACGCCCTGTTCATTGTAGGCCAACCAAAGATACATGGCCCAATCTCATCTGTGTGATGAGACAGGCTGAAGGAAGCATCCATTAAGCATCTACCATCCTGTCTTGCCACTCCACTGCTCCAACTGGGGAGCTGCACCAGTGTCTCAGGAGGTTGCGCTGCTTCTTCGCTTCATTTGAGGCTCTGTTGGGCATTGCACATCCTCAGTGTTGATCAGGTTTCGCCCTTGCCTCCATTCCCCAGGCTCCATGACCCCATTGGCTTGTTGGAGGTCCACGAGCCTGTTCTGCAAGACTGGGTAGCGGGTGCACATTAGATTGTGCAGGTGCAGCAAGCTTCCATGATACTCCTCACGGTCTCTGGGCAATGCTGCATGGTGGTGAGAAGTACCTGGAACCTGTTGGCCAGGATGCCAAAAGCGTTCTCCACCACCCGCCTTGCCCTGGATAGCCTGTAGTTGAAGATCCTCTCTTCACGGGTGAGGAGTCTGGAGGTGTAGGGCTTCATGAGGTAGGTTGTGAGGGAGAAGGCGTCATCCCCCACGATGAAGTAGGGCACATCTTGTGTGTCGTTGGGCAGGGGTTCTGGATCTGGGAAGCCCACGATGAGGTTGCGTTCCAGCCCCTCCTTGAGGTGACTGGCGTTGTATACCTGGGCATCCGAAGATGAGCCGTTGCCTGAAGCATCGATGTACATGAACTTGTAGTCAGCATCGACCATGGCAAAAAGGATGATACTGAAGAAGTCCTTGGAGTTGAAATAAGTGGATCCCGACTTGGCTGGAGATTTGCAGGCCACGTGCTTGCCATCTATGGCTCCAACAGTGTGGGGGAATACCACTGATAACACTGCTCTGCAACTTTCTTCCAGTCTTCTTCAGTGGAGGGGTACTGGAGGAGTTCCTCCTTGTATTCTTCGATGATGGCCTGCACCACTTCTCTGACCACAATGCTGATGGTGTTGGATGGCACCCTTCAGCCATTCTGCATGCTCCTGTAGGAGGGCCCTGAGGCCAGGTGGCACAGAGTGAGTGCCACCTTGAGCCCAGGTTCCAGGCTGGGCCGGAAGCTGGTGTTTGCCTTGGTCAACCTGGGTGTCAGCCGCTCCACAACTTCGTCAAACATGGCTGGAGGCATCCTCATGAAGTTTTGGAATGCACGAATGTCTTCGTTCCTGAGCTCCACCATCAGCTTGTTGTACAGTCAGTCCTCCGCTCTACTGGCGAACCATCTTTGGATCCAGACTCTTTTTGGGTGGCTCCTTTTCTTCTCGCAGTAGTGTTCACAGAGCCTGTAGATGACTTCGCATTGTTGCAGAACAATGGTGGCTGCCGAAAGGACTTTGTTACAATCCACGGTGGACATGACTGGATGCTGTGGAAGAGGAAGAGGCAGATGAAGGCTGCAGAGGTCTGCACCGCTGGGCTGCTGTTCTGAAAGTGAGATGCAGGTGAGTTGCTCCCCCCTTTTATAGGCAATATAGGTTTTCCGCTAGGCATCCTCTAGGCATCCTGTAGGCATCCTCTAGACATCTTTAATATCCGAGATAGGTCCCCTCTATGAACGTTTTTTCCATTTTAAACACTTTGTTTCCATGTTGCATCCACTAGGCATCCGTTCTGCATCCATTCTGCATCCGTTCCGCTTCCTCCCCGCGTCTGTTTACCGCTGGAGCAGATGAAGTTGCGCGGATGCATAGCGGACGCCTAGCGGATATAGCAGATGCGTAACGGATGCAGAACGGATGCCTAGCAGATGCGTAGCGGACTGAGAATGGATGAACTGGATACATTTTCTGCGCAAAAGTTTTAGGCAGCCCAAAACTTTTGGAGCGGATGAAACGTCCATAAACAGATGCTGGACGGATAGAGAGGAAGCAAACGGAGGCAGTGAGTACAGAATGGATACATCGCGTTAACCAACAGATGGCAAGTTTTTTTGTCCATTTTACATCCTCTTTGCATCCGTTGGTTCAGTGTGACATGGGCTTAAGCTGGAGTGCCTCAGTCAATGATCAAAGTCTTATTATAATGCTGTAGAAAGATAAGATTTAACTGAAGGAACACACTGTCAAGGATTATATTACCACTTCCACTGATTTTTATTTTTCCTGTAATGTAGTTTACATCCAGGACCTTTTGAGTTTTCAGAGCCTGAAAACAAAGTTTGTTTCATGTGACATTAAACTCAAAGGTTATTTCATACAAAAAGAGTTTAGGAATAGATATAGATTTAGAAACAAACATGAGAGAAAGATTCTGTGGCTCATCCTTTTCATTCCAAGTAATAGCTATGATTTGCTTTTGAAGACAGCTACAAGGGCTCCAGGTTCATGTGAGAAATAAAGTACTCTGAATTAGCTTGCAGCTTTTCCTTCTGAAACTCAAAACTTATTTCCAGAATGTTTCAAAATGCCCTGCATCCAGATTGCTAGTCCTACTTACTACTAAAATTCATGTTTCCTTTCTGGCTTTTGAACTCCAGTCATAGTTTCTGAATGAGTATCAAGGGTTTGGGATCCAAATTTCAATGGTGTAAGTAATAGCCTAGAAGAAAATCACCTGATAGCCTCTGTTCATTCAATAGCAGAAGGATTCATTACGAAAGGAGAAAGTATTTCAAAGCTGTGGTGAAATGCTAAATGCCAGTTCAGCTGAATCAGGAGCAAAAATTGCTATGACAAAACTCCGATGATCAACTGACAGGAGAAAGAAGAGAAAGGCTCAGACCTCCCACTCACCCCTGTGCTTTTCTGTTCTTTATCTTCTCAGCTGATTGGCATAGCAGACTCTCAGCTGGTATTTGGAAACTGCGCGGGTGTTAGATGTGTGCATGCATGCATGTGTGAAGTGTGCGGTCACCAAACCAGTAAGGAAACTGGTAGAATCCCACCATTGCTCTCCAAGGTCTATGTTCTTAATGTCTTAAATATAGAAGTTAGTGAAGGCTGTGTTCATTCCCCCAATAGAATCTTTTAGCAACCTCTACAATCTTTCAGCCACTGTTTTGCCATAATAACAAAAGTTATTATGTGGAAAGATCTCCTCTGAATCGTTTCAGCAGAGTAATAGTATGAAAATGCCATAAGTTGCTACCAGACATTGGGTTACTACTATCTTGAGTAAGAAAGTTTCAGTGTTATAGTGAAATGATTCTCAAGCTTAGATAGCCTAGGCTCTTGCTTTCCAGAGGAGAAAGCTCTTTTGGAGTTGTCATATGATTACTTTCCCTTGAAAGGCATCCTCTGCTTGAAAGAGCATAGAGTCCAATCCCAATAATTAAAAAAACCCACCTGGCTCACCTACTTCCTATCAGTTGTGTTGGGGAGGGGTCATGCATGAAGGAAGTTCAGCGAATCTCATTGTACATATGTTGTACTCTGACAATAAAGGTAATAATAAAGGTAATAATCAGCAGACAGAGCAGGCATAGAGAGCATTTTGTTACAATCCTCTAATTTATGATGAATGAATGTATGAAATAATTATAATTATTGTTTGTTTTGGGAAGTGGTTACTTTTAAAAGACATAAATCCTTTTATATATGTATAATGTGATGATCAGGTTGGGATACAAAATAAACACAATCACAAAAAACAGGTGAAGGTGTTATTCCTTCACTTTGCTTCCAAGCTCCAAATATCTTTGACTGGAGATAAAAAAAACTCCCACACAAGCAGTTACAAGAAGGAGGAAATGCCATTTAAATTACAAAGAGTAAAAAACAACACAAACCAGGCAAGATAAGGGCTTGAATACATCCACAGATATCAGAATACACACTGGGAAGGATGACAAACTCAGAGAGGAACAATAAACAAGAGATATTTCCACACTTTATTTCCAGCACTCACTGTCCTCTTATCCATTTGTCCTCTTATCCAGTTGCAGTCCATGAAGAGGATCCCCAGTAAATCACATCTCTCCCTTATACTCTTCTCCCTGCGTGCCCTAGGATGGAGAGGGAATGGGCCTGGGTTCAGCCGGCCTCTGCCCTTCCCCAGCCTTCTCCACAACCTCCGGAGCCACACTTCCATTCCCTGTCTGCTGTTCCTCCTCTTCCTCAGAGTCAGTCTCCACCAGGGACATGATACTTAAGGAACTGCTCCTTTTCTAGAGTGACTGTGTAGAGTGACATGCCTTGGAACTAGACATAATATCTATTTTAGAGATTTCCCCCCACCCCATTCATATACTATTGCAAGTCTAAGATTTGGTAATACTGAAGTAGTTTGGTCTAGTGGTAGAAAACAGGAGACTATAAGTTCAAATCACACTTTAGCCATATATGCCTCTGGAGCCAATTACTCTCTCTCAACTCAATCTACAATGTTGTTGAGGGGAAAACAGAAGGAGGAAAGTTTGTTGAATATGTTTGCAGCCCTGAGTTATTTATAAAAATATTACAAGTGGAATAAAACCAATAGACAAAATTGCCAACAAGTTTGGAAAGTTGTTGTCCAAATAGGGAAGCTGAAACTTTATAAATAATATAAATATTTTACAAGATAACATAAAGATGAGATATTTGGCATTAAACTTTTTTATTGGAATGTTATTTCATCTCACTTCAAAACATCTAAATAGGGTTCTAATAATATATGCCCTGATAACAAGGAATTGCCCAACAATAAGGAATTGTCCATATGACAGTCTGCAATTGAGTCTTGCAAGATAATCCAAAGTGATTTAGTACATCCAGCAATTTCTTTAGCTGGCTTGTAATCACAAGCACAGAACAGAAGTAGCTTAGATAGTAAATTTGGATGTGAAACTCATCAGATTTGGTATTCAATGCATTTGACATGAAAATTTTGTTTGTGATTCAATGCACAAGCTAAAACATGTTGGTATTGCCTGCCTTGTAACATTGCATTATTCCTTATATCAAAAAATTGTTTGGTACTATTGTTTTGTACATACCAGATATCACTGTACCATGATAACTGGTATTGCTTCCACCTTGGCTAACTTCAAAAGTCAATAGAAGTCATGGGGATCAATGGCTATTAGTCCTGTTGGCAGGGTCATCTACTGGAAGGCTAGAGCAGGAGTCACCAACCTTTTGGACCCCAGGGACCACAAAAGTCATAATTTTAAATCCTGGGGACCACTAATATGAATTTTGGTTGACAGTGGCTTGCTCACATTGGTGGAAGAGCAAGAGAGAACTGATCGAATCTCTTTCTTCTTTCCTTCCCTCCCTCCCCCCCTCCCTCCCTCCCTCCCCCCCCCCCCCCCTCTCTCTCTCTCTCTCTCTCTCTCTCTCTCTCTCTCTCTCTCACACACACACACACACACACACACACACACACACAGAGGCAGGGGTGGGATTCAAATTTCTTAACAACTGGTTCTGTGGGTGTGTGGTCTTGTGATTAGTTAGGCATGGCTTATAGGCAAATATTACAAATATTTATGTATATATTGATTTTTTTTTTATTTAAAAAAGAGCAACTTTTACCCAAAATCAGGCAAAGCAGGCAGGCAGATTGAGTTGCTCATAGAATAATAGATTCACTTAGAGACTCAGGTCTGCACTGCTTCAGTCCTAAAGCCCCTGTCACACTGCACCAACGGATGCAAAGAGGATATAAAATGGACAAAAAATCTTGCCATCCGTTGGTTAACGTGATGTATCTGTTCTGTACTCACTGCCTCCGTTTTGCTTCCTCTCTATCCATCCAGCATCCGTTTATGGACGTTTCATCCACTCAGAAAGTTTTGAGCTGCTCAAAACTTTTGCGCGGAAAATGTATCCAATTCGTCTGTTCTGCATCGGCTAGGCATCCTCTAGTTCTGCATCTGTTACGCATCCGCTATATCTGCTAGGCATCCGCTGCACATCCGCGCAACTCGCAGCCGCTCGGACGCAGGGAGGAAGCGTAATGGACGCAGAACGGATTCAGAACGGATGCCTAGAGGATGCAGCACGGAAACAAAGCATGTAAAACGGAAAAAATGTTCGCAGAGGGGACCTATCTCGGATATAAAGGATGTCTAGAGGATGCCTAGAGGATGCAAAGGAACACCTAGGGGAAAACCTATACTGCCTATAAAAAGGGGGAGCAACTCACCTGCATCTCATTTTCAGACCACCAGCCCAGCGGTGCAGACCTCTGCAGCCTTCATCTGACTCTTGCTCTTCCACAGCATCCAGTCATGTCAACTGTGGATCATAACACAGTCCTTTTGGTAGCCACCATCCTTCTGCAACAGTGCAAAGCGATCTACAGGCTCTGTGAACTCTACTACGGGAAGAAAAGGAGGTGGCCAAGAAGCGTCTGGGTCCGAAGATGGATCGGGAGAAGAGCAGAGTATGGACTGTACAACAAGCTGATGGTGGAGCTGAGGAACGAAGACCCTCGTGCATTCCAGAACTTCATGAGGATGCCTCCAGCCATGTTTGATGAAGTTGTGGAGCGGCTGACACCCAGGTTGACCAAGCAGAGCACCAACTTTCGGCCCAGCCTGGACCCTGGGCTAAAGGTGGCACTGACTCTGCGCCACCTGGCCTCAGGGACCACCTACAGGAGCATGCAGTATGGCTGGAGGGTGCCACACAACACCATCAACATTGTGGTCAGAGAAGTGGTTCAGGCCATCATCAAAGAATACCTGGAGGAGCTCCTCCAGTGCCCCTCCACTGAAGAAGGATGGAAGAAAGTTGCAGAGCAGTGGTATCAAAGGTGGAACTTCCCACCCACCGTTGGAGCCATAGATGGCAAGCACGTGGCCTGCAAAGCGCCAGCCAACTCAGGGTCCACTTATTTCAACTACAAGGGCTTCTTCAGCATTGTCCTCTTTGCCATGGTCGATGCTGACTACAAGTTCATGTACATGGATGCTTCAGGCAACGGCTCATCTTCAGATGCCCAGGTATACAACGCCAGTCACCTCAAGGAGGGGCTGGAACGCAACCTCATCATGGGCTTCCCAGATCCAGACCCCCTGCCCAACGACATGTAAGACGTGCCCTACTTCATCGTGGGGGATGACGCCTTCTCCCTCAGAACCTACCTCATGAAGCCCTATACTTCCAGACTCCTCACCCGTGAAGAGAGGATCTTCAACTACAGGCTGTCCAGGGCAAGGCGGGTGGTGGAGAACGCTTTTGGCATCCTGGCCAACAGGTTCCAGGTACTTCTCACCACCATGCAGCATTGCCCAGAGACCGTGAGGAACATCGTGGAAGCTTGCTGCATCCTGCACAATCTCATGTGCACCCGCTACCCAGTCTTGCAGAACAGGCTCGTGGACCTCCAACAAGGCAATGGGAACATGGAGCCTGAGGAATGGAGGCAAGGGCAAAACCTAATAGACACTGAGGATGTGGAAGGCCCCAACAGAGCCTTACGTGAAGGGAAGAAGCAGGGCAACCTCCTGAGACAATGGTGCAACTCCCCAGCTGGAGCAGTGGAGTGGCAAGACAGGATGATAGATGCTTAATGGATGCTTCCTTCAGCCTGTCTCATCATATGGATGAGATTGGGCCATGTATGTTTGGTTGGCCTACAATGAACAAGGCATTTAATAAAGAGTTGTGTTGTGTTGACATGTGTGGATAATTATTACATTATTATTGATAATAAAGGGCCATAGGTGTGGCACCTGGGAGGGTGGACCATACAGTCCCACTATGCTTGCACTGGAGGTTTATCTATCCCACAGCTATTACCTATCCCACAGGTATCCCTGCCCATCCCACAGCTATCTCAACCCATCCCACAGCTATCTTAACACATCCCACAAGCATGCAAAGGCTTAAACCATTTCTAAAAGTTTCCAGCAAGACTTTATTAAAAAAAAGAAATGAAGCAAGTGTGTGAATCAAAGATAAACTTTATTGAACAACAAGCTGTAAAAGAAAAATGACCCAAGTCAAGTGTCCAAATAAAGTCCACACCCAGTCTCTGGCAGTCTTCACGGTCACTCGGAGGTGTGCCCAGTCTCAAGGGTGAAGGGTCCAGGTGCTGTGGAGGTGGGTGCTGCTGCAGTGCTGGTCTGAGATGTGAAGCAGCTCGGTGATCCGGTCCTTCACCACCTGGTACTGGGGTTCCTCCATGTTCCTGAGGGTCTGGGTGACATAGGTGAGGAAGGGCTTGTGGTTGGAGGATGAGGAGTTGGTGTTGACCAGCTAAGAGAGAAGATCTATGCTGGTGCGGATGGTGTCCCTGATCTCCATTAGGACAGTGTGGCTCTGCCCCTCCTGCTCTCTGGCTATCTGCCTTTCTGTGGAGGTGGAGCTGGGGATGGTGGATGCGGCTATGGCTGTGGTGGACACGCCGTCTCCTTTCTCTCACCGTACCAGGGAGTCTCCACCATGGTTACAACACCTGTCTGTGGGTTCTCCGCCGTGGCACGCTCCATAGAAACCTGCCTGGAGACAGGGACTGACTCTCGGCTGGAAGAGGACTGGCTCTCAGCAGGCTGCTGGAGAAAGAGGGTAGTGAGAGGGGCTGCTGGTGCTCCTCGGTGGCGGATCTCACCCTCCAGGAAGCTGCACCTGGCCATGATGTAGGTCTCTCTGTCCATCAGCTTAACTGTGGCCTGGCCAGATTTCTTCAGGTGCAGCTTCCCGTACCAGGTGTGCATGTGCTTCCACCAGCCAAGGAGCACCTCCAAAGTGTAACCCATACTCTCCGCCCTCTCTCTCCAAGCAGCCTGCTTCCTTTTGGTGTCCCTGTACAGCTGGTGTCCCTTCCGCCACAGATAGTCATTCTCTCTCAGCCATTCCAGCACCTCATCCTCGTGTTCCTCCTCAATATAGTATTGCCTCCTCTCCCGTTGTCACATATGCCTCTTCCCCCCTTTGACAGGACCAGATGGGCCCTCATCAGAGGGGCTCCCAGGTAGTAGGGGCTGCTCCTCCACACCACCACCAGCAGCACCACCAGCAGGATCATCATCATCATCATCATCATCATCATCATCATCATCATCATTACCAGCAGGATCATAATCATCATCATCAGCAGCAGCAGCAGCAGGATCATCATCATCATCATCACCACCAGCAGGATCATCATCATCATCATCATCATCATCAGCAGCAGCAGCAGCAGCACCAGCAGGATCAGCAGCAGCACTAGCAGGACCAGGATCAGCAGCAGCAGAGTAAGCACCAGCAGCGCCAGCAAGACCAGGAGCACGAGCAGGATCAGGAGCACGAGCAGGACGAGCAGGACGAGCAAGACCAGGAGCACGAGCAGTATGAACAAGTCCTGGAGCACAAGCAGGACGAGCACGACGAGCAGGACCAGCAGGACCAGGAGCAGCTTCAGCAGAGTAAGCACCAGCAGAAGCACTACCGCCAGGAGCAGCTTCAGCAGAGTAAGCACCAGCAGAAGCACCACCGCCAGGAGCAGCTTCAGCAGAAGCTCCAGCACCAGAAGAGCGAGCCCGAGCAGCAGAAGCCCCAGCAGAAGCAGAGTCAGGGACAGGGGGCGGGAGGGTGGCCCTGTCCCTCTTGCCAGGGATGGCGGCAGGTTGCTGAAGCTTTCGCTTCTTCCCAATGGTTGTGGGGTTGCTGGCTGTCAGCAAGGCTGTCAGGCACCAAGGCTGGCAGGAAGCCTGGCAGGCAGGCAGGCACCAAGGCTGGATGGCAGGAAGCCTGGCAGGAAGCCTGGCAGGAAGGCAGGCAGGCAGGAAGGCACTAAGGCTGGCAGGCAGACTGGCTGGCAGGGAGGCTGGCCAGGAGGCTTGGAGGCAGGCAGGAAGACTGGCAGCAAGGCTTGCAGGCAGGCATGCAGGCAGGGCAGGCAAGAAGGACTCGATGTATCCGGCAGCAGGTCTTTCCTCCGAATGCTGGCCACATGCGAGCTGCTTCCCTTTATATCCGCATGGCTTACGCAATGCATCCCCCCCACATGCGCAATTAATGCTTGGCATCCGTTCGGCTTCCGTTGTGCATCCGCTAGGCTTCCGCTCTGCATCCGCTTCATCTGCTGTGCATCCGCTCTGCATCCACTGTATCCGTTCCGCATCCGCTTTGCTGAGGTCCCCCAGAAGCCTAGCGGATGTGCCATCCATTCCCATCCGCTTCCATCCGCTGGGCTTCCGTTCTGCATCCGCTTTCCATCCCTCCTGCGTCCTCCCCGTGTCCATTCCTTTCCGTGTTATCTGCTCCGGTTATGCAAATTTTTGCCCCTTTTGAGAGCGGATAACAATGGATGGAACATTTTGCTCGTCCGTTGTGTCCTTTTCACATACGTTTTGCATCCGTTGGGCAGTGTGACAGGGCATTAAGGAAGGTTTGGCAGAGCTGAAGATCTAAAGATTAGCTAGAAAGCAAGAAATCCAATGATTTCCTGCTTTGTAGCCAATCTTAATCACTGGCACAGCAGGACAGCTGATGGTTGGAAAAAGGGAAAATAGCAATTTAGCAGTTTGCCAATGAATGGTCTGGGAGGGTTCCCATGGGCCATGTGGGCAGTGCAGCCTTGTTCCTTGATTAATTGCTTTGGGGGGATATTCTAGGGATGACATTTATCTGCGGACCACCAAAAATTTCTTGCAGATCATTAGTGGGCCACACCCACAAGTTGGCGACCGCTGGGCTAGAGGACTTCCTTCTCCAGTTGGTTGGCCACTGTGAGAACAGATAGCTAGATTGCTATAGCCAGTGGTCTAATCCAGGAGGGCCCTGATTATATTTTTGTGTTTGCCTTTTCTACCTATGAAGTTTCTTCTTTTTATACTTTAGCAGAGTACTAGTGTTTAATTCTAACATGTTCTACTTTATGGCTAAGCAATGTTTGTTTTTCAAGATAGTCCTAGCCAGGAATTCTGGAGCAATTCAAAACTACCAAATCATTGTTAGTTGTTTTATTTGTCTGTGTCTCACTTCAGCCATCCCTTTAATTGCCTTACAGCCTGATCTATACCTTCTAAACTGCTGTGCAATTTGGGATTTAGTGAGAGCTTTCAGGCTTGTTGAATGTAATTCTGGCCAACTAAATTAATCACAATATAGATTTCAACTGTTTAGAAATATATAGAGAAATATATACTTTGAAAGCAAATATTCTGAAATAAACACACACACACATTGATGAGTATAAAGTTTGTAAGAATGCAAATTGTAGGCATTTAAATACAAGTGGTCCTTGTTCAATAACCATTTGTTCAGTGACCATTCAAAATTACATGACATGGAACAAGGAGATTTATAATGGGTATACATATGAGGTGACATGCATTCTGGATTCCCAAGAGGGAGGGGCTATGTTCTAGAGGATCAAGATTCAACTTTAGGCAGTTTGCTTGGGAGAAAGAGGACCAACATAAATTCTTCCTAGAACTTCATTAAAGTATGTCTTTAATAAAGGAAATATTTTGCTTTAGATTTCTGTTTATAAGTAAAGAACAATAAACAAAATAGCTTAGATGTAACTCTGCATGTCCTTCTTGGATTTTGAGGTCTGACATAATAGTTTCAGCTGTTGCAATGTCCCCATGGTCACATGATCACAATTCAGGTACTATGCAACTGGTTCACAATTATGATGTGGAAGCATAATTGCCATTTGCAACTTTTACTGCTGACTTCCAACAAGTATAATCAATGGAGAAGATGGCAAATGGTCATCCCCATTACGTGATATTACACTATTTTATGACTGCATCGTTTGGAGTTCTCAATCCCAGATACTATTGTTTACCAAATACGAACTTTATAAATTTCAATAATATTTTGAAAAAAAAAATGTATTGAAATACATATTTTAAAAGAAAATATACTTTGATATTGATACATTCATTCACATATACACACATACAAGTATTCCTCAACTTATGATCAAAATTGAGCCAAAATTTTTTGTTGCTAAGCAAGACATTTGTTAATTAAATTTTGCCCCATTTTACGACTGTTCTTGCCACAGTTGTGGCAGTGAAACGTTCACTGTGACAGTGAAACATTGCAGCTGTTAAGCTGTTAAGCTGAAAAGTAAAAGTAGTAAAAGTGAATCTGGTTTCCCCATTGACTTTGCTTGTCAGAAGGTCGCAAAAGATGACCACATGATTCCAGGAAACTGGAATCATCATAAATATGGGTCAGTTGCCAAGTATCTGAACTTTAATCATGTGGCTATGGGAATGCTGCAATGGTTGTAGGTGTGAAAAATAGTCATAAATCACTTTTTTCAGTGATTTTCAGTGATTCAGTGATTTAGTCATAAATCACTTTTTTCAGTGCCGTTGTAATATTGAACAGTCACTAAATGAACTGTTATAAGTCAAGGATTTTTTTAAAAAAACTTCCATTTATTTATTTATTTATTAAAAATAGTTATGTGTCCAACTTCAACATACTCTAGAAATGGAGTTAAACTATGAAAAAAAAAAACTGCAAATGTGAAAACATGTCTGTCCATGTCCAGTTTGTTCTCTGAGTTTAAAAACTTCCCCTAACTTTCTGCATTCTCAAAAGAATGCTGTCAGTCTTCAACCTATTGTCAACAGCACTACTTCTGACCTTAAGTGTCATCAAAAGAATTGCCAAACTTTATAAATTGTTGAATGTTGAGAATGAATAAGTGAAGCATTGCATGATTCAATGGAGAAAGAATTTTGGGTATCATAAAATACTTGAACAATGGGATAACATATGGACAAAGAGTTTAAAACATACATTAAATTGTAATCAAAAAGAATTTTTTTATAAAATGATGTACCAAGGTATTTATCACTCGATAAATATATTGATAAATATTATATCACTCGATATAATACAAAAATATTATAAATGTATGTTGGAAATGTAAATGGAAGGAACTTTTTGGTATCTTTCATGCACTTGTGATGAAGTAATCTTACTCTGGTAAAATTCATATTTAACAGAATATTCTTAAAGTGTAGACAAAAGTTAAGTCAGAGACTTTGCATTTCATCAACAAAGAGTTGGAAAAAATCTGGAGCTTTGCTGTTATATATATTGACAACACAAAAATGAAAAGATATTTTAATTCCCACAATGGATAAAGGCTGGAAAAAAACAATGAAACAAGCAGAAATGCTTAAATTAACTGCTGTACTCAAAGGAAACAATATATCAAATTTTCTTTTTGGAAACTGCTTATGAATTTTGTTTTTGAGATGGTAAGAAAAATGAAACTTTGACTTTGGGTTTTGATGATTTGACAAGTTTGTTGTTATGGAAATGAATAGGACATATTTTTCTTAATATTTAATTTACATTTCACCTTTAATTTTTTTGTATAAACAGCTCAAGGCAGAGCCTATCTAACACTCCTTCATCTTATTTTTCCTATAACACCAACACTGTGGGGCGAGTTGAGCTGAGAGAAAATGACTGACTCAATGTCCTCCAGCTGACTTTAATGATAAGTTGGACTTGGACACATGTTCTCCAGGTTTGTAGCCTAGTCAACCACTGAATCAAACTGGCTTTCTCCATTTAAGCCAGGGGTGTCAAATTGGTGGCCTCTGGGCCTGATGCATTATGTGCTGGCCACACTCAACCCCAATTTAGCAAAGGAGAAAAAAGTTGTGATAGGTCACATGGTAACAGCGTGATGCTGCGAGTTTGATGTTCCTGATTTAAGCATTTAAATATTAAGTATATAAAAGTAAAAAGTTGAGACTGTAATGTTAATATGCTAAAAAAAGATGGAAGTCAATGCTTTCCTTTTTCTTTTGTCCTTACCTTACGCTTTTTTCTTTCCCTCTTTCCCGCCCCTTATTTCCTTCTATTTTTATTTCCATTTGTATTTTATACTTCAATAAATTTAATAAAATTATAAATAACATCAGCTTATTTTTTTCAAATTCTCATTTCTTGGCAATCAAGAATAATCTCATTTTCTATTATTCGAACATTTTAAAAGGACACTGTGATCCTTTCGATATCACTTTTTAAAAGCAATTTCACTACAGTACTACTTCCCCAGTATATAAGTGGTATTTAAAAAGGAAAATGCACACTAACTTTTATAGGGATTATCATGAGCTGGAAGTATTCAGATATGTCAGTTCAAGGGAATACTATATATATCAATATCCCATGGATGGTGATTGTATGGTATTTATATTATTTGTAGTATCCCACAAAATATAAAATTATTTTGCATGGTTTTTTAACATCTGCTGTTCTGTACTCGTGTCTTGACCTTCTTTCCTTCTTCTCCCTCTTCTTCTTCCAACTCCAACTTCTTATTTGAAAAGCAATCCAAACTCTATAATGTAAATGTGTTACTAATGAACTTAAGCTTTGCAGACTGCATTCAATATACCCACAGTAAGAATTTTGATGTCACCAGAGTTCAGAGTTCACTTTGTCCAAAGTATTTGTTCCTCTTCAAAGCTTCATGTGCAGCACAGCAGTATGTGATTGCATTACCTAAGATGAGAACAATATTCCAGGTTATCACTAAAATAGAAAGGATCAAAATGACATTTTGAAATACAGCTCTGAAAGCAGGATGTAATATGGAAAACATTTTCAAAGAAAGGAAAAGGATTTACATGCTGCCTAAGGATTAGGGAAATGCTGCTAAAAGAGGTGATAAGAAGGTTGCAGCTATGCTTTTGCTAAGAGAAACCAACAGAGGGGGGGAAAAGGTCAAGGAATCGTTCAGGATGCAAAGAATAGGATTTGTATATGCTTGTAATTTGCATAAATTATGTGTGTAGGTGTTTTAGAACATAGCATGGGTAATGCATCATATAAATTGGGAGCATTTTCTGGCCAAGAAACATTTTAAGGATGATTACAAATCCTGTACTCTCCTCACTTTAGCTTAATATGAGACTGGTCTGACCAGAATCTACAAACAGGAAACTAGAAACGTAAATGGAAAATTGTATTGTTCTAAAAGGGAGCTGAAGTTTGCCTATATATTATTTCCCCGAAACCATAAAACATGAACAATTGTTAGTATGAAAAATATTCTATATGTGGACTTGAAATAATAATACTGTAAAAAAAAAAAAAGAGAATACAGAATCTCAATACTGAAATCTCTTCCTAGGGATGGGGCCTTAGATTCAAATTGATTATTTGTTCATTTGTTTATTTGGCATATGGCAAAAATATTAAAAAGCACATCACAATGATATTTTCAATGAGCAAATATGAAACTATTTACTCTGTTTACAAATTCAAAGGTAGATTCTCTCTCTCTCTCTCTCTCTCTCTCTCTCTCTCTCTCTCTCTCTCT
>BLBF01000043.1:11209896-11254143 GCA_015471245.1 Laticauda colubrina
ACACACACACACACACACACACACACACACACACACACACACACACAGATAGGCAGAAAGACAGACAGACAGACACACACACACTCAAAATCAAATGCCAAACCGACTGCCAGTTTTTAGAAGACACTTTCTTCAAGCAGTGATACAGGAAAAAGTCTGCATCTTTCAAAACTACTCCATTTCATGCAACAAAATACTCCACTGTGTAGCTAGCCAGTAAAGGCCTTAAAGATGAAATAATAATGACATGCCCCTCTTCCTCACCTGACCTAAATGCTATTGAGAACTTGTGGGCCCTTAAAGGGGAGATTTATAGTGGAAGAAAACAGTACACCTCTCTGAACAATGTCTTCAGAGACTGTGGTTGTTGTTGCACAAAAAGTTGATGGTCAATAGATCAAGAAACTGACAGACTCCATGAATGGAAGGGTTTGGTTATGACTGTTATTGAAAAGAAGGGTGGCTATATTGGTCACTGACTTTTTTTTAACTGTCAGAAATGTTTATTTGTAAATTTTGAGTTGTTTGCTTATTATTCTCACTTTAACAGATGAAAATAAATGAGTGAGATGGGAAAATGTTCATTTTTCATTTAGTTGCCTAATAATTCTGCACACGAATAGTTGCCCAATAATTGTGCATACATAGATATTCTCCTAAGAAGACCATAACCTCACTTTTACTTTTTTAAATATTCAGGTTTGAGGTTTATTAACATTTTGGACTGACAGAGAGCACTGTAGTTGTTCAGTGTTCAGTTTTTCAGTTTTATTATTAATAATAAAATTAATCCACAAAAGTATAGCTTGCCTAATAATTGTGCACATGGTGTATTGATTTTGGACTTGTTCATGGACCACTATGGTTATAATTATTAATACCAGTGTTAATATTATTTGAAATTTCCATTAATAGCTTATTGTCTTTCTGGAAGCAGCATGGCCTGTCAATAACTCCAACTCTGAAAACTTTACATCCTGTCATCACTGATATCACTTATTTATTAATGCAATGCTTTTTGAAATTAAGAATACAGAAATAATTTGATACTAAAGAAGGAAGGAGACTATTTGGACTAATACTATTCCTTTTGCATTTATTTATTTATTTAGTGATTTTAAATTGCTTGACATTAATATTTCTGTTAAAAATTACATTATGTATTGAACCAATCTAGAATAAATAAATAAGGTTTAAGTCACATACACCTTCAGAGTTGAATAATATCTATTCACTGTATATTTAATTATTATTATTTAAATTGCTGTCTATCTAGGCCTCATAAGTTCATGGCAGGGACTGACACAGATAAGCTATCCTGTGGATGCTATTGTGAGTTCTTCTGCTGATAATTCCTAAGTATTTGTAATATATTATACGTAACCCATAAAACTATGACATGCATAACTATGATTCACAAATGTTGAGATACATGTAATTCATAAAACTTTGATGAGCATTGTAAGCTTTCCTTCTTATTCAACTTGAATTGTATAACTGAAATGTACTTATAACTGTTCTTTCAAACTTCTGAATAAGAGCTGTTACCCTATGCACATAATGAAGTTCAAATTGCAATAAAAATTTGGTAAATCATGGTCTTTGTCCTTTTCCAGTTATATTCTCTAAGTTTGCAGGCATCAAACCAATGGAAAATGAATAATTTTAAGTTCTTCTTTCAGGCTCCTCAATTTCAGCAATTGCTATGCAGTCTTCTAAAGGGGATTAGTGCTATGTTTGTACTCCTTGCAGAGTGGTTCAGTAAGTTAATTGCCTAATTTGCTTAATACCATAGTAAGCAGATCCATTGTTTAGCACAATTGTTTTTATATTTGTTTTTTTAAAAGTTTAATTGTAGCATTTTCTAAGTACTTGAATAGTTTATAGAATAATTTTTCAAATGCTGGAATATTTCAGACAGGGCCTAATTTTACACAAATATAGTATATAAACTATAATATAATATGATTATTATATCAATATGATTAATGTGAATGATTAATCATTAGAACAGCTTGCGTCCCAGAGTTATGGGTGCTCCATCATTGGAAGTTTTCAAGAAAAGATTGGACATCATTATCCAGAGTGTATAACTTCTCCTGCCTTGGACAAGCGATTGCACTGATCCCTTCTAGACCTATTATTCTATAATTTGAAAGGAAACTTTGTGCCTTCTGTGTGAAAAGTAAATTTCACAGCTATTGCCCTAGGACAAAGCAAGACAAATCTGGATCTCTGTATTCCTTTACTCCAGATCTATATCCTGAAATTTTAGAGGACTGCAAACTGGTTCATGCAGCACTCTTAAGAAAACTGATTTATTGAAAATCTCCTTTCTCAATAAAACTAATTGATAATTAATACCCCCTTCCTCCTTCTCTCCTTCCCTCTCCTTCTCTCTCTAAACAAACTCTCCATATATTCTAAACATATTTCTTGATCATTTTGGCCACTTCCTTATGTACCTTCTCCAACTTTACAGTTTCCTAATTCCTAATATTCTGATTGTTGTTTCAGTATCCACTAGGTAACATGCAAGTGAATATGGGGTTTGCTCCCAGTATACATACAGTTCAACAAATCAGAGGAATACCCATGAATTCACCATTCTGATGGAGCAGTGATTAATGTCCAGGATTGCAGGCTAATTCTACCCAAAGCCTAGAGTTTGATCCTGACAGGTCTCAAGGTTGATTCAGCCTCCTATTCTTCTGTGGCCAGAAAATTAAGAACTCAGAATGTTATGGGCAATATGCAGATAATGCTTGTATATTTTAAACTGCCCAGAAAATGGTAAAGCACTAAGGGATGCATATAAGCCTAAATGCTATTGTTCTTCTCAGGATGCATAGCAGGGACTATAGTTCAGCATCTAGAACCTTCTCAGTATGGTGTAGGTGATATCTTTGTAATAATAAGAAGACCAGAAAAGGTCTTCTTTTCTGAAACTAGCAATAATATCTTCAAAGGAATAACATTTATTTGAAGGAATTCACAAGGGAGGAAGAAAACAACAACACTAGCTTCCTGGATATCCTCATCAACAGAGGAAATGGTAGGAAATTAGAAAAGAAAATTTATTGAAAAACAACCCACTCTAAGTGCTCCATTTCTCAACCCAACCTCTCATAAGAGGAGTGGTGTAAGATCATTATTCAGACAAATACTCTGCAGCAATCCAGAACACCAGAAAAAGAAAAAAAAAAACCACTACCTTTACTCTATCTTTCAACAAAATGGGTCCCATGACCAAAAAAATGCCTGACCATTCAATCTACTAAAGCATAATCAACACAAGCTATGAAAAGGATAACATTACATAAAAAACATTTCAGGAACAACCAATGGACTATTACAACCATATGGCATACAAACTAACTAAAGCCCTCCTAAAATTTTTTTATTAAAAAAACTTTTTAAATAAACCAACAGATCAGATCTTAGACCAAGCTAAATTAAAAAATCCTAAGGAATTCCTGGCATTCAGATAAATTAGCCACATAGAAATAAACCATATATACCCATCATTTATTTATTTTATTAATGTAGCATATGACACTAGATGATTATACCTGTGGGTATGAAGTGTAGACTACCTCCATGATGGTAAATCTCAGGCAAATAGCTAAAAGTGTACAGACATGGTGGGTATCGGAAATTGGATATTGATCTCATGATCAAAATCTACAGAGGCAGCAATTAGATTACAACAGTTCTTTTAAGAACTCACTGACAAAAGATATTGGACCTGAGGTCCAGATTCTGCAACTAAACACAGAAGACTTAAGTAGAAATACACACCATTCAAAAGAGAAAATAAAAAAGCTAAGAAGAAAGAAAAAAAAGCTACCAACTCCCAAACAAGTGATATTAGCAACAGGCAAACAATCAAGTGGAAAAAACACTTCCCTAATCAAGGAATTACAGCAGAGAAAATCATGCTACTAACAACCTGCCCTCTTGTTTGAAACAGATGTGAAAGATGTGCTTTGTCAAAGTTATCAGAATGGACACTTTGCTGTCCCATTTTTCTGGTTAATGAAAGACATCACTGGAGAAGAGCAATGATTCTGACAGCCTAAAGTTTATTGTAATGATATATTTAAACTGTTGGACTGGGCTGAATGAAACGTATTTGTGTTCCAACAATCTGAGTTATGTCACACTGCAGCCAGAGATTGAGATCAGCTGTTTACTGTCAATAATAAAATCTCCCAAGTAACATAATCTAAGACAGGTGACTATTTTAATTTACTTGGGGTCTTATATAATGTCCATTCTCATATGTTGCCAATTTACAAAAAGAAATTTGTTTTTTAAAAAAAGGAATAGTAAGAGATTATTTGATACTCATTATCTCTTCACTACGAAATTCTATTACATCCATCTACTATCCTGAAAGCTTAGAAGTATTTATTTTTCATTAATTAATAGAACAAATTGCAGCAGAAGATTATGGAACAACAACATAACAAAGTGTCTACTTGCAAAGCTCTCCCATGGGACTCAATCATTTGACTAAATTAGGCTGAGCATTTTGGAGATGTCATCGAAAATAGGGTTGAAAGACTTTGGAGTCTTTTAGTCTAATCTAAACCTTTGCCTATAACAGGAGATCCTATACCATTCTGGACCAATTATTGTCCAATCTTTTCTTGAAAATCTCCAGTGATGGAACACCCATAACTTCTGGAGGCCAGCTATTCCATTGATTATTTGTTCTCACTGTCAGAAAATTTCCCCTTAGTTCTAGGTTGGATCTCTCTTTAGGAATCCTCCCCTTGTTACTTCTTTTCTTGTCTTCAAGAAGTTGACCACCTCTTCTCTGTGATAGTCTTCAAGTATTGGATCACTGCTCTCATGTCAGACTATTCTTTGTTAGACTAGATATATCCATTTCTAAATGAATATTGTATGGTTTAGTTCCAGTGTGGTATTCATCTTTGTTGCTCTTCACAGCACCTTTTCCTAGGATCTCAATATATTTTTTGTATTGTGATAATCAGAATTGGACATATGGTCTAAGAAGTGCATTATAAAGGTATAATACTATCACTTCACAGATCTTGAAACTCTCACTCTGATGAATTCTTTTGATTGCATTGACTTTTTTGGCAGCTAAAAATATGAGAACCTGGACTCTGGCAAGAGTGAAATGCTGGGATTCAAAGAATTAAGCAACATAACTTTATTATTATTTCAGTTGTAAATTGTTTTGCCTCCAATGACATGATCTGCCCAGGAAACCTATGTTGTAATAACCCAATTAGGTCAATTCCACTTATTCCAGACTTTGGAACTATTACTATGCAACCTTGGGTGTTCACTTAAAGCCACAGAGATGTAATCCTAGAAGTAGATCCTCCTATAATGACTATTCAGTATAATAAGGCAAACAGAACCTTTTCTAGTAGTTAATAGGGAAACACATCTGGCCAGTACCCCAACTCTGTCTGCATTTCTCTGCATGTATGTATTTTTGCATGGAGGAGAAAAAAAATCTTAATTACTGTGGTGGAGAGTGGCAAAACTGCCATCAACTCAGTTAAAAAGCACATTGAAAGGATAACAAGGTATAACTGGTGCCTGGACTTATCCCAAAGGTTGACATGGTGGTCGGTAGCATGCAGTAAGTATTTTCTCTTTTGGAAACTTTTTATTTTATATCTTCAAATAGTTTTGGATTCTTGGTGTCTGCCTGGACATGTCTCTGCACTTTTTGCCATTGGTTCCTTCTTAAGACTGAAAGAAAATGAGACTGTCACTGGTTCAAGGTCATCCAACTGCTTTTTCTCTCCCATGGTACTAGAACTTACAGTCTCCTGATATTTACACAGATGCCTCAACCTGAATCTCTGTGGGAAAATACATTGCTACAATATGATGTTCATAGCATTTCTTCTTAAACTACAACTTAGCAGGAAGTTAAATTGGCTCAGGGAAGGAGGAATTGCTAAAAATTCTTATGTTGTGAAACACAAGAGTACAGCAACAATTCCAGATTGGCACAATATAATGCAGAAGAAGCTATAATTATAAGGTAACACTAAACTCAGACTAATGGAATTATTACTCAGTGAACATAGTATTTTGAATGCTTATTTTATTAAGCAGAAGTTCCTAAAGATCAGATTATACATTGAGTTTCTGACCATTTATATACATTAATGTGTATTTCTTGGAAGTAAATAGTCTTCGTTCCATGTCCTAACATTATTATTTTGAACTAATATCCAATTCATATTTGTCATAGAGGTTTTATTCATCAATTTAGTTTGATCCTGTATTTTATATTGTTTATTAACCATTTTGTCTCTTTTTTGGGTTAATTTTAAAACCTGCTAAGGCATTAATGTTAATCTCTTGAATTTCACAAAATCCTGTTAGTATAAACTTTCCACCAATTCCAGCTACCATAATGCTAGAACTATACACTGAATCAGAATCAGAACAGAATTTGAAGGGACCTTGGAGGTCTTCTAGTCCAACCCCCTCCTCAAGCAGGAGATCCTACACATTTTGAGACAAGTGGCTGTCCAGTCTCTTCTTTAAAACCTCCAGTGATGAAGCACCCACAACTTCTGAATGCAAGCTGTTCCACTGGTTAATTGTTCTCACTTTTAGGAAGTTCTTCCTTAATTCAAGGTTGCTTCTCTCCTTGATTAGTTTCCATCCATTGTATCTTATCTGGCCTTCTAATGCTTTGGAGAATAGATTGATCCCCTCTTCTTTCTGGCAGCCCCTTAAATATGGAATATTGCTATCATGTCACTCCTAGTTTTTCTTCCCTCTAGACTAGTCAAACCCAAAACTGCTAAGAGTGTTGGAATTGTTTTGACTTCATAAGGAGGGGAATGGATCAGTTAAAAATATTTTTTGAAAAACAAAATAAATCAAATAAATAATTGTAACAAAAATTGAATTCTAACCTGAAGTCATACACTAGCGGGACATTCTCAAGACTTTACTTCAGATAATTAGAAAGTGCTGGAAGACCAATGTACTTAATGCCTTACCCATAATGTTAAACTACACATTCACATCTAGTTTCATGAGAAATTATTCTCTCCACCCTCCTTGGTGGGGAAGATGCTGATGTATGTTATGCTTTGGTACAATTTCACTCATTTCAGTACATTTTATGTAAGTTATTGTGGATTATACTTGGGTTATACCAAATTTGAATTATAGCAATGTTTACATATATAATTCATGGTTATGGTAATTTTGTCCTTTCCGTACTGCTGCTTTTGATAATTTTTTTTAATACAACTCTGTCTTCACTCTCACATTCCCTGATGAGTAATCCTGTCCAATTGCAAAATTATAGGTTTGGGATAAGGTTCTGCATTCCAGGACCATTCAGTTTGTGGAATGTGATAGTCCCATAGATTTATGTCTTCCATCATTTTCCTCAAGTTGCAGTTTTCTTTTCTCAGATTTTTTTTGTTCCTTTGCTCCCTATTAATAACATATTAAGGAGCCTCTGTAGTGCAGTGGTTAGAGTGCAGTACTGCAAGCTACTTCTGCAGCCAGCTGCGTACAATTTGGCAATTCAAATTCTACCAGGCTCCAGGTTGACCTTCCATCCTTCTGAGGTGGGTAAAAAGAGGATCCAAATTGTTGGGTGCAATATGATGACTGTGTAAACTGCTTTGAGAGGACTGGAAAGCATTATAAAGCAGTATATAAGTCTAAGTGCTATTGCTATAGTGCTATATAGACTTCTTTATTTCTGAAATTGTTTTGATTTGTATCTCACCTTTTCATAAAGAGCAAAAGGAGGTCCCCCCCCCCTAACAATTTAGTAAAAAAAATAAAAATCTAAAAGCGACTGGTCCAAAATCACCTGTGGAGCTACTACAGCTGAGGATGGATGCAAATCTGGATTTTCCTGGTCCTTGTTCAAAACCTTAACCACTACATCATAGCTAATTTCAAGGTAGCCACATTAACTTTATTCTGATTGAGGTTTTTTCATCTATTCTTTTGTGATATTACAACTTGTCTATTAATTAATTTCAGGAGTCAAGCATCACTTCTGAGGCTTTTATCCCTTGGATAATCTTACATGACATTTCATACAAATGAAAACATGAGGACTGATTTTCATATGTAAGTGTTCTTTATGTGTAGGCATTTATTTGCATGCTAGCATGAATTTAGCAGCTTAATCATTCTGAATATTGAAAGTTTTTTCTTAAAATAATCTGTTCTTGTACAATCCAAAAACAGACAGAAAGATATAACTTGTCAAATAAATTATTCATTACAAGTCATTAGGCTAGCTCTGTCATCACCCTAGCCTTGTGCTGTAGTTTGCACTTTTGCCATATGGAGAAATGAAATGCATTCTAATTTGTTTTCTAATAAGTGCTAATTAGTTTAGGCCTTTGAGAGATCTATGAAGAAATAAAGAGTGTCCTTGTCCAAATAATAAAAAAACTTACTATAGCAGCAGTTGATCGAGTCTTATACTGCTTTCTAAGTGTGTCCTATAAGAAGAAATTGAAATAATCCCTCATGGAAATTGTAGCATAAAAATTAAATAAGTGCTACCAACTGCAGTCACTTGATATTGGTTGATTCTTTGCCTTTGCTTAATGCTAGGCATGGCAGAGAGGGAGGGGAGAAATAATTATGGTTGGATTGTCTTCCAGAAATTTTTAATAATAATTGCTAGGTGAAATGTTATAAAAGCAAAATGTTATAAAATGCAAAAAAATTTTCAAAATAGTAATCTGTGCCTAACTATGATGTCTTCAACTAAGAATGCTACCATTTGTTTTGTAGGATCAGGAGATTGGAACTCATTAGCTTCAGAGGTTACAATGTTGGGGGAAGCAGGCCTGAGGAGAGTGAGGTTCAGCCGGTACACTGTTTTGAGGCCCATATTGCTCACAGGCAGTCCATGAAGAGGATAATTTTTAAAATTTTTACATAACCAAATTTTTAAAAAGAAAAACATTGGGACCGTGTGTCAACCTGAGGGTTGGTGGGGAACAGTGGGGGTGGCTCACAAAAAAATACTTCAAAGCTGGATCAAATCAACTCATAGGAGGGCAATTGGTAAGCAAGGAAGGTGTGTCCTTCCCATGCAGCAGCAACAGCAATGATTGCCTTGCCCTCCATCTCCTCTTCTCTCTTTCTCTTCTTTTCTCCAGTTCTTGAAGAATGAACTTCCACTTCAAAATCCTTCATACCGAAAGGAAGGAGGCATCACTGTTAGCTTAATTGGAGGATCTGTGTGCACCAGCCATGCCAAAGAGGTGGCTTTAAAATGCAGGAGAATAAACTGGAGGAGAGGGGAGGCAGGTGAGAGAAGAGTCACTTTTATTTCATTCGTATAGGCTAGAAGTCTACTTGGAAAAAAAAAACTTACTTGTGGGCTGCACAGACTCCAATGCCACTTCTCTGTACTTTGTCCTCACTCCCCCCCCCCCCCCCCCGCTTCCTGATCTGTTGCTCTGGCAGCCCCCCCTTTTTAAAATGAGCCTCTCTGTTGGTGAGGAGTTATGTGATGTTGGTGCAGGGAGTAATGTGAAATCCACAGGGTGGTGGAAAAGGGTAGGGGAGATGTTAACTTCATATGTAGATGAGGGGGGCCATGTTAGTCTTGTTACAGCACTTAATAATCCTCTTGGCAGCCCTGGGGGAAGCAGATATATACGAATGTTACACTTAGAATTGACCATCAGCCTTTGTGCAAAATCACAGAATAAAAGTTGGAAAAGACTAATCAGGAATATAACTCCAACTACTGACTCATGTAAACCCAGATAAATGGATTTGGACAGATTGCTCTCCAACCTTTTCTTTGAAGAAAGGGAATGCACCATCTTCCTGTATAATTCATTTCATGGACAAACTCTAAACTTTTCTAAACTTCAGGAAAATTTTTTTAAAAACATTCAACAGGAACCTATTTTCCTGTTCATTGTGGTACAACAGACAATAGATTCTAGCCATCTTTTATACAACTTTGTATAAATTGCTCAGATTGAATCATGAGATGGGCCAAATAAATTTAATAACAATAAAGTCCAAACTCAGTGGAGTAAATATCAGCAAGGCAATTAACATCTGGGCAATTCCAGTAGATATATAGATGGAATAATAGACTCAAAGAGAATTAAAAGTCCTGGATAGGAAGGACAGAAAAATAATGACAGTAAATGATATTCTTCATTCTTTCAGCAATGTTGACAGACTCTATTTATCAAGGAAAATGGGTAAACATGGAATGTTGCAAGTACATCAGATAATTGAAGAAGAAAAAGGGGAATTGGAAAAATATCTGAAGGACAGTGAAGAAGATAAAAGACACAATTTTACATGGCCAGTAGATTAAAAAATAGCAAGCACTACAGACAAAAACAGGACTGACAGTAGTTTGGAGAGCAGGAGAATTGAAGAAAGTCTACAATGAAAGGCTAATTCTAGCTATAGAAGACCCATTCTTAAAATAAATGCATATAAAGCCAGAACTGAGAAAACATAAAACACAGCCCTGCCAACTCTCACGGTTCTGCCGTGAGTCTCACATTTTTTTGTCATTTCTCACGGTCTCATGACAAGGCTCCTCAATCTCACGCCAAATTTAAAACGCTTTTTTAAAAAAAAAAAAAAATTGGGAGTCGGCTTATATGCGCATAAATCTGATTCTCACACAAAGGACATGACGCCACTTCCCAGATCACGCAATATCGATATTACCATACAGTTATATTTCCATACAGCACATATTTATTTTTACTCTGGGTGCCTCCATTTTGCTTTTTCTACCACCGGATATAACACGCTCTGATTGGTTAGTTATTCACGTGACCGCTTTAGTGTTTGCGATCATCACATGCAACTTTGTGTCCAGTTTCTCTGAATATAGTAAAGTTCCGTAGTAAAATTCATTAAAATATACCCATGTCTGATGTTAAAAGAAAAATAATGTCGTATGCTGCTTCTTTTAAACTAAAAGTAGTGAAGGCTGAAGAGGAAACAAGCAACCTTGAAGCAGCAAGAACCTTTGGAGTGGATGAGAGCATACTGGGTAATTAACTTAATATTGTTTCCTACACAAATGCTTTGATAATGAACTTCATCAGTACATTGCATATTGATACTCTTTATTAGCCCAAACAACACACCATGGTATTTGGGGGTCAGCTTATATACGAGTTTTTGCAAAATTCCTCATTTTGGGGCAGTTTTTTAAGGGTCGGCTTATATGCAAGATCGGCTTATATGCGAGTATATATGGTAATCGTTTTTCTTCGTGTCTGTCCATCATTTTGAAAGGGGAATAGGCCCTGGGAACAAGGCTAGTTTCCCAGTAGTCTTTGTAAGTTCAGCGAGGGAAAGTGATCGCAATTGTATAAACATGGCGAAAAGAGGTGGTGATTTTTCAATAGAAGATTCGAATTCTGACACTGAAATGGACCAGGAAGAACCAGCTGAAAAGATTGGCTGAAAATATGACAGAGAAGCGAAATATCGGGTAAAGTACAACCCCTCTTGGGCCAAAGAATACCCTCTAAAAGCAGTTGAAAATGACCGATATAGCTTCTTGTGTATACCATGTGGTAAATCTGTTAGCTGCCACCATCAAGGACTTCATGATGTCAAAGTGCATTGTGAATGAGATACACATAGGAGAAGAGTTGAAGATGAGAAAAAGAGTCATTCTATATGAAGATTTCTTTCAAAACCTGGGAACTCTGGAAACAATGTTATTAAAGCTGAGGTTATGATAACTAACTTCTTAGTACAACACAACCTGCCAATTGCAACAGTGGATCATTTGGGCCCTTTGTTCAAGGAAATATTTCCTGATACCAAGATTGTAGCAGCCTATGCCTCAGGACGCACAAAAACTCAACAAGCTCTTAAATGAAGGTGACATAACAGAAACAAAGTACAACAAATTCTTCTACGCTGCCCACTGCTATTTTAAAAGTTCACTTGCATATATTCTGGGAAAATTTCCATTGAGGGAAGAGTTGATTCAAAACGCAGTTTGGATAAGCATACCCCAGCGCCTTGAAGCAGAATGGCAAAATGTGGAGTACTTCTATGACAGGTTTGATGCAATATTTCATGAAATTCCAGTAGATGCTCTTTTTGAAGAATTTTGTGACTACCGATCACTTACTGATAGTGACATTGGTAGGGATGCTTGGCAGGCAGCAAAAGTGGTTGATGCAATGGAAGGTGGCACTGGGGTATTTCATTATCGTGTTGACATTCTTTGGTGGTACATTGCACACATGAAACAGCCTGGTTCCTCAGCAAAGAGATTCCAGCACCTGACCAGAATTGCAGAAGCAGTACTTTTGATCCCACACAGTAATGCAGAGGAAGAGCGCCTTTTCAGCATTGTTCGTAAGAACAAAACTGACAGTCCTTCCTGTTTAGGCCTTGATGGCATCTTGTCTAACATTTTGGCCATGAGGTTGGCTTATCCAGAAGAAATGACACCTTGCTATAAGTTTCGTCCTAGTGATGACCTATTAGAATCATCAAAGAAAACTGCATCTTCTTATAACAGGGAACACAAATAAAACATTTAAATAAACTGTTAATGACTTTCCTCGATGGAAAAGGGGTTTGTTTAATCTTGATCAGGAAAAAAATAGAATCTCACTATTTTTTATAGAATGTCCAGATTGTTTTACATGGGTCTCCAGATTTTCCTTTATCAGGGGTTGGCAGGTCTGTAAAACAGACAGCAAATGCTGCCTCTGCAAAAAAGCTAAATAAATAGTGGATCTTCTAGTGAGCTGCTGCAAGATCTTGCAGACTAACTATAGGCAATGGCATGACAAAGTAGCAACAATAGCACATTGGAAGATCTGAAAAAAATATATGCCTGCAAGCAAGAACTGGTGGGACCATAAAATAGAGAAAGTCATAGAAAATCAAGCTATTCTCCAAAGCACCCGAGGACAGGACAAGAAACAATGGATGGAAATTAATCAAGGAGAGAAGCAACCTAGAACGAAGAAGAATTTTCCTGACAGTTAGAACAATTAATCAGTGGAACAACTTGCCTCCAGAAGTTGTGAATTCTCCAAAACTGGAAGTTTTTCAAAAGATGTTGGATAACCATTTGTCTGAAGTGGTGTAGGGTTTCCTGCCTCGGTAGGGGGTTGGATTAGAAGACTTCCAAGGTCCCTTCCAATTCTGTTATTCTAGTCTATTCTAAAAGAAGAAGGTAAACTGCTCTGGGACTTTAGAATTCAAACAGATTTCTGCACATAACAACCCAGGCCTAATAATTGTTGATAAGAAAGACAAAAAAGTCTGGGGAGAGGATGTGGCAGTACCTCAAGACCAGAAGAGTTGAAGAGAAAGAACTGGACACAATAACACAATACGAAGACCTGTAAATAGAAATAGAATGGCCATGGCAAAATAAAGCAAAGATAGTACCAATACTTGCCTTGGATATAATCCCACAAAAATTGGAGCTTGATTTGAACACTATCAATATTGACAAAATCTTTGTCAGTCAATTGCAAAGACAGCTTTACTTGGCACAGCTTACAATCCATGACAATACATTTAACGCCACCAAACAAGATAATCAACCTATTCCAAATCCTTGAAAAAGACTTGATAGGTTGATAAAAATGCCAAATCCTGTCTAAATATCTGGCTGACTATATGATAAACCAATAATAATAATCTCTTAGGAACTGAAACCATTGTTCATGAATATGAATGTCATATAAAACAAACACCAGTTTGTAGGCAGTTGAATTCAATTTCTTCCAATTCTAAAAAAAGAATGATTGGTAAGATAATAGAGAACATTTTAGAGGGTCACAGAAAATGGCAGAAATAAAGAAATAACTAAGATGAGGTCCATTCATCCTAAAATTGCTGAGATTGGTTAGAAAGAACATTTATTCCTTTTGAGTTGTCTCCATTTCAAGAGTTTCAAGCCTTCTGGTTTCTACCTAATCCAAAACACCAGAAGCATCCACCCAACTACCTTAAGGGAGAAAATTATGTTTAAAAAACCTTTTAAAACCAATGCTTTCTTTTCAATAAGAAATCAGTCTTCTATGCTTTTGCCAAGGCTAGTCCCCCAAAATAGGTTTTTCTACTTCTTTCACAATCAGTATTGAAATGGAACATTTGGCTACAGTTTTTTCATCCCCCTTGGAGATTCCCAATTTTCCTTTTCCTTTCTACAGAAATGGCTGGATGTCCTGGACTGAGCTGAGGGGTGAGTGAGATAAGAAAACACCCACGGAAATTGAAACAGGTTTAGAGAATGGTAATGCATATGACCAAGGGATTAGAAACAAGCACGACTAAAGGAACTGGGCATGGTTAGATTGAAAGGGTACCTAAGAACAACATGAAAGGATGTTTCAGACAGAATATGGGCTGTTCTTGTGCAGGACACAAAGTAATGAAATCATACCATATCACATCACGTATATATCATATCATATCAAATCTGGTAGATAGATTAAAAATCAGGAACCAGGTAACATCTTTTCAGATCAACACATTTTATTAAATTTTGTACTTTGTGAAGCACAGACTGCTTCATCAGATACATGGAGTTGCTGAACAGATATAAGATTTCAACTGGAATGTGATGGGGAGAAAAGGGCAGAGGCAGTGTTTTTTGTAGAAACAGGCTATGAGACAAATTACAAATTTGTGTGTATGTGTAAGAGGGGGAGGAGGGCTATGCCTTCAAGTAGCCTTGACTTTTCTTGTCAAGAAAGTGTTTTGTCATTGTTTTCTTCCTAGGGTGAGATAGAGTGTGACTGGTCCAAGGTCATTAGCTGGCTTTATGCCTAAAATGGGATTCAAACAGTTTCCCAGTTTCTACTACCTCAGAATGTTTCTCTGCAAGTAGTATAGTGTTATACAAATATCTCAGTATCCCTATACGATGTTAAAAACCCATTGCATAAGGACCTCCTTGGATAGCTCAAAACCTTTGTTTCAGAGCAGCTACTTTGAGTTCAGAAAATGGAGAATCCCAGAAGGTTAAAATGCTCTCGATTACTCTGCCCTTGTTTTGTCAAACTTGTGTCCATTAATTCTTGATTAAATGCTATCAGAAACTTCCAGCCATAAAACACTTTGACAATGAACCCAATTAACCAAAGATAGATGTGATCTCCCTTTCACTGGATGTGTGGCAGAGGCTAGGATGTGGATGCAGAGGCTAGGCATCCATCCTTCTGGGGATGCTTTAATTTGTGTTCGAGCATTGGAGAGGACTAATTGGACTAAATGGACCTTTCAATTCTGCAACCTTATAATTCTATGATTCAATATAAGTGTAATCAATAAAATAAAATAGCCAAATGGTATGGGTTTGGCAGGTTTGAGAGGCCCACAAGTAGATAGGAATTAAGCAATAGAGACTAAACATGCTCAGTAACTATGAGATGAGGATGAATATCACGAAGGGGAAGAGAAGGGAATATTCTGCAGTGTAAATTTTTATAGAGCTTTGACTTTTTATTTCTGAAATGAAAATCACCCAGGGGGATCGCCCAGAACAGGTTTTCTTTGAATTCAGATTCTTTGACCACCAAACTCTTCCCAGAAGTCCTAATGCTAAAAGTTAGTTGTTTATTAACTAATTGCTTACTGTGTACTGTATATACTTTGGCACTTTGCATCTGCTCAAAAGTATTGTCTAGGATGCTACTTTCAAAGTATATTTTCATCATCAAGTTAAGTCAGGTTAAATATTAGTCATTTGAAGCAGACTTCCTAAACTAGTGTTCTTAGAATCTCTTGTTTTGTCTCTCTTAGAGAGATCACATTTTTGATGTCAAGTTTATTTTTATTCATTCATTCCATCCCTTAACATGCTCTTTGATCCAGACATGCACCCAATGAAGCATGTAATATTAATACCAAATGCAAATATTAAAAATGGCTATGAAAGAATAAGACAATAAAGTATTAAAACAGAAATAAAGCAATTAAAAAAACAGTCAAAAGAGTGGAACAGAATTAAAATGTTCTTCACTGAAAGTAGGAAGAGAAGAGGCCTTTGTAGTCCATAACTGAAGCAGAAGAAACCAGAACTAATATCTGCATTTCACAGCTTTTAATGCTATGCAAAATTTTAAAAAGTATTGTATGAGCAGATGGGTGCATTTGAACACTTTTCTTCCTATAGCAGCCTAGAAAAAAAACAACCACAACCTCTTCTGAAAGTGTAATTGACATTGGGAAAAATCTTTCTCATTAACACCATGTTAACTGTATATGCCATATGCCCTTTCTCATGGTTTTTAAGCATTTGTGAAACCAGCCTTATTCTAAAAACTAGGGTTCTGCTATCCTGTGGCTTTTGAATAGGAAAAAGTGGTTTAGGGCATGGGTCAGCGCAAACACAGCATTTGTCAGCAACCCTTAAAATCTAAACTAAATCTTCTCCTAGAATTATGCTACACCATTGTGGAATGCAACCTGGAAAAACACACAGCTAGCTTATGCTGGTGCACACAGTAGTTATGTGAGTATCCAATGCATGTCAAACCATATTTCATTCTTCCATTCCAAAGCATTCCCAATGGCATAGTCAAAATGGATCCATATGTTAAGCTAAGAATCATTCTCAAGAACTGGAATTCAGAACTATTCTCCTCCTCCTCCCCCCCCCCCCCCCCCCCCCCCCCAAATACTTTCTGAATTAGCGTCATTAGCATCACTGCTGTATCTGGGATCTCTAGTCAGCCACTGAGAAAAATGTTTAGTAATAAAAAAAATAACATAATTAGTGTTCACTGCCAATCTTGCTTTGTAACCAAAGAAAATGTTGGTTTTACTGGAGGCCAAAGGGCAGTACATAAAATATTTTCAGATTAGGCCAATATTTACACTTGAGTTATTCTCACAATTGTGGATAAAGCCAGGACAGAAATGTGGAACATGATGATAAATCTACCAGTTTTATTATATTTCAAAGTAGTTGGTGCATATGTTATACTCTTTCTTTTGTATTTAACATTAGCACAATAGCTACTTGCCATACAATAGGGGAAATGAACTGGGGTCTGTCAGATATAAGCCTAGGTATTCATATTCTTATCTTTTTCCTGGATGACCTGTACTTTCTTTTTCCCTGTTCAAATTTGAGAGGGCCTCAGGGAAAAGTTGGAACAAAGGAAGGACAAAATTGTCCATGAGTTCCTTATTCCTGTATCTCTCAGATACTGACTAATCAAAGCTTCTATCTCAATGCTGACACCAATTCTTGTGGAAAAATTGATTTCTTTATTCAATTAAAAGTATGCCAGCATGTAATGAGAATTTTTTTCTTTATTAACTTCTTTAGCAGTGATCACTGGTCCTATCCCACAGGATCAGATGCCAATGCTATCATCAGCACAGTCTTTTATTAACTTTTACACATGTGCAATGCAAGCAAACACATAGTGCATACTGATTGGATGAGGTGTCCCTATTGCAGGAAAGGTAGACATCTAAAAAAACAAACTACAAATGAAAAGTTATGAAGTTATCGAGATAGTATATCTCTCCTTTGTTTATTGTTTTATACATGACTCAATTCTTCATGTCTATTTGACTGATTCGCTTAAGTTTATTAAGTGCTTATTTTCTTATACAGAGTGATGTTGGGCCTCTGAGTCAACTCCAGGCAATTGCATGGAGCTGCAGTTTTCTTTGCATGGATTTCTGGAAGTGGCTTGCCATTGCTTCCTTCTTAGGGCTGAGAGAGAGAGAGAGTGACTGGCCAAGATCCTCCAGCTGGCTTTATGCCAAGGGCAGGACTAGCACTACACAGCCTTTCACTTCCAGCCCAGTGCTAAGGCAGCTAGAAAGATGAATTGGTTTTGTCTTCAGGAAGCTGGTGAAGAGTAAAGGCTAGTCCTTATTGTGGAGATTTTATTTTATTTATTTGATTTGTCAATCGCTTACAAGATAATAGATATAAGTATATACATAGTTATGAATACATGAAATGGATACATATAAGAAAAAAATACATAAAAGAAACAATAGGACAGGGATGGTAGGCACATTGGTGCGCTTATGCGTGCCCCCTACAGGCCTCTTAGGAAAGGGGTGAGGTCAATAGTAGACAGTCTAAGGTTAAAGTTTTTGGGGTTTGTCAGGTAGAGTATTCCAGACATTGACCACTCTGTTGCTGAAGTCGTATTTCCTGCAATAAAGTTTGATGTAATTAACCTTGAGTTTGTATCTATTTTTTTTTTAATTATTAATTTTTTTTTACATCGTAAAACATCATGGTATCAACAACGTTCTTGGCTTCTATACAATATTTTGATTTAAATATCATAATACATTATATTGCGTTTATCTACTGTTAAAGAATACATTTAGCTATAATTAGTATTCTTATATCTTTATATAATTTACAAAATTTTATTTTACTTTCTTAAGGGTTGTTTCAATTTACATTTTTGTCTCACTTCTTGGTTCTGTTTGTTCGCCATTTATACCAATTGTTCCAAATTGTACAGAATTCAGAGTTGTCTTTTTCTTTCAATTTCATTGTTAGCATATTCATCTCAGCACTTTCTGTTACTTTGTGTATTATTAGTTCTTCATTAGGGGTATTTGGTGTTTTCATACCTGCGTAAAGGCTGTTCTGGTGGCTGTTATAATATGTAACACTAGGTATTTTACTTTTTGGTAGTCTTTCTTTAATGATTCCTAATAGGAAGGATTCCGGTCTGAGCTCAATCTGATAGCCAGTGATTTCTTTTAACCAATTTTTAATTTGAATCCAGTATGACCTGGCCTCGGGGCACATCCACCACATGTGATAAAATGTACCATCAACTTTTTTGCACTTCCAACATTTAGGACTCATATTGGAGTAGATTTTTTGCCAATCTTGTTGGAGCTAAATACCATCTATAAAACATTTTATATATGTTTTCTTTGTATGTGGCAGAGTTTGTATCTATTGTTTGCTCTTGTGTTGTTATGGTTGAAGCTGAAGTATTTATTGACAGGTAAGTCATTGCAATGTATGATTTTATGTACCATACTCATATATCTTATCTTATCTTAGATGCAGGAACTTGCTTGTTAACTATCCTTAAAGATAAAGGTACCTTTAGATAAATCTATTTGGGTTACAGAATTTATATCGTGTGTTATTCTAAATCACAGGTAACAATTTCTAACATTTTTCTGTTGGATTCTTTAGAAAATATATCAAACCCAGAGAACTTGAGTTTCTTTAGTCCTTGTGCTTAGCCTGGGAGAAGTCCTACTGTTAATGCCATGCTGATGATCATATCCATCTGGTATTTGTGGAGAACCAAAGAAAGCTTCTGGAAAAGGATCCTCACCTTCTTTATCAGTCCAACAACTCTATACTAAAATGTGGATGGGGAGAAGATAATAACAATTTAATTTTGATCCCAAGGAATGTGATGGCTCATGAGGTTAAGATACTAGGCTGACAACTGGCAAGTTCACATTTGAGACTGGGTTGCTGCCATTCAACAGGGTGAGCTGTTGAATCAGATGCTCCAGCTCCTGCTGGTCCAGCAGTTCGAAAGTGGCTGACCACGAGTAGATAGATGGATACCACTTCACTGGACAACTTAATGGGAACATGAAAGGAGACCCCAATTGGACATCCTCTGGCGAATAGTGATATCCCTAGCTGATCCTTTCACATGGAAGTGCATTGGTGCTTCTGACATAGCAGGATTTTTGATCCTAATGATGTTCAGGAACCTATTACAGACCTGGCTATATTTCTAGGAGTGAAGGTTAAGTCTCCAATGAATAGAATTTCTTTGTTGCGTGTTTCTGAGGTCACTTATGATTGTTTTGGGGATTTTTCATTGTAAGCTAAGTAGCTGGGAGTCAGGAAACTAACAAAACACATAAACAATTGTCCATTTTATTTTGTATAGAGTGGAGAAGCAAGGGGCTGGTTTTGCATCTTCTCCTCACTCCTTATCACCTATCCCCTCCCACTTGTGACTGTAGGACTGTAACTTTGTTACTTGTATCCTTATGATTTATATTGACTGTTTCCTAGTATGATTTAATTGTTGATTGTACCCTATGACTATCATTATGTGTTGTACATTATGATTCTTGATTCTTAATTAATGTATCTTTTCTTTATGTATACTGAGAGTATTTACACCAAAAACAAATTCCTTGTGTGTCCAATCACATTTGGCCAATAAAGTATTCTATTCTGTTCTGTTCTGTTCTGTTCTGTTCTGTTCTGTTCTGTTCATTCTCCTTCTGATCTTCTGAGGATAGCACTGATTTAGTGATATCTGGTTTGCCCTACCTGTTGTTAACAATTTGAAACTTGTTGAAGGAAAAATTATCTGATATCAATTTCTTTATGTTTTTCAAGGGAATGAAATGTTCATGGTGTGGAACAATTACATGATTGATAACAACTAGTTCTCAGTACTATATGGAAGATGTTTTTATATTTTCTCTCCATTCTCTTCCCCTATTATTTCAAAAGTGTTTAAAATAATCTTGTATATACCATTTGTGTAATCACACACTTACATTTATAGATTTTGATTATACTTTTTGAAAGGCATCCCTTCCTGACCTGATGTTGTTCAGAACTAATAGATGCAACATCCATTACCCCAAAGAGCTTGATTAATGGCAGAGTTGCTATGCACAAATATATACTATAATATAACATTGATGGAGGAGCTAGGCTCAGTACAGCTAGCTTAAACTAAGTGAAACTGTCAAACCAGGACTTTGTTTTACTTTGGTATATTTCAGAATCCTTTGTAGGACTCTAATAACATGGCCTCTCCTCACGTTCATATTGCTTGTTACATTTCCATGCACTTACTTAGTTTTTCCCATTGTTCACTTTTATCCTCGTTTTGCTGTGATAAATAAACTATTCTCTTCTTTCCTTGTCCCCTGATTATATCCCACTGTGACCTCCATATAATGCGGTTTTTCTTCTTTTACGGTTTTCTTCTTTTACATATCTGAGTTAAATGAGCAAAGGAAGAAATGCAGCCAAGATTTGACACAATTTCCCGAGACTTTCCTACAGGTTTGGCTCAACTTTTCAGCTGACATTTTTATTCTCTTGGTTTTGTTTACCATCCATCATGGGTAGAATGTTTTAGATATTGTTTGGTATGCATTTGAATTGCTGGAAGTAGATATTTTTTAGCCTTAGCTTCCAGAAAACCAGCCAGTGTTCAATTCTTGGTGTTTCCAGTAAAGTTAGATTGGTTCTTTGCCATCATTAAAACTGTAAAATATCACACCTACTTGTCTTACATTCCATGCAAGATACACCAGGGGCCTGTATGAGCTTAATTATCCATAGGAATTTCCTTGCCTTGAGTGTCATGGCCCCTTCTTCAACTCACCTGTCTTTTACAATCAGGAAAAGAACTCGACACTATAAGTCTGCAGGTAGTAATTTTAATAGTGACTACTGGGAATTATTAAGTCTAATAGACTAATTTCTGATGTATTATCAGAAGTTTGGAGAAGTTGCCATGGTTCCTATATTTTCTAATTCATGGTTGTGTAAATGTTTTGAGGCAAATATTTAAAAAGGAGAGGGGGGAAAGGGATGGATCATGTATGACTTTCGGTAGAACATGGCTTTGCAGCTCAATTTAATATGCACTTATTAGAGTCATAGGAAATTTACCCATGTGGGAGAATAAACTGAGTTATTAGCAGTTTAGGCAAGTCCCTCCAGGTAGTGAAAATGCCTGACTTGGCATTAGTTAGCACCACCTCATCATATCTGTCATGATGAGCAGGCTGCCCACACAAAATATTGCAAGAAATCCAATAGTACAAAGAACTCCTCAAAGGGAACTCAAGTGTACATTATATACATTTAGAATAAACACAATAGCCCTAAAATTGAAAATACAGTTCATTGCTAAGAGCATCGTTCTGAACCTGGACTTTGACCTGGAAGCAGATTTTCACTTTCTGATGATTTTGGTCACGGAAATATAGCATCATTATAAACACATTTATATCAATATTTATAGCTGTGCATCTGTCTACTTAAACTATTTATGTATTTATTTTTATTTATTGCACAGATTTATGTAGCTACTCACACATAGGTGACATCAGGCAGTTTACAAAATTTAAAGTAATCTACCTTATAATAAAAATCCTTTAGAAAATAATTGAAGCCAGAAACAGAAGAATCAAATCAATCACTGACTCATTTGTGATCCCCAGGACTGTTGACAAAACCATGTTTTTAGGGCTTTTTCGAAAAGCAACAGGAGCAGTGGTGGGATTCAAATTTTTTTACTACAGGTTCTGTGAGCATGGCTTATTTGGTGGGCGTGGCTTGGTGATCATGTGACTGGTTGTGCATGGCCAATTTGACATCATTCATGTCTAGGGGTGCCTTGCCTGGTCTCTCCTCACCTCAGAGATACAATTTCCCTCTCTATTTATTTATTACTACTGAACATCCAAAATACACTATTTAATCCTATGTATATATGCCATATGTGTACATACATATTACATAATATAGTGTGCATATAGACACACAGAAAGATACATTATCTATTATATATACTGTGTGTATGTACACACACACACACACACACACACAGAGCTCTTCTAAAACTATACATTCAACCTCACTGCATTTGGAAAAACACACCTATAGTCCACTTTCTGCCACACATTTAACGATAACTTCTGTACATTAGAACATTCCACACACCTTCAGATTTACTTCCCTCACCTGCATATGACTGTTAAACCCAGGAGATGTCATGGATTGAATAAAATGTGGTAAAACTCACTTAAGAACACTCTTGCTTAGCAACCAAAATTTGGGGCTCAATTGTGATCATAAGTGAAGGACTATCTGCCTTCATCTGCATGGCAGCCTTGTCCTAGTAAACTCTTCTGCCAATTTTCCTCTCTGTTAGAGGCACCAAAATACTCCAGATTCCAGATGATATAAGGCCTCCTGCTAGAGCTAGATGGCCTCCAAGGTCCCTTCTAAATTTGCTATTCTATGATTCTGTAAGGATCTCCTGCTGGAGCAGGGGTTGTGCTAGAGCAGGGGTCTTCAAACTTGACAGCTTTAAGACTTGTGGACTTCAACTCCCAGAATTCCCCCTCCAGTCATTAGCTCAGGAATTCTGGGAGTTGAAGTCTACAAGTCTTGCGAAGTTTGAAGACCCTTGGACTAGAAGGTGACCTCCGAGATCCCTTTCAGTCCTAGATTCCTATGCTATTTCAAATAGTCTTTTGAAGCCAGGGTTTGTGTCCTTCCTTCTTCTCCCTTTTTCCGCTCTCCTTCTCTCTCTCCTTCCATGTATCTATCCATCCATTCATCCATATATCTCATTTACCTTTTCTTCCCTCCCTCCTGCTCTCTCTTTCTTTCTCTCCCTTCCTTCCATCCCATCTTTCTTTGTCTATCCCTTTCTCTTTCTTTGTCCCCTTTTCTTTCTTTTCTTTCTTGTCTTTCTTCTCTCTCTCTCTCTTTCCCTCTTTCTCTTTCTCTTTCCCTCTCTCTCTCTTTCTCTCTCTCTTTCTATCCCTTCCCTTCCTCCTTCCCTGTATCCTTCTAAAGCTAGGAGAGGAGACTCACCTGAAACAAAAACACACACACAAACTTTCAAGCACCCAGTAGCGTCGCTCCTTACAAGGTTTCTTCCTGGCCAGTTTCCTGTTGCGCATTGCCCAGAAAAGCCAGCATGTAAGGCTTCTGGGTCCAACAAAGGGGCCACCCCTTTGAGATTTCCAAAGACTTCCTCCCTCCCACTTTTGGGAAAGGAAAGAGCTGGAAACTTCAAGTGAGGCATGTGCTGCAGCCTTGCCTCCCCCCCCCCCCACCAGCAGCTCTGGGCTTGGAAGAAGTTTAGCTTTCCTGACTACGTGAAATGTTACCTTGCTCCTGCAGTTGGTGGCAGAGGGAAAGGCAAGCCAGCCAGGTCAGAGCTGTTCCCACTCAGCTCCCTGCCAGTCCACATCTCATCCCCTGCCCAGATTCTCTGGCAGCTTTTGGAGCTCACCTGCCGGGAGGCACGGGGAGGGACGACCAGGAAACATGAGGCTACTCTGCCTGCATCGCTCAGGGCAGCTACCCTTCCCTAACTGAATGAGCATTTTGGCAATGGAACTGCTGGGAGTAATGGGGGAGGGGATGAGGAAGTATGAGGCTATGCTGCCTGCATCATCCAAGGTAGCTGCCCCTCTGTCACCAGGCTGAGCGTTTTGGCAGAGTATAGGCCACCGCTATGACATTGGTGCGAGCTCCATGTGCTGGAAGGTGTGGCTGATGGTGGGAAAGGAAGATCTGCTCTGGCAAGACTTGACTGCCTTTTGGGCTTCTCTGTGCTGCCATCAGCTCGACCTCTGCCCTGCCATGGGTCCCGCATCAGCCCGCGACAAGGAGACATGCTGCTTTCAGTCAGTTCGGCCGGTGGAAGGGTGAGCAGATGACCTTCAGGAAAAACATTTTCTCTCAGGCCTCCCACATGGAAAGCCCCACTGAAGCTGAAGCTGGCCCCAAAGGCATCCAAGCCCCCCTCAGCCCTTTGGTTGATTGCAGCAAACCCGGTGTGAATCTTTCTTCCCCACTGTCAGCATTAGGGCTTGATCACAGCATTCTCAGAAGCTGCCCACACTCACCCAAAGCATGCAAGTCAGTGGGCAGGAGAGGGAAGGGGTGGCAGGTTCACCCACCCCTAGCAGGCAAGGCTTAGGAGCTGTGGAGAATCCAGGCAGGGGGTAAGATCCAGGCTGTTGGGGACCCAAGCAGCAGTGAGTCAACCCTGGCTTGCCTTCCTCTCTGTCATCAGCAAGCCAGGCAAGCTGAAGGCTAGGGACAGTGGGGGGAAAGCTTGCTAGGCTGTGAGTGTTGCATGCAAGTGGGGAAGCCAGCCAGCTGAGCCCAAGAATGGTGGAGGCCCCCACCAATATCCAGGAATGGGGGGGGGGCTCACCAACATCCAGGAATGGGAGGGGGCCTAGTGCAACTCACAGGCTTACCTGTGAGCAGCAGACAGATCAGGGCTGCTCAGTTGAGGTGCAGGCACCACATGGGAAGGCTAGAATGGCAAGTCACAAGGACCCAGCATGTCTCTTAGGAGGGGAATAGTGGCTGGGAAGGGTGAGCTGTATGAGCGAGCATCAGGCGAGCTGCATGAGTGAGAATTGGGTGGGCAGGGCATGTAAACAAACAGTAAAGGCCCTGTCACACTGCCCAATGGATGCAAAACGTTAGCAAAAAGGACACAATGGACGAGCAAAATGTTCCATCCGTTGTTATCTGCTCTCAAAAGGGGCAAAAATTTGCATAACCGGAGTGGATAACACGGAAAGGAACGGACATGGGGAGGATGCAGAGCAGATGGAAAGCAGATGCGGAACGGAAGCCCAGCGGATGGAAGCGGATGGGAGTGGATGGCACATCTGCTAGGCTTCCGGGGGACCTCAGCAAAGCTGATGACAAGCACTCCAGCACCAGCCACCTCCACAGCACCTGGACCATTCACCCCTGAGACTGAGCGACCAAGAGAAGTGCCAGAGTCTCATTTTTGTTTTATAGCTTGTTGTTAATAAAGTCTATTTTTGATTCACACACTTGCTTCATTTCTTTTTTTTTTTTTTAATAAAGTCTTGGTGGAAACTTTTAGAAATGGTTTAAGCCTTTGCATGCTTGTGGGATGGGTTAAGATAGCAGTGGGATGGGTTAAGATAGCAGTGGGATGGGTTGAGATAGCAGTGGGATGGGCAGGGATACCTTTGGGATGGGTAATAGCTGTGGGATAGATAAACCTCTAGTGCAAGCATAGTGGGACTGGATGGTCCACCCTCCCAGGTGCCACACCTATGGCCCTTTATTATCAATAACAATGTAATCAATCATCCACACATGTCAACATAAACACAACTCTTTATTAAATGCCCTGTTCATTGTAGGCCCACCCAACATACATGGCCCAATCTCATCCGTGTGATGAGACAGCCTCAAGGAAGCATCCATTAATCATCTATCATCCTGTCTTGCCACTCCAGTGCTCCAGCTGGGGAGTTTCACCAGTGTTTCAGGAGGTTGCGCTGCTTCTTCCCTTCACGTGAGGCTCTGTTGGGGCCTTGCACATCCTCAGTGTCGATCAGGTTTCGCCCTTGCCTCCATTCCCCAGGCTCCATGTCCCCATTGCCTTGCTGGAGGTCCACGAGCCTGTTCTGCAAGACTGGGTAGCGGGTGCGCATAGATTGTGCAGGATGCAGCAAGCTTCCATGATCCTCCTCACGGCCTCTGGGCGATGCTGCATGGTGGTGAGAAGTACCTGGAACCTGTTGGCCAGGATGCCAAAGGCGTTCTCCACCACCCGCCTTGCCCTGGACAGCCTGTAGTTGAAGATCCTCTCTTCACGGGTGAGGTATTTGGAGGTGTAGGGCTTCATGAGGTAGGCTCTGAGGGAGAAGGCATCATCCCCCACGATGAAGTAGGGCACATCTTGCGTGTCGTTGGGCAGGGGGTCTGGATCTGGGAAGCTCACGATGAGGTTGCATTCCAGCCCACCCTTGAGGTCACTGGCGTTGTATACCTGGGCATCTGAAGATGAGCCGTTGCCTGAAGCATCGATGTCCATAAACTTGTAGTCAGCATCGACCATGGCGAAGAGGATGATGCTGAAGAAGCCCTTGGAGTTGTGATAAGAGGACCCTGAGTTGGCTGGTGCTTTGCAGGCCACGTGCTTGCCATCGATGGCTCCAACGGTGTGAGGGAAGTTCCACCTCTGATACCACTGCTCTGCAACTTTCTTCCATCCTTCTTCAGTGGAGGGGCACTGGAGGAGCTCCTCCTTGTATTCTTCGATGATGGCCTGCACCACTTCTCTGACCACAATGCTGATGGTGTTGTGTGGCACCCTCCAGCCGTACTGCATGCTCCTGTAGGTGGTCCCTGAGGCTAGGTGGTGCAGAGTGAGTGCCACCTTGAGCCCAGATTCCAGGCTGGGTGGGAAGTTGGTGTTTGCCTTGGTCAACCTGGGTGTCAGCCGCTGCACAACTTCGTCAAACATGGCTGGAGGCATCCTCATGAAGTTCTGGAATGCCCAAGTGTCTTCATTCCTGAGCTCCACCATCAGCTTGTTGTACAGTCCATCCTCTGCTCTTCTGGCAAACCATCTTCGTACCCAGATGCTTCTTGGCTGCCTCTTTTTCTTCCCGTAGTAGAGTTCACAGAGCCTGTAGATGGCTTCACACTGCTGCAGAAGGATGGTGGTTGCCAAAAGGACTTTGTTACGATCCACGGTGGACATGACTGGATGCTGTGGAAGAGGAAGAGTCAGATGAAGGCTGCAGAGGTCTGCATCGCAGGGCTGCTGTTCTGAAAGTGAGATCCAGATGAGTTGCTCCCCTTTTTTATAGGCAGTATAGGTGTCCCTTTGCATCCTCTAGGCATCCTCTAGGCATCCTCTAGACATCCTTAATATCTGAGATAGATCCCCTCTGCAAAGTTTTTTTCCATTTTAAATGCTTTGTTTCCGTGCTGCATCCGCTAGGCATCTGTTCCACGTCCGTTCCGCTTCCCCCCTGCGTCTGAGCGGATGCGAGTTGCGTGGATGCGGAACGGATGCCTAGCGGATATAGCAGATGCGTAACGGATGCAGAACGGATGCCTAGCAGATGCCTAGCGGATGCAGAACGGACAAATTGGATACATTTTCCGTGCAAAAGTTTTGAGCAGCTCAAAACTTTCTGAGTGGATGAAACGTCCATAAACGGATGCTGGACGGATAGAGAGGAAGCAAAACGGAGGCAGTGAGTACAGAACGGATACATCACGTTAACCAATGGATAGCAAGCTTTTTTGTCCATTTTACATCCTCTTCGCATCCGTTGGTGCAGTGTGACAGGGGCTTAACCGGGCAATTGGGTCAGGGGCATTGCCAGCCAGAAGTTACTACCAGTTTGGCAACCCATGCCAAATCCTTCCTACCAGTTTACCTGATCCAGTGCAAATCAGCTGAATACCACCACTGAACAGGACAGGTCAACTATACTTTTGGGGAAATGATGTTCCATAAAGAAAGGATCAGAACCAAGAAGGCTCTTTTTTGTAGTGAGTGCTCAATGAATGTTCTTAAACTAGAGGTATCAAACTCACATTATCATAGCAGTGTCACATGACATATCGGGACTTCTTCTCCCTTTGCTAAACCAGGTGTGGGTGTGGCAGGGCATAATGCATCCAATCTGTAGCTGGGAGTTTGACAATCCTGCTCTAAACCTTTAACATCTAAATATCTCCCTTATTTTTAGACCTCCCTTGTAGTTCTTGAGATTACCTAGTTGAAGCTCTTGAGGCTGACCTGATTCACACACACTTACATTTTTATTCTCAAATACAGGTCATCTGCCTGGAATCCACACTGCATTATGGACATTAATACAACTGAACGATTCCAGAAGTATTTCACAACAAGAATACTCCACTCCTCAGCTCACAGTAGAATACCTTATGCCACCAGGCTTGGAATTTTAGACCTAGAACTATGCCGCCTATGGTCTGACCTAAACTTAATACACAAAATTGTCTGCTGCAATGATTACTTCAGCTTCAACCACAATAACATGGGCAAACAATAAATACAAAGTTAAAGTAAATGGCTCCAAACTCGATTGCAGAAAATACAGCTTCACAAGAGTGGTCAATGCCTAGAATTCACTACCTGACTCTGTTGTTACATCCTCAAACCCCAAAACTTTAACATTAAACTGTCTACTGTGGACCTCACTCCATTCTTAAGAGGTCTGTAAGAGGGCGTGCATAAGTGTACCAGTGTGCCTATCATCCCTGTCCTACTGTTCATACTCATTTATTATGTATATACTTATACCAATTTATACTTATATGTTCATATGTTATGTTCATACTTATACTTTTTTTTCATACTTGCCTGACAAACTAAACTAAATAAATAAATAATTTAATTAAAATCTATAAATATGATTTTGATGGAAAATGATCAAAATCAGCAGTAGAACAGAATTCATGGGGTGTGAAGTTCAGCCCAACTGAAGCTTTCTGCTGTTCCCCATATCCTCCTATGCTGCATATATCAAGTAATGATATTTGGAGAAAAAAATACCAATGGGGACAACGAGCTTTTTGAGATATTGTATCTGGGTAAGAAAATCTAAATTTTGTCTTCTATGTGCTGTGATTTATAATTAGGCTCAACCATGCCACACAGTGTGTGTTTGAGTAGTGTGTATATAGGTGTGCCTTCAAGTCAGTTTTGACTTTTTGTGATTGCCTGGACTAGTCCCTGCCATTTTCTTGGCAAGGTTTTGTGGCAATAGTTTGCTTCCTTTATCTTCCTTCCCTGCTTCCTTTGTCACACCTGACTAAGTTTAAAAAGTTAAAACAAATATTTCCTGGCCAATGCTTGGATGAGAAACCACAAAGAAATCATAGAGTTGTAGGCGAGATTGGAAAGTTAAGAAAATTGGAAAGTTAAGAAACTACAGATGACTACAATGATCCAATACATATTGATTTCACAGAAGGCAATATTGAAAAAGCACTATGCAATCTAAAACCATCTCTATCTATTGGACTGGACAGAATATGTGCTTACTTCTTAAAAAAGCTATCCATAGCCGAACCTCTAAGCATAATCTTTGAAAAATCTTTAGGGACCAGCTCCTTGCCAAAATATGGTCAGAAGCCACGATCATCCCTATCTTCAAAAGGGAGACCCCACCCAAACTGAAAATTACAGACCAATCTCTTTATGCTGCATCACCTGTAAAGTCATGGAATCAATTATTAACCAATCAATTATCCTCCACTTCGAGACAAATAACCTACTCTTTAATATAAACAATTTGGTTTCAGAAAAAACTATCCTATAATCTGCAACTTTTGCACTACAAAAACATATGGACTACACAACTTGATCAGGACAAAGCAATTGACATAATTTACACAGACTTCTGTAAAGTCTTTGATTCAGTGGTACACGACAAACAACTTCTAAAACTAAAATCTTATGGTATCTCTGACACCTGCATAACTGGATAGAAGCATTCCTGTCAAACAAACAACAAATGATCAAAATTGGGATCGTCCCATCAAATTTTGTACCTGTCAACAGTGGAGTCCCCCAAGGCAGTGTTCCAGGACCAACTCTCTCCATACTCTACATAAATGACCTCTGTGATCATATTAAGAGCAACTGTGTTCGCTGACAATGTAAAGCTACACAACACCACAGACAATATGGCTACCCTTCAAAAATACCTCAACTATGTATCAGAATGGTCAAACTTCAAATCTCAACAAATAAATGTTCTGCCTTACATACTGGCAAAAAAAATCAGAAAATAAAATACAGGCTGAATAGTCAAGACCTTGTTGATGATCCAAACTCTGTCAAGAAACTTGGAATACTCATCTCTCATGATCTAAGTTCTAGAGCCCACTGTAACTACATAGCCACAAAGGAATTAAGACTTGTTAACCTAATCTTACGTAGCTTTTTCTCTGGAAACATCACACTACTAACTAGAGCATACAAAACATTTGCTGGACCAATACTCGAATACAGCTCATGAGTCTAGAACCCACATTATGTATCTGATATGAACACAGTTGAGAAAGTCCAGAAATATTTCACAAGAGTTCTCCACTCCTCTACTCGTTGTAGAATACCTTATGCCACCAGACTTCTAGACCTAGAAAACCTAGAACTACGCTGCCTTCAGTCCGATCTAAGTATAGAATATAAAATCATACATTGCAATGTCCTACCTGTCAATGAATACTTCAGCATCAACCATAACAATACAAGAGCAAACAATAGATACAAACTCAAGGTTAATCGCACCAAACTTGATTGCAGGAAATATGACTTCAGCAACAGAATGGTCAATATCTGGAATACTCTACCTGACTCTGTGGTTTCTTCCCCAAGCCCCAAAAACTTTAACCTTAGACTTTCTACTATTGACCTCACCCCGTTCCTAAGAGGTCTGTAGAAGGTGTGCATAAGTGCACCAACATGCCTACTGTCCCTGTCCTATTATTTCTTTTATTTTTCTTATATGTATCCATGTATTCATAACTATGTTTTTACTTACACCTATTATCTTGTTGACATACCAAGTAAAATAAAAATAAATAAATAAAAATAATCTCAGAAAAGTCAATGGCAAATCATTTCTAAAAAGATTACATGGATGTGTCTGTGTAGTTACTGGATGTTGATCTTAGTTTGAGAGGTTCTTTACCTTTAGCTTATATAGCTAGTAAGGAACTGAATATTATTAGATTCCCTAAATTTACTACTCTCACTCCTTGAATTTGCTGAAACCTAACTTTGCTTTAGGTTACAGAACCAGAATATTATATTGGATGTGCATTATAGTATTACATTTTATTACTTTAGAGAGGAAAAACTACTTATTTTTAATATCTGAGGATTTTTAGGAAGACTTTTTGAAACCACTTGGTGAATGGTTACTGATGAATTACTCAATTAGAGTTATATACTGATATGGTAATCCTAGTCATCTGCGGATACATTTTCCCTCCAGCATTAAACATCTAAGTGGATTAGAAGATTTTCAGATTTGAACAACTCTAATCAAATTATTTCTAACTTTTACTGGGCTCTGAAGATCAATCTGTCTTTGACTGTCTCAATCTATCAGTATAAATGAAGGGGGGAAAAAGCTTTTTCCTAAAGCTCATTTTTTAAAGGCTATTTTGTTAAAGGGAAGAAAATCAGATATTTGGATTTACTTGCCACTTAACCTCTCAATTCATATATTAATAAAAGTTTAAGAAAACAAAGTACTGCATTATTTCCCCATTTGTAAGTGATTGCTTCAATGGCATAATTCAATACAAAAAAAACAACAACAAATCCATGCCATCTTTTAAATTTTTACATACCTCATTTAATATCTTTCTAAAAATATTTCAATGATATATTTTAGATTCTGAAGGACACAGATATTGCATATTATTTTACAAAATTAGCTAAATAATAAATTTCTAACTTTATTTTTAAAGATCTGTCTATTAATTCTCTCTCTCTTTCTCATCATTTCAAGGAAACAGACATACCTAATACTCGTGCCTCCTATTTCTCCACAGAAAATAGGTAAATTGGACTGTTAGATGCATTAGGCTGAGAGATAACAACTGGTCTAAGGATATTCTGTTGCCTTTCATGCCCAAAGGAGGCTTCAAACTCACACGCTCCTGATTTCTAGAACCGCACCCAAAAACTACATCAAACTAGTAAGTTAGAAGTTTCCACTTGCCCATTTCTAAACTGAAAAAATAAATATTCCTAAGTATGGGGAGTTCTCAACTTGAGATCAGAACTGGGACCAGAATTCTATTGCTAAACAAGGCAGTTGTTAAGTGACTTGCAACAGATTTTATTGTCTTTTTTTGCCATAAGTTTTAAGTGAATCACTTTAAATGATACAATCATTAAACAAGTCTGAATGCTGACTATGAAGGCTTCAAATGGTGATCTGCATTTTGATCACATGACCATAGAAATGCTGTGACAGTCTAAGTCATTTTTTTTCAGTGTTGTTATAACTTCAAATGGTCACTAAATGAATAACTATACATTGAGAACTACCTATAGCATCTGGGAAAAAAAGATGACATATTTTGAGGAGTACACAAGGGAATATGTAAGCCTGAAACTATTTAATACTTGTTGCGAAAAATGTGTAGAATTTAATAATGAAAGTATTGATCAGTTTACTAGTTCCAGTATAACATGAGATACAGATGAAATATAACATTAAATACATGCTCTCTGATATGGTAACTGGTGTTTATTTTAAGATTATGATAAATTGTCAATTCTATTGCAGTTGTTAAATATGAAGAATGCATGCAGTATAGCCTGAAGATATGTTTCTTCTCAGTAATGAAATAAGTAGGTAAATAAGTGGAAGTTTCAATGCAAGAGAACACAGTTTCATCCTCCAGCATTAACTTGTTTCCCAGGAATACTTGTATAATGAGACATATCCTGAAAGTATCTTCAGAAGATCAAAACAGCAGGTAATATGTCTACTGTCTAGGATGAAGACAAAGTTGACCTGGTATTTCTATTATATAAAATTCCTGATAATGATGATGATTTATGATGATAGGAAAGGACATATTTTATTGAAAACTTTTAGTAGCAATAGCAAAAATAATACCCATATGCAGTGCTTCAGCATGGAGTAGCTGAAACTTCTTGTGTTAAGAAACTCAGTTCCTGGCTTGCTTAAGGCTAGATAACAAGTATGAAGATTTTAAAATTCAATTTAAAATAAACATTTGAAGAGTGATAGGTTGGCAAAGGCAACAGTAGTTAAAATTGGGCAAATTTTTTCTTAAAAAAACAGCCTGAATTATAAATTGTTCCTCTCATTGTGAAAAATATCAGGAACTCCTTTTGGAAAATACCTATCTTAACTATAGAGTTGTGTTAAAATTTTATTTAGTTAATTTATCAAGTTTGGTGTAGTAGGGAAAAACAAAATGAGTGATGAACAAATAAGTAAAGCAACAAAGATAAAAGTTAGCTTTCTACAGGTCTTTATTTTGGTCAGAGTTCAAGTAACTTTATATGTTCACTTTATATTCTAATGCAGTTTGGGAATATTCTCTTTCTTGATATATTTTGGATTCTATGAAAAAATATATGAAGATAAACTATAAGGATAAAATCTTACAGTGATTGGATTGCAGACCTCAAATTATTTATAAGGGGGCACTGTAAAGGTTGAAGAAACCCAATAATTTAATCTGTTTTAGGAACAATGCATTTTTCCTTCAGAACTCTTTAAAACTGTCCTTAGTTTTCTTTTGTTTGGCACTTGGAGGTTAAGAATAACACTATGAACTCTTAGTTCTCTGACCTAAACTGGAAACTTTAAAAGAAAAAGAAAAAAATATAGATATTCATTCTGGTTCCCTGAAGTCTCTTAACCCTCAGAAGGGCAAAGATAAAAATATTGTATGAAAATCCAACTTGTGCACATGGGCATTAATGTGCCTATAATTTGCTTCATGGAGAAAAGAATACAATTAACAGATAACTCAAAGAAAATACTTTAAAAAAATGTCTTTTTAAGATAAAGAATGAGCTGGATACTCCATTGTAACATGATGAAATGCCATTAAGAGGAAGACGTGGGTTGAAAATAAGATAATGCTATTATAAATGCTATTAAATGCTAAATAATAATGCTATTATTTAGACCTATCAGAATTTAGAGGAACAAAATTGAAAAAGAAGACCATGAGATGCAAGTAATCTAGCTAAAATAGCAGATATAAATATATTTTTTTAAAAAAGCATATTCATCTCAGAGAGAGCCAATGTAAAACCATCTCTTTGAGGGAATTGAAAAGGGCATATATGAGCATAAAAGAAACTGGCTATCCATGATAAGAAAGTTATTTGATAGACTATTCCAGTCAGCCTATATTCTGATGAAAATAGATGAATGGAAATGGAGAAACTGTCAAGCAACATATGACTTTTCTTAAATCTGTGTATTATTGTAGTTTTCTCTCGGCATGGGCTTGCACTGTTTTGACTATGCTAAAAAAAGTTGGCTCATTTATTCTGGTATTATTCTTCCCTATTTAGTCCTACATGATTTCAAGCCTTTGTTCTTTTAAATAGTTTGATAATTCCATACAGATTGTCTGTATAAAATAGGGGAAAAGCCAACTATATTTCTATTTCCCTCTCATACTAGGATAACCAGGCACCATTGAATATTTCTGGATTAAAGCAGATTCATGAAGAAAGTGGTGCTCTAATTTATGCCGGCATTGTGTAATTTGGGACTCTCTTTCACCTTACATTAAGGGATCACTGATTGCAAGGATAAAATATCAACTAGTTTGGAAAAGCAAGAACAAAAAATGATATCAACACCTGATGATGTTCCTCAGCCTATCCTTAGATCAAGGATCTTTAAACTTGGCAAGTTTAAGATTTGTGGATGTCAACTCCAAGAATTCCTGAACTAACATGACTGGAGGAGAGATTCTGGAAGTTGAAGTCCACAAGTCTTAAAGCTGTCAAGTTTGAAGACTCCTGTCTTAGATAAGGGAAAATGCTAATTAACCATGCTCTCTTGCTCTGCATCAGAAGTAGCAGTTTTCTCTTCTGTTTTACATCAAATGGCAATTTGACACCTCTCTCTCTCTCTCTCTCTCTCTCTCTCTCTCTCTCTCTCTCTCTCTTTCTCTCTCTCTCTCTCTCTCTCTGTGTGTGTGTGTGTTTTCAAATGAGTGTTGACTTCTGGCAGCCACTTCTGAACTGGACAAGTCCCTGAAGTTTTCTTGGCAAGATTTTAGAAGTGCTTTGCCACTTTCTTCTTCATAAGGCTAAGAGAAAGTGACTGGCCCATGATCAGACAGTTGGCTTTCTGCTCAAATCAGGATGACAACTCATTGTCCCTCACTTTCTAGCTTAATATCTTTGCCGTTACATCAATTTTTCTGGTCTTTTCTGGTCTACCTACTGAACTTCATTTCTCTTGCTCCAATTGGTTGGTATAATGAAAATACTTTCCATGATCTGCCTTTGATGTCCAGTTTGTGGTCATGGCTGCTGGGCTGCATACAATGACACTTTCTCTGATAGGTCCTTAATGATCATTAGAGGATATGTTAGGGTTAGGGTTAATTAAATTAAGATTGAAAGATTGGTCTTAGATTCATTCTACTAAAATCAATGGAAATTCAGAGTCTTCTGAAGTCAGAAATATTAAAAAAAGCAAGCATAAGAATTGCTTGCTGGGGTTATCACAGGTTGGAGTGACGAGTCCGAAATATGGTGACTGTAATTGTGAGATCATAAGAGACATTAAGCCATGGACAACTGGTACTAATTTTAGCAAATTCAGTTCTAAAGCCAAGTGAAATGTTCTTCATGAGTGTCCCAAAGTTTCCAAAACAGATTTTAATTAAAAAAACAAGAACAACTATAGGATTGATCATCAAATTAAAAAGAATATTGCAAACCATTGTGTATTAAGAACAAGCTCTTTATTGTACTTTAGAGAAGATTCTTCCAAGTTCTAAAGTTATGGCTTGAAAGATACCAGACAGAGTTAGTTTGCATGTCATTGTTAACTTTAATGAGAGAAAATGACTTCAAAGTAACAAAGAAATCCCTTGAACAACACTAACAAACAGTCCTCTCTGACCTCTATAAGAGTTTTTGGGTTCTGGCTTATTATCTTGTCACCTCCACCTCAACATTACCCATGCCTATGCCTTGTTTTTCTTCTAAAACTTTCCAAACTGGCAGGAGTCTTCTTCTCAAACAGCACTTTTCCCCCTGCTGTTTCTCTGCTTGGAAGCTTGGAAAAGAGAAAAGATAAGCTGAATAGTTTTGTTTTGTTACTTTGTGTAATCATTTCTGCCTTCCTGAACAGACAATGTTGATTAAGCTTTTCCTCCCCTTTTCTGGTGGTGGTTGTGGCAGTGATGGTAGTAGAGAAATGAATATCTTTCTTTGTTTTTTATGAACTCCAAAGTTTTTATAAATATCTTCTATATATACATAGTATGTAGCCCAGCATTGTTTTACAATATTAATATTGTAAACAACAAAACAAAATATTAATATTGTAAACAACAACAAAAAAAAACCTTGGTTATGTACCCAGGCACATTTTGCTTGAAATGTATTAAGGAACCTGTTTCATGAATTTAGTTGATAATAATCTTGACTGCTGTTTGAATGTATTTTTGCATGGTTTTATTATTTTTAATTGTTTTAAGTATTTTATACTTTTAGAATTGTAAACTGCCCAGTGTCACTTGGCTGAGATAGGCAGCATTAGAAAAGGGAGTAAGGAAGAAGAAAGGAAGGGATGGAGGGATGGAGGGAAGAAAGAAGGCAAATGTGTTGAAAGTTGGCTACAAGCATGACTCATGGCTGCCTGTTGGAAGTTCTTAGTTCATACATAAGAATGAATGCATGGTCCACAGTTCCCATAACAAAAAGTATGGAGATTGATAGCTTCATTAGAGACCAAATGCTCATATTGAGCAAATAAAACAGAGTGCCAGATTATAGTGGGAATCAGATTTTCACGTCAAATGTAATTATATAAAAGGAGGACTTTAATATGTGTAGACTTCAACTCCCAGAATACCCAAATGCCTATTTTCAATTACCCTCTTCTCCCTTATATTCATGAAATGGCTGAAGTTAAATCTTTTTGGCATGTATTGAGAGCTTTCTCACCTTATAAGTTTTTCCCCTCCTGCTTATGTATATATTACATTTATCCACGGTGCCTAGGTAGATACAGAGCAAACCACTATGAGATGCTTTTATATAAAATAATCTGTTAAAAAAAAACCCCATATTTACAAGTTATCTACTTTTTAAAGTATGTATGGATTGCAGATATCCAAAGCCATTCATAGACAATGATCCCATTTGGGTATTGCCTGAATTCAATATATAAAGACATTCATGGCAAAGACATATTATTTTTACTATAAAAGAAGCAGGGAATTTGTCCATCCTCCCATATAATTTGATTTCCTCCCCAAATATTTAATTAACTTGAGCAAAAAAGCACTATCTATACAAAAAGCTTTTTCATTATGAATACAGAGTTTCCTAGATGATAAAATCTACCCATATATTTAACTGAGACCCAAAACATAACCTTAGTGTTTCAAAACACTTTGGAATTAGAAAAGAGTAATTAAAAATAAAGTCCCCATAAAAGCTCATTGTAGCAATAAACATCCATCTTTTTAATAGCACAGCCAACAGACTTTTCCTTTTATTGTGGTGTCAGATAAACCTCCTACTCTTTCAAGGGCCAGCTGAGACACCTTTTAGTGTTATGACAATGACCTGGGAGCCTCCAGAACAGATTATGACCATATGGAATGAGCTGCAACTCCTTAATTCCAGGTTTCTATGCAAGAAGCAGAGAGTCAGTTTGCTATAGTTATATCTAGAAATTGGGAGACCATAAGTTTTAGCCCTGCTTTAGGCAGAAAACCAGATGAGAGACCAATAAAACTAGTCTAGCAGTTGCAAGACATTAATACAGAGTCTGAAGAGTAGGAGAGGAGGAGGAGGAGGAGGAAGAAGAAGAGGAGAAGGAGGAGGAAGCTATATCATTATATTAAACATGTTAAATTGTTCTCTTACAGCTTGATTAAAGATTTCTACAATTATATTTACTTTTTTTTCTGGAGCTGCATTAAACTACTATTCATTTTTTAAAAAATAATGCTTCAATTTATGTTAACATTTTAATGTCAGTATTTATGATCTCTTGCTTAAAATAAATATTTGACAAGGAAAATCAAATCTGGAAGAAGTTAAACTGGAAGACTAATCAAAGTCATAGCAGGGAAAATGGGGTGTGTGGAGGGCAGATAGGAAAATAAAATCTCATACAAAAATAAGTCATTGTAATTCATACTGCTTGGAAGCTGGCCAGAATCAGTTATGAGATAGGCAGCTATATAAATATAGTTAATTAATTAATTCTTGACCAGTGTCTTTTAAATGTATGGGAACTACAAATTCCAGAATTTCTAGTAAGGTAATATTAATAATTCTAGAATTAACACATCAGGAAGACACATTTATAAGGCACAATAGAAGAATATGTAATAAGTAATGTATTTTCCATGCTCCAGAACAAGAGACATATTTCAAAATTCATTGCCTCAATAAAATATATTTTTACAATACTAAGTTCCATTTTTCCTATTTTCAAAAAATATATATACAGAATTTAGCTTTATCTGGTGTTCCACCTCATTATGATTTAAATTTATTGTTACAAAATCCTTACTTCTAATAACAGTGCATCAAATCTCCTCACTTGTAATATTGAATATTCAGTTTAATTTTACTACAACCAGAATTTTATAAAACATTTTAGAATGCTGGGGTTCACAAATAGACTGGATAACTAGCTAGAAAGATGTTTCCAAACAAATGCCTTTAAATAGCACATAAAGCAGTATTACTCAACCTTGACAACTTTAAGATAGATGAACCAACTCCCAGAATTTCTCAGTCAGCGTGCTGAGATCTACCCATCTTTTAATCACCAAGGTTGAGAAACACTGACATAGATAGAGCAGTATGTTAATAAATTTGCTCAAAGGAAGATTAAGGAAATCTAGTCAAAGAGAAAAATTAGTGAAAATTTGTTGATCTGAGGAATACTCATTGATGTACTGGAAAACTGGAAGAAGATTTAAACTAAAAATAATTGTGTACAACAAGCTTATCTTCATTATTATAAATAATTATGTCATTAATATCCTCAATTTGTTTATCTTACAGGCTTATCTTGCAATTCACAGAATTGTGGCAGTGTGAATCCCATGCTGACGCCTTTAGAAGCAATTAACCTATTTCTGTAGAATATAGAACTAAATTTTTATGGCTGTGGATAAGTGGTTTAATTCATTATCTCATAACTGTACTTTGAGAATATTCTTGAGTGATTCTAGAAAAATTCTTCAGGTCCAAATCTCACTAACAGTAAAAAAAAATGAAGAATTATTTTACTGTTTTACAATATAGGCTTAATATATTCACATACATATCTATATTGCATTTATATTCCATGCAACCATGAAGATAAAATATATGTGATATGATGAAGCAAAAAACAGAGTTGAGAGAGAAATAATTCAATTTGCAATCAATATCATCAGACCATCAGAAGCCTGGAAAAACTGGAGAATTTCTTTAAACAAGGATTCAGAGATACTGCATAATTAGTTTAAATTCTAACTTCCAAAAAGGCACACTACTACTGTTGTTTATATTGTTCATTGAATAACAAATTAAACACTTTAGGATTTGCTACATATGCCCCAATGGTTTGTTGAATAAGCCACATTGCCAAGTTCATACTCTGTGCAAATCCAGAACAATAATATATAAAGTAATGCCTCGATTTGCATAGTGCACAAAACTGAAACTAAGCCAACCACATGGTAGGTAAGTCCAGTAAGTGATTTTCATTAGCCTTCAATTACAGTAATTATTTTTGTGGGTTGTATGAATGAACAGAAAGGAAGAAGTAGGATAACTCATGGCTGACTTCCAAGTATTCAGTGCTGGGCAATAGATTTTTACATGCACAAATGTCTGTTCAAATGCCTTTTCCCACACAATCAAAATTTACTTTTGGTAAATTTCTGGTTCCTGGTAGTAGGAAGAACACCTTCTGCAAATACAGTTGTACTGATAAGTATAGGATTGGAATAATAAAGACTGGAATTAATGGATCTTAGTTAATTATTAACTTAAGGGCCACTAATTTCAGTCTACTTCTAACCAAATTTGAATCAAACTATATGACCACATCATAACTTTGGTGGCTTTGGTTCCACTGCTCTTGTTTGTATTCAGATAAGTACTAAAATTCCAAATAAAAATAAAATATCAAAACTGTTCAATCTAAGCAAAAGGAAAAAAACCAGATGTGACAGTTTTTTGGTTCATTATTTGCTTAAATAACTCATGTGGCTATTTTTAATTGCAGCCAGTTCAAGTACAAATACCGAGTTTGCTTTGCTCTTGAAATGAGTTATCTATGTTGTGTTGTTTAATAATTATTGTCATTTTCTTTTGTGAAAGATATCCATGCATAAATTATATTTTCTTATGTGATGGAGACAAACAATTAAAATAGATTATCTGGACATGCACAAAAAGTCTGATAATATGCTCCACTGTTTCAATAATATATTTCTTTCACAAAATGAAGGAGCCAGTTTACAGACAGAAACAATGTTAGCAACTTAACAATGAACTATTGTATTCAGACTTTGCAAATGTAGAATGTTTAATTATCCCAATAAAACATTCTATCAATCAGGGTGTGATGGTTAAATGAAATTTCAGTTTTTACGTATGAAACATCTATCATGTCTTCTACAAAAAAACAAGGGCTACCATCTATATATAGCTATTTGAACTATCTAGTTCATCAAGGCATTTAGTTGAAAAGTTTAGAATTTCATTTATTTTCTGCTATGGAGATAAAATGTTTGTAAATGACATTTGTTTGTAAGACCTAAAAGAGGGATGAGGAAGTAAAATTCAGTTCTGTGCAAAGATGATAAATATATCTCCTTTGAATACTAGGATTATCGTGAAAGAAAAATGAAATATAGTATCTTAGCTGCAAGCTTAATGATAACTTGTTTTTTTCCCCGACTGCAAGCTTTAGTAGTTTTCATTAAGTTATAAAACAGTAAATAATTGTACAAACAGTTCTTTATTTTAAAAACCTCCTGGGACCCAGGGGGAGTACTGTACAGAATGGGCTAGAGGTGTTATAGGTAAGTTCAATGTGAGCTCATCTTGAATCAAAATAAAAAGCCAAAATTTGCAAATAATACAAATGAAAAAAATATGCTTGGTGTAGGACCAGGAACTGACTGTATTTGGATTCTTATACCTTAAGAACAAAAGTTTATGATGGAAGAAGAAACCACATGGACTTGAATACCAGCACAGCAGTAGAGTAAATGGAGCATAACCCGGAGAAATAAAATATAAACTAAACATAAATATAAATCATATAATTACAGAATAGAACAGAATAGAATAGAATTCTTTATTGGCCAAGTATGATTGGACACATAAGGAATTTTGTCTTGGTGAAAATGCTCTCAGTGTACATAAAGGAAAAGATACATTCGTCAAGAATCATAAGGTACAACACTTAATGAGAGTCAAAGGGTACAAATAAGCAATCAAATCATACTTGGAAACAGTCAATATAAATCATAAGAATACAAGTGACAAAGTTACAGCCATATAGTCACAAGTGGGAGGGGGTGGGTGATAAGGAGTGATGAGAAGATTAATAGTAATAGTAATGCAGACTTTGTAAATAGTTGGACAGTGTTGAGGGAATTATTTGTTTAGCAGAGTGATGACATTCAGAAAAAAACTGTCCTTGTATCTAGTTGGTCTGCTGTGCAGTGCTCTATAGCAGGGGTCCCCAACCACCGGGCCCTGGACCGGTCCATGGATCATTTTGTACAGGGCCGCAAAGAATGAATAATTGTGATTAAAATATATATAAAAATATGTTTTTAGTAAAGAAATAATAAAGAAGCCCTTTACTATTAGGGAAGAACTGATTTTGCCGGTCCTTGAAAAAGTGTTTCTGTGTGAAACTGGTCCCTGGTACAAAAAAGGTTGGGGACCACTGCTCTATAGCATCGTTTTGAGGGAAGGAATTGAAACAGTTAATGTCCGGGATGTGAGGGGTCTGTAAATATTTTCACAGCCCTCTTTTTGACTCGTGCAGTATACAGATCCTTGATTGAAGGGAGTTTGGTAGTAATTGTTTTTTCTGCAGTCCTAATTATCCTCTGAAGTCTGTATCTGTCCTGTTGGGATGCAGAACCAAACCAGACATTATAGAGGTGTAGATGACAGACTCAATAATTCCTCTGTAAAACTGTATCAGCAGCTCCTTAGGCAATAATGATGATGATGATGTGGGCCTTTTCAGGATAATAGGTGTGTTCCTTTATAAATTTGTTAGACCACATGCCAGAGAATAAGAAGCTCAAAACCTGAAAATTTTGAAGAAGTAAATGTAACGTTGGCAAGTCATACTGGAGGTGGTAAATGAACCACGATTCTACTTTCATACCAAGTGCATCTTTTTGTCTCCCTTGCCATCTTTGTAATTTTATTTTTTTTCAAGTCTTTAAACATTTTATTATAGAAGCAAATAGGAGAACATGGTGGGGAGGAGAGGGGAAAAAATGAGAAGGGGAGGGAGAAAAAAAAGCATTGACTTCCGATTCCCTCTGTTGCAGTAGAATAAAGCATTAACATTGAACCTCCACTTTTTACTTTTGCATAATAATATAAATTAGCCATTCCTATAACAACAAATCAATCTAATCAGTAAAGCCCAGAATCAAAGTTTTATTTTTTTGGCACCAAAGCAAAAATATCTGTAGAGTAAGCAAAATAAGATAAGGATCTTTCTATTGGAGTTTCAGGTTCATCAGAATAAATATTTCGTGGTACAATCACACCCCTCAAAAAGAACCACTTCTATAAGAAATATTTTTATATAAATATTTATTTCAACACCCCAAATTTGTAGTTACTTTTGAGTGCTATTCTCTATGCCCTCAAATAAACTACCTCCTCTTTAAGCAGTGTCATTATTATACAACCCTGGATTAAAATTAGACTTCATTTTCTTCTAACATCAAGTTTTGGAAAGCCAGTCCTTGCAATGCAAAGGGGCAGCTTCAAATGACCTTCCCAAGACCTTTTTCTTACTTTAATCATCTCCTCTACATCTATCTCTATCTATCAATAGATATCATCTATGGATATGATAGATATCATCTATCTCCTCTATCAATACCTTTATCATCTCCATCCTCATAAAGCCACATTTCTTCACTAAAGAATTTTTTTAAAAAGCAGAGAGATTTTTCTCCCCCAGCCCTTAAGTGCTAAAACTAAACTCTTCACCTCTGCCCTCCAATCTTTCTCCCTTTAGAAACCTTACTTTGACTCCAAGTTGAAAAGGAAAGGAAGCAAGCGAGCAAAGAAAATCTTTCTGCAGCTAAAGAAAAAGCTCAAAAGAAGCAAATTGGGTCTTAAAGGGTGTCATATAGGCAGGAAAGAACATGGAAACCTTTGGAAACATCTCTGATTCTCTAGAACCTAGATCTACATTAAAAGGTAAATAAACAATAACTGGAAGGAGCATGTGTGACCCCAAGGGTGTGAAGTAGACCATGGGGTATGTTGGGGTGGGGTGGTCTGAAGTTCAGACTTGGGTGGTCTGAACTTGTGCCTGCATTAGACCTTCCAGGATCTCTTCCACTCCAGCCCCCCCCCCCCCCCGGGCCCGGGAAAACCCCCGCCCTTTTTATAAAAATTGCATTGGGGGGGGGGGGACTAGGAATGACAGGTCATTATTTAAGGCAGTTCATTTAATGTTTGTCTTGATTTCCAACCATAATGGGCAGGCTCCATTACGGTCATAACTGGAGGACTGCCCATATATTGGCTTGTCTTTTATGGCATCAAATTACTTGTAAACTTACTTTCTTTCTTTCTTTCTTTCTTTCTTTCTTTCTTTCTTTCTTTCTTTCTTTCTTTCTTTCCTTCCTTCCTTCCTTCCTTCCTTCCTTCCTTCCTTCCTTCCTTC
>BLBF01000043.1:11254153-11270703 GCA_015471245.1 Laticauda colubrina
TTCCTTCCTTCCTTCCTTCCTTCCTTCCTTCCTTCCTTCCTTCCTTCTTTCCTTCCTTTCTTCCATAAATAAATCAGTACTGGACAACTGAAGGACCACAGCATTGAAGATCCCGAGAAAAAAAAATTCCATCAGAGGTCTCCACAAATGAAATGCTGAAGCAGCATGTTTTTGGTCTCCTCCTCCTCAGATCTCTTCACAAATGAAGTGCTGAAGCAGCATGTTTTTGGCCTCCTCCTCCTCCTCCTTGTCCTCCTCGTCCTCCTCCTCCTCTTCCACCACCACCTCCTCCTCCTCCTTCTTCTCCTCCTCCCCCAGTGGTGGAATTCAATTATTTTTACCACCAGTTCTGTGAGCATGGCTTGGTGGGCATGGAAGGGGAAGGATACTGTAAAATCTTGATTCCCACGCCACTCCTGGGGAAAGGTTACTGCAAAATCCCATTCCCTCCCTAGACCACTAACCTGCTTTCCAGCTCTGTTCTCCTGTGTAGGGCAACAAAAGAAGGGATTCAGGAGGCAGAGAATAGATGGGGGTGGGGACAGTCAGAGATAGTATTTGCTGGTTCCTCAAACTCCTCAAATTTTCCATTACCAGTTCTCCTGAACTGATCAGAACCTTCTGAGTACTACTTTTGTGCTCTGCCTCTGAGACATAAAGCTATTTTGACTTAAAAGAAAATAACACCAAAATATTTCCATGCAAAAAAAAGGAGACAATTTCATGGCCATCACATTGGAGTGCTCAGAGACCAAAGATTAGAAAATAAAGGCTTATCTAAAATTGCTTACCTTAATCAAACAGAAAGAAGTTTGTCTGCTGCTTTGCAGGGATTTTAGAATTGTTTCATTATGTATTGCCATATTCTCAACACATCAACTGATTTGAGTGAAATGCCTCTATTTTTTTTAGAGGGCTACACATGGGAAAAATCCATATAATTTTTAAAAGAACACCTTCACTTAAATCCGTTTGGTTTTAAGGCCCTGTCACACTGCCCAATGGATGCAAAACGGACACAACAGACGAGCAAAATGTTCCATCCGTTGTTATCCGCTCTGAAAAGGGGCAAAAATTTGCATAACCAGAGCGGATAACACGGATGCGGGGAGGACGCAGAGCGGATGGAAAGAGGATGCGAAATGGAAGCCCAGTGGATGGAAGCGGATGGGAGCGGATGGCACATCCGCAGGGCTTCCGGGGGCCTCAGGAAAGCGGATGCGGAACGGAAAGAGTGGATGCAGAGTGGATGCACAGCGGATGAATCGGATGCAGAGCGAAAGCCTAGCGGATGCACAGTGGAAGCGGAACGGATGCCTGGCGTTAATTACGCATGCAGGGAGGATGCATTGCGTAAGCCCCACGGATATAAAGGAAAGCAACTCGCACGTGGCCAGCATTCGGAGGAAAGACCTGCTGCAGGATACATTGAGTCCTTGCCTGCCCTGCCCTGCCTGCATGCCTGCCTGCAAGCCTTGCTGCCAGCCTTCCTGCCAGCCTGCCTCCAAGCCTCCTGGCCAGCCTCCCTGCCGGCCTTGCTTTCTGCCTGCCTGCCAGCCTTGCTGCCAGCCTGTCTTCCAGCCTCCCTGCCAGCCAGTCTGCCTGTCAGCCTTGCTGCCTGCCTGCCTGCCTGCCTTCCTGCCAGGCTTCCTGCCAGCCTTCCTGCAAGCCTTGGTGCCTGCCAGCCTCCCTGCCAGCCTCCCTGCCAGCCAGCAACTCCACAACCATGGGGAGGAAGCGACAGTCTCAGCAACCTGCTGCCATCCCTGGCAAGAGGGACAGGGCCACCCTCCTGCCCCCTGTCCCTGACTCTGCTTCTGCTGGGGCTTCTGCTGCTCAGGCTCGCTCTTCTGGTTCTGGAGCTTCTGCTGAAGCTGCTCCTGGCGGTGGTGCTTCTGCTGGTGCTTACTCTGCTGAAGCTGTTCCTGGCGGTGGTGCTTCTGCTGGTGCTTACTCTGCTGAAGCGGCTCCTGGTCCTGCTGGTCCTGCTCGTGCTCCTGGACTTGCTCGTACTGCTCGTGCTCCTGGTCTTGTTCGTCCTGATCATCCTGCTGGTGCTCCTGGTCCTGCTGGTGCTCCTGGTCCTGCTGCTGCTGGTGCTGCTGGGGCTCCTGGTGCTTACTCTGCTGCTGCTGATCCTGGTCCTGCTGATCCTGCTGCTGCTGCTGCTGCTGATGATGATCCTGCTGCTGCTGCTGCTGCTGATGATGATTATGATCCTGCTGGTGATGATGATGATGATGATGATCCTGCTGGGGGTGCTGCTGCTGCTGCTGGTGGTGTGGAGGAGCAGCCCCTACCACCTGGGAGCCCCTCTGATGAGGGCCCATCTGGTCCTGCCAAAGGGAGGAAGAGGCATATGCGGGGACGGGAGAGGAGGCAATACTTCATCGAGGAGGAACATGAGGATGAGGTGCTGGAGTGGCTGAGAGAGAATGACTATCTGTGGCGGAAGGGACACCGGCTATACAGGGACACCAAAAGGAAGCAGGCTGCTTGGAGAGAGAGGGTGGAGAGTATGGGTTATACTTCGGAGGTGCTCCTCAGCTGGTGGAAGCACATGCACACCTGATACAGGAAGCTGCACTTGAAGAAATCTGGCCAGGCCACGGTTAAGCTGACGGACAGAGAGACCTACATCATGGCCAGGTGCAGCTTCCTGGAGGGTGAGATACACCACCGAGGAGCACCAGCAGCCCCTCTCACAACCCTCTCTTTCCGGCAGCCTGCTGAGAGCCAGTCCTCTTCCGGCCGAGAGTCAGTCCCTGTCTCCAGGCAGGTTTCAGTGGAGCGTGCCACGGCGGAGAACCCGCGGACAGGTGTTGTAACTGTGGTGGAGCGCGTGGAGGACTCCCTGGTGCGGTGGGAGAAAGGAGACATCGAGTCCACCAAAGTCGAAGCTGCATCCACCCCCCCCCAGCTCCGCCTCCACAGAAAGGCAGAAAGCCAGACAGCAGGAGGGGCAGAGCCACACTGTCCTCCTGGCGATCAGGGACACCATCCGCACCTGTATACATCTCCTCTCTCAGCTGGTCAGCACCGACTCCTCATCCTCCAACCGCAAGCCTCAAGAACATGGAGGAACCCCAGTACCAGGTGAAGGACTGGATCACCGAGCTGCTTCACAACCCTCCAGATCCAGAGGAACCTGTTCCCACCCAGTCCAGGTCTGCTCCTCCACCCCAGGTGATGTCCCTCCCATTCCAAGGCTTCCCACAGCCCCTTACCTACCGGGGCTATGGCTACCAGGAGGTCCAGCAGCACAGGCAGCAGCCCTTCCCAGTCCAGGCACAGAATCATCGGACGACACCGTTGCCACCAGTTCCACTGATACCACTGATGCCACCCATGACAATGATGCCACCGACGACAGCGATGCCACCAACGCCAGTCCTCACCCAGCTGCAGAGCAGACAGCCCCACTAAACTACTCCTTTCTCCACCCCACAGCCAAGCCCGGCCTCAGGACATCTCTCATCAGTACTGGGGCTGACACCCCATGGCATGGAGGAAGGACCTCTCAGCATCGCGGGTCTGAGCCAGCTGTCTGAGAGCTTCCACAACACACCGTCCCCTGTTGTCCTTTCGGGGCCAGGCACCCCAATGACAATAAAAACCAGCACTCCAGCACCACCCACCTCCACAGCACCTGGACCCTTCACCCCTGAGACTGGGAACACCTCCGAGTGACAAATAAGAGTGCCAGAGACTGGGTAGCTGGGTACTTGTGGACTTTATTTGGACACTTGACTTGGGTCATTTTTTTTTACAGCTTTTTGTTCAATAAAGTTTATCTTTGATTCACACACTTGCTTCATTTGTTTTTTTTAATAAAGTCTTGGTGGAAACTTTTAGAATTGGTTTAAGCCTTTGCATGCTTGTGGGATGGGTTAAGATAGCTGTGGGATAGATAAACCTCCAGTGCAAGCATAGTGGGACTGTATGGTCCACCCTCCCAGGTGCCATACCTTTGGCCCTTCATTAGTAAGCATTGATCCACACATTTGAACATAAACACAACTCTTTATTAAATGCCCTGTTCATTGTAGGCGAACCAAACATACATGGCCCAATCTCATCCATGTGATGAGACAGGCTGAAGGAAGCATCCATTAAGCATCTACCATCCTGTCTTGCCACTCCACTGCTCCAGCTGGGGAGTTTCACCAGTGTCTCAGGAGGTTGCGCTGCTTCTTCCCTTCACATGAGGCTCTGTTGGGGCCTTGCACATTCTCAGTGTCTATCAGATTTCACCCTTGCCTCCATTCCCCAGGTTCCATGTCCCCATTGCCTTGCTGGAGGTCCACGAGCCTATTCTGCAAGACTGGGTAGCGGGTGCGCATGAGATTGTGCAGGATGCAGCAAGCTTCCACGATGTTCCTCACGGTCTCCGAGCGATGCTGCATGGTGGTGAGAAGTACCTGGAACCTGTTGGCCAGGATGCCAAAGGCGTTCTCCACCACCCGCCTTGCCCTGGACAGCCTGTAGTTGAAGATCCTCTCTTCACGGGTGAGGAGTCTGGAAGTGTAGGGCTTCATGAGGTAGGTTCTGAGGGAGAAGGCGTCATGAAGTAGGGCACATCTTGCGTGTCGTTGGGCAGGGGTTCTGGATCTGGAAAGCCCATGATGAGGTTGCCTTCCAGCCCCTCCTTGAGGTGACTGGCGTTGTATACTTGGGCATCTGAACATGAGCCGCTGCTTGAAGCATCGATATAAATGAACTTGTAGTCAGCATCGACCATGGTGAAGAGGACGATAATGAAGAAGCCCTTGTAGTTGAAATAAGTGGACCCCGACTTGGCTGGTGCTTTGCAGGCCACGTGCTTGCCATCTATGGCTCCAACGGTGTGTGGGAAGTTCCACCTCTGATACCACTGCTCTGCCACTTTCCTCCATCCTTCATCAATGGAGGGGCACTAGAGGAGCTCCTCCTTGTATTCTTCGATGATGGCCTGCACCACTTCTTTGACCACAATGCTGATGGTGTTGGGTGGCACCCTCCAGCCGTACTGCATGCTCCTGTAGGTGGTCCCTGAGGCCAGGTGGCACAGAGTGAGTGCCACCTTGAGCCCAGGTTCCAGGCTGGGTGGGAAGTTGGTGTTTGCCTTGGTCAACCTGGGTGTCAGGCGCTGCACAACTTCGTCAAACATGGCTGGAGGCATCCTCATGAAGTTCTGGAACCCCCGAGTGTCTTTGCTCCTGAGCTTGTTGTACAGTCCATCCTCTGCTCTTCTGGCGAACCATCTTTGGACCCAGACTCATTTTGGGTGGCTCCTTTTCTTCTCGCAGTAGAGTTCACAGAGCCTGCAGATGGCTTCGCACTGTTGCAGAATGATGGTGGCTGCTGAAAGGACTTTGTTACAATCCACGGTGGACATGACTGGATGCTGTGGAAGAGGAAGAGCCAGATGATGGCTGCAGAGGTCTGCACTGCTGGGCTGCTGTTCTGAAAGTGAGATGCAGGCGAGTTGCTCCCCCTTTTTATAGGCAGTATAGGTTTTCCACTAGGCATCCTCTAGGCATCCTCTAGACATCCTTAATATCCGAGATAGGTCCCCTCTGTGAACTTTTTTTCCATTTTAAACGCTTTGTTTCCATGCTGCATCCATTCTGCATCCGTTCTGCATCCGTTCTGCATCCGTTCTGCTTCCTCCCTGCGTCCGGGCGGATGGAGTTCCGCGGATACATAGTGGACGCCTAGTGGATATAGCGGATGCATAACAGATGCGTAATGGATGCGTAGCGGATGCAGAACGGACAAATTGGATACATTTTCCACGCAAAAGTTTTGGGAAGCCCAAAACTTTTGGAGCGGATGAAACATCCATAAACGGATGCTGGACGGATAGACAGGAAGCAAAACGGAGGCAGTGAGTACATCGTGTTTTCTAACGGATGGCAAGGTTTTTTGTCCGTTTTACATCCTCTTTGCATCCGTTGGTGCAGTGTGACAGGGGCTTTAGATTTCCATTGCTAGTGATGAAGAAATGCATGTAACAGAAAGCCGGCCCTCTAGGCAGTGACAGAAAATTGTTGACTTCATACTTCAATGATATATTGGGACTCTTAAAAATCCAATCCACACTAATGCCCCATGAGTGCTGAATTTAAAAGAAGAACAAGATGGTTCTTCTAATTCACTAATTGTAATTCTATAACAAATAAGTTCAGGGTTAAGCAAAGCACCAGAAATCTTTTCTATTAAAAATTTATAAACAATCCCTAAGGCTGGTTTCTTCACATCAGCACTTTACAACAAAAAGAAAAAAAAAAAAAAAAGAGAGAGAGAGAGAGAGAGAGAGAGAGAGAGAGAGAGAGAGAGAATCTTATATTATCATACTGAGGATATGAGCAACTGTTATCTAAAAGTTAATTAGCTTTGTATTTTTTCCAGTCAGTTTTTAAAAGCCAATTTGCTTCCAACCCAGCTCTTCTTCGTATGAATAGTACTGAACTGTATTTATACATGACAACAAAATAAATATAGATCTAATCTCCCATGGCAGGTACTGAGATAAATTATCACAAAACTAATTTGTTTTGCTGCTACTTTCCTGCTCCAGACTTGAGTTCACACAATCCGTCCTCTGTCATGTCTCATACATGTCAATATTTGTCCTTGATCAGGGCCTCCCTACTGATGATATATCAATATAAGCTTTGTTTGGTCATGGGAAAAGAATGAGGTCCAGTGAGGCAAGAAGAAGATTCTAAAAAGAGTGTTATTTTTTTAACTAAGTGAACTGAGGCTTAGCTAATGCTCTACTGGTGGCCACTCAGAAATCACCTAGAGTGCATCCAAAATGTTAAAGAGAGGGAACAAGAGTCATGGTGCTACCTCAATTTGTGTAGCAAGAATCAAGGAAAGCCTTTCCAAGAAAGGGAAAACAGCAACAATAGCAAAGATTTTCTGGAGCATGAACAAAAATTTAATAAAAATAAATATTTGGACAACTGATGAAAATGAATCAGAAAAAAATAAAAGAATATGCTGTATTAGGTGAATTCTATTGTTCACGTGCTATAGTGATTAACCCACAGAATAAAAATTTCAGTTTTATCTACAACTGGTCTTTTTTTTTTTTTTTTTTGGAAGAACCAGTTGAAGACAAAGTGGTAAAATCTTTCTTACTTCCTTGTATTTTTGTGCACTGTTTGGATCTCCTACCTGGTTTGTTCCATTGGATGTAGTTTCCTAACTCATACTGACAGCTATCAACAGTTCAATATTAGCATTAAATGAGGGGCAGAAAACTCTTTGCTTCCTGAATTTTACCATTCATTGCCATTCATTTTACCTTTTTCAAGCAGGTGGAAGGAAGGTAGTGATAATGCAAAAAGAAATGTCCTCTTTCCATCTCATTTGCATTATTAAATTTGAATTTAAACTTGAAAAGTTCAGGGAGAGGAGAAGCTAATTTTTTGTACATTGCTTTGCTTCTTGCTTTTGCTCTGAGCAAGATTTCTATTAGAAGGGGGAGGGAGAAATAAAAATGTTTGTGGCAACCAGGGATAGAAGGGACAATAATATCCGCTTTGGAATGGACTGAGCTTCAAGGCAACCAGTTGCCAACTCCTATCATATACAAATCCATAAATTATGATAATGAAGCTGGAGATAAGCCAGCATCATCTATTATGGACAAACAACAAGCAGCCTGTAACAAAGACATGTCCTAAGAGTGTAACCCAAATCTGTCAATTAAAGGCAGCTTGAAGCTGATTTTTTTTGTTTTGTAGCCAAATGTATCTGAGTTTGGGATTGTTCAGATGTTTGACTATGGCCTAAGGTCATCTCTAGGGAAATGAATGAAGAGAGGCTGACAGATTTCTCTTCTTGCTGGAGGATAAAAATAAATAAATAAATAATAGAAGATAGTGGGAATAATAAAAAGCTAAAATGGAAGAACTAGTAATAACAGCAGAAATGGTTTAGGAAAGGGAAGGAAGGAAAATCAAGGATTGGTGAGGTGAAGATAAATTATGTGTGTTTTGGTTGAATTAATTGGCACCCATTCATTGTCAAATAATTTAACAACCTACTGCAAGTAGGATAACATTGAAGATTGGTTTACATCTGGTAAAACCTACTCAATAATGAAAGATCCAACAAAAGGGACAGGCAACTACAGGCAATTAGCTATCTTTCGACAACTTTCAAATTATTAACTGATGCAATAGCAGCCTGAACAACATTTAGTTGAAATCAAGCTCTATCTGGCTTAGCAGAAAAAAAAGTTGCAGGATCCAATCTGCCTTGTTCATCCATACCAGAGATTTAGTTTTACAAGCTTTTGAACTCATTCTGGAGACCATTTTCAGGAAAATTCTCTTTCACATGTTCTTGTGAAAGAGAAGTTCCCTGAGGATAGGCTTCAGCGCAAATCTGAAAGCTCAGAAGACTAAACCTCAGGTTCCAGTGACCAATGCAGATTGGATCCTGCAACATTATCTTGGGACACGGATATTCATGAGAAAATGCTCAAACAGCAAAAAAAAAAAAAAAAAAAAGTTCAACTTCTAATTAATTGAGAAGATGTCTTTGGAAAGCTGCAAACCAAGAAAGAACAATATTAATATACTGTAGTCTGACTCCCTTCTACATAATTTCATAAATCAAGTGCCTAGATATGACAGGAATCAGTAGAAACATCTGAAGGTTTGAGGCACAATGGAAAACAGGAAGTGATAGTTTGGGAGATTGGCATTTACAACTAATCATGATAACTCAAGAAGAATACAAACAGTGCAAAACTTCTTATCCTCTGGAAAAATCAGAGAATTCAGATTAATTATTTGCAGAAACTAATGGGACTATGTGCTTGGGAAATTTTTAAAGTAAAGCCCATGTCACACTGAACCAACGGATGCAAAGAGGATGTAAAATGGACAAAAAACCTTGCCATCTGTTGGTTAAAGCGATGTATTCGTTCTGTACTCACTGCCTCCGTTTTGCTTCCTCTCTATCTGTCCAGCATCCATTTATGGACGTTTCATCCACTCCAAAAGTTTTGGGCTGTCTAAAACTTTTGCCAGAACATGTATCCAGTTCGTCCGTTCTGCATCCTCTACGCATCCGTTATGCATCCGTTATGCATCCGCTATATCCACTAGGTGTCCGCGACACATCCACGCAACTCCATCCGCTCCAGAGGTAAACGGACGCAGGGAGGAAGTGGAACGGACGCAGAAAGGATGCAGAATGGATGCCTAGCGGATGCAGCATGGAAACAAAGCATTTAAAATGGAAAAAAAGTTCGCAGAGGGGATCTATCTCGGATATTAAGGATGTCTACAGGATGCCTAGAGGATGCCTAGAGGATGCCTAGCGGAAAACCTATACTGCCTATAAAAAGGGGGAGCAACTCACCTGCATCGCATTTTCCGAACAGCAGCCCACCTGTGCAGACCTCTGCAGCCTTCATCTGCCTCTTTCTCGTCCACAGCATCCAGACATGTCCACCGTGGATTGTAACAAAGTCCTTTCGGCAGCCACCATCGTTCTGCAACAGTGCGAAGCCATCTGCAGGCTCTGTGAACACTACCGCAAGAAGAAAAGGAGCCACCCAAAAAGAGTCTGGGTCTGAAGATGGTTCGCTAGTAGAGAAGAGGACGGACTGTACAACAAGCTGATGGTGGAGCTCAGGAGCGAAGACACTGGGGCATTCCAGAACTTCATGAGGATGCCTCCAGCCATGTTTGATGAAGTTGTGCAGCGCCTGACACCCAGGTTGACCAAGGCAAATACCAGCTTTCTGCCCAGCCTGGAACCTGGGCTCAAGGTGGCACTCACTCTGCGCCACCTGGCCTCAGGGACCTCCTACAGGAGCATGCAGAATGGCTGGAGGGTGCCACCCAACACCATCAACATTGTGGTCAAAGAAGTGGTGCAGGCCATCATCAAAGGATACAAGGAGGAGCTCCTCCAGTACCCCTCCACTGAAGAAGGATGGAAGAAAGTTGCAGAGCAGTGGTATCAGAAGTGGAACTTCCCACACACCGTTGGAGCCATAGATGGCAAGCATTTGGCCTGCAAATCTCCAGCCAAGTCGGGGTCCACTTATTTCAACTCCAAGGGCTTCTTCAGCATCATCCTCTTCAACATGGTCGATGCTGACTACAAGTTCATGGATATCGATGCTTCAGGCAACGGCTCATCTTCGGATGCCCAGGTATACAACGCCAGTCACCTCATGGAGGAGCTGGAAGGCAACTTCATTGTGGGCTTCCCAGATCCAGAACCCCTGCCCAACGACACACAAGATGTGCCCTACTTCATCGTGGGGGATGACGCCTTCTCCCTCACAACCTACCTCATGAAGCCCTACACCTCCAGACTCCTCACCCGTGAAGAGAGGATCTTCAACTACAGGCTATCCATGGCAAGGCGGGTGGTGGAGAACGCCTTTGGCATCCTGGCCAACAGGTTCCAGGTACTTCTCACCACCATGCAGCATTGCCCAGAGACGGTGAGGAGGATCATGGAAGCTTGCTGCATCCTGCACAATCTCATGCGCACCCGCTACCCAGTCTTGCAGAACAGGCTTGTGGACCTCCAACAAGCCAATGGGGACATGGAGCCTGGGGAATGGAGGCAAGGACAAAACCTGATCGACACTGAGGATGTGCAAGGCCCCAACAGAGCTTCAAATGAAGCGAAGAAGCAGCACAACCTCCCGAGACAATGGTGCAACTCCCCAGCTGGAGCAGTGGAGTGGCAAGACAGGATGGTAGATGCTTAATGGATGCTTCCTTCAGCCTGTCTCATCACACAGATGAGATTGGGCCATGTATGTTTGGTTGGCCTACAATGAACAGGGCGTTTAATAAAGAGTTGTGTTTATGTTGACATGTGTGGATAATTATTACATTATTATTGATAATAAAGGGCCATAGGTGTGGCACCTGGGAGGGTGGACCATACAGTCCCACTATGCTTGCACTGGAGGTTTATCTATCCCACAGCTATCCTAACCCATCCCACAGCTATTACCCATCCCACAGGTATCCTAACCCATCCCAAAGCTATCCTTACCCATCCCACAAGCATGCAAAGGCTTAAACCATTTCTAACAGTTTCCAGCAAGACTTTATTAAAAAAAAGAAAAAAGCAAGCGTATGAATCAAAAATAGACTTTATTAACTAGAAGCTATAAAACAAAAATGAGTCTCTGGCACTCCTCTTGGTCGCTCAGTCTCATGGGTGAAGGCTCCAGGTGCTGTGAAGGTGGCTGGTGCTGGAGTGCTTGTCATCAGCTCCTCCAGAAGCAGAAGCAGCAGAAGCTCCAGCCCCAGAAGAGCGAGCCCGTGCTGCAGAAGCCCCAGTAGAACCAGAGTGAGGGCCAGGGGGCGGGATGGTAGTCCTGTCCCTCTTGCCAGGGCTGGTAGCAGATGACTGAGGCTTGCTGTGCTTCCGCATGGTTGTGGGGTTGCTGGCTGGTAGGGAGGCTGGCAGGCACCAAGGCTGGCAGAAAGGCTGGCAGGAAGGCTTGCAGGAGGCTGGCACCAAGGCTGGTGGGCAGGCTTGCAGGCAGGCAGGCACCAAGGCTGGCAGGCAGACATGAACCAAGGCTGGCAGGAAGGGTGGCAGGGAGGCTGGCACCAAGGCTGGCAGGAAGGCTGGCAGGCATACATGAACCAAGGCTGGCAGGAAGGCAGGCAGGGAGGCTGGCAGCAAGGCTGGCAGGGAGGCTGGCAGCAAGGCTGGTAGCAAGGCTGGCAGCAAGGCTGGCAGGCAGACATGCAGGCAGGGCTGGCAAGGCAGTCGATGTGTCCGGCAGCAGGTCTTTCCTCTGAATGGCGTCCTGCTTCCGAGCTGCTTCCGTTATATCCGCGGGGCTGACGCAATGCATCCTCCCCGCATGCGCAATTAACACCAGGCATTCATTAGGCTTCCGCTTTGCATCCGCTAGGCTTCCGCTCTGCATCTGCTTTATCCGTTCAGCGTCCGCTCTGCTTCCACTCTTTCCGTTCCACGTCCGCTTCACTGAGGCCCCCCGGAAGCCCTGTGGATGTGCCACCCACTCCCATCTGCTCCCATCCACTTCCATCCGCTGGGCTTCCATTCTGCATCCGCTTTGCATCCGCCCTGCGTCCTCCCCGCATCCGTGTTTTCTGCTCCGGTTATGCAAATTTTTGCCCCTTTTGAGAGTGGATAACAACGGATGGAACATTTTGCTCGTCCGCTGTGTCCTTTTTGCATCCGTTGGCCAGTGTGACATGGACTTAAAATCAAATTTTGGTGGAATTTTAAAATTGAAACTGATAACCACATAGAACATAATACATTATTGTCACCAAAAAGAAAAAGGCATGGTTAATTCACATGACAATATCAAATTGGAGAAAAATATTTTAAAAAACATGGAAAAAATAATAGAATACTTACTGAATGGAAAGATTATGAAGGAAAAAGGCAATTATCATACTAATTGGAATTGGAGCTCTTGATGCAATATCAAAAAAAAAATTGCCAGATATTTAAGATTTTTAAACTTAGTAGTCTTGACACTATTAATCTTACAAAAAAACATCATTTGTGAACTGATACACATTTTACTGCAATAACTCTAAGAGTATTTAGTCCTAGATAAAGGTCTATATGATTGGACTCAACACATAAATTGTCTATACATTGATTAGACTTAAGCTCTACTAGTATTGAGAACAAGATGATTATTTATCCAGAATCAATGTGAAATTCATGGAAGTCATAGGATCATGGGCTATTAACCATGATGGCAGCATCACTGACTTTGAAGGCCCTCTACTTGTGCAATTGGTTGGCTACTGTGAGAACAGTTGATTCAATGAGATGAGCTAGAGGTCTGATTCAGCAGGATACTAGTTTTGTTCTTATGAAATGCAGAATATGTGTGGAATTGCTATTATAATTTTTTAAGTTAAACTATTCAGCTAGGAGTGAAGGAATCTTAACTTTACTATCAGCTATGAAAATTCTCCAAATAGGTTTGGGCCAATCACTCTTTCATCCCATCTTCCCTTGCAGTGCAGGGGAGAAAAGGAAGAAATCTAGAGAAGAGTTCTCACTAAACTCTTGAACTCCTGAAAGAAAGATAGTACATAAATTTGAGAAATTAATACAATTTTTAAGGGTGAACTGTTTCCTGCTATTTTGCAGCATTAAAATTCTAGTCTAAACACTAAAATAGATTTAACATCTTAATCTTACACTGGGATTAAGCACACACACACACACACACACACACACACACGCATATGCATATATGCATATATGTGTGTGTGTGTGTGTGTGTGTGTATCGGTGTATATTTATATATACATGCCAACCTTTGAGAAGATACCTCTAGGATTGCTTTATTAATTATTCATTACTAATTAATTATTAGGATTGCACCATTATTAATCATAAGTGGTGAATAGAATTTGAGGTATTTTATCACTATTAAATCTACACAAAAGATGGTTGTATTTACTTTTAACTAAATAATTAATGCAGAATAAAGGTTGTTGGATTCAAGTTATGACTGATTTTACTCATGCATATATGCAATATTTTGACATTTTGCTGCATTTTAAGGAAATGAGACCTGTCTTAATATCTTAAATCTCTCTAGTAATATGTTCTGTGATTCCCTGTTAACATATTGTTATGTCTTTTAATACCTATGCAACTTTGCTGAAATTGTTTGACTACTTTAGGCATAAAAATTCCAATATTTTTAATTTTATCTCAATCCCAAGAAAACAATGGAAAATACAAAGATTTGGGGAGAGTGAAGTAGCAAATAATGACATATACTTCATGATGGCATCATTGTCCAAACAACACATATACTTGTGTCAGATGCTATGATGTAAACAGTAAGTCATATCATTTCTCAATGATGTCATGGTGTATAGTCTGTCTTCATGCTTCTAAAAGCTACTTAGGAGGGCCAATGAACTTCTAATGCTGCCCATTTTTCAATGTTAGAATCATATACTTTGTCACTGCATAGTCAAGGAGAGAAATGCTGGATAGAAAATGATTGTACAAAGTAAATGGAAAGATGCTAAAATGTTGTAACTGTTTGTCCTTCCAGGAATCAGAAGGAAATGTGTGAAAGAAAGAAAAAAGTGGAACAAGGGATTCCACAAAAAGTTGTCCCCCCCCCCCCCCAATCTGGTGTCCTCAAATCTTGTAATTCCATAATTCTTTCGGATACCCAAACTTCCAAATTGTAATCCAAATTTATTTGGAGGACATCAAGTTGAGGAAATTTGTTATAGAGTAATAACAATCCTAGATGAGAAAGATAAGAAAGAGGATTAGAACACAAAATGGAAGAATGGTACAGTTCCATACAATTGTCAGTATCAAAAGGTATGCATAAAAGAAATTTTAATGTACTCATTTCTATTGTTGCCAAGTAGCATTTAAAGACAAAAGGCCATTAAATTTAACAGACTTTATAATTCCATTTTTAGATATATTATTTTCTATAATGAGCATTTCTTTTTTTAAAAAAAAGCATCCAGTTAAGTATTTGATTTGTCTGATGCGAGTTTAAGTTGGATTAGGGAAGCTTTTTCACAGTAATTTTGTAGACTTGTAGAAGGAGAGATGAAAAAAAATCAGGAGAGGGCTCTATTTTGAATAGAAATAATGCTGAGAATACTTTATTATGAAATAAATGAGAGGTGGGATATTAGAGATGGAGAAAATGGAGTAGATAAACTTTGTTTTTTCAACCTGCAGGTTGTTCTTGAGAGGTTAATGCAGTGTCCATTGAAATAGGATGGCTTAAGTTTATCACTGGTGAGGTCTGTGAAATGTTTATCAATTTTATGAAAGTTGATGTGAAATAGAAGAAGTGCAAGAATAAACCCTTGTATGTCCTCTGACACCCAAAGTGGTAAAAAAAATAAAGAAGAGGATGTGAAATAGAACTTGGAACTGCATCAAAAGTCCTCAGTTCAGAGGTATGTAGGCAGTACATCCATGGGTGGGATTCAATTTTTTTAACAACCGGTTATGTGGGCGTGGCTTGGTTGGTGGGTGTGGCTTGGTGGTCATGTGACTGGGTGGAAGTGGCTTGGTGATCATGTTATTGGCTGGGTGTGGCCAACTCAATATCACTCATATCGAGGCATGCATCTCCTGACCTGGTCTCTCATGACTGTAAGGATGCTGCAACAGTTGTAAGTGTGAAAAATGGTCATAAGTCACTTTTTTCAGTGCCATTGTAACTTTGAATGGTCACTCCACACAAGCAAAGGAGGGAAAAAAAAATTCCAGAGACGTTCCTGAGACAGGAAGTCTAATTCTGCCAAGAATGTAATAAGGGTTAACAGAGAGACAGTTTCTGTAAGCAACATCAGAATGTTTCCTTTCTGCCTTCCTTACAGGATTAGGCCAGTAATTTCTTTTAACAAACTGCTTTTCCAAACTGCTTAGAATGTTAACAATCGGTGCTAGTGGATAGGTGCAAACTGGTAGAATCCCATCCCTGATCATGGGGCTACTACAAAGGTCATAAGCAGTGGTGGTATTCAGCCAGTTCGCACTGGTTTAGGTGAATTGGTAGCAAGGATTTGGTGTGGGTTGCTGAACTGGTAGTAAGTTCTGGTTGGCCATGCCCCCAATACAGTTGCCTGGTCAACTCTGACTCACTTGTCCCACCTGTCAGATGCACCCCGCCCACCCGATGCTTGCCCCTTAAGATATATCTTTTTTTGCCCTCCCAATAATCAGTTGTTAATATGATCAGCTATGCCAGGATTTCCCTAACTGTCTTACTGCTTCACCCAGGAGGATTTCCTGAGGGACCCCCTGTTTAGAATGTTAACAACTAGTTCTAGAGAATAGGTGCGAACTGGTAGAATCCCACCCCTGAACACATCCCAATCACCAGAATTAGGATATGCTTCTTAATCTACCCCATACAAATGATGCAAAGATTGAAAGATTTAAATGGAAAGTATTTATTACTTCTTTTACCTTGTGCTTATTGAAACCTGGCTTTATGAATACTGGCAAAGTACAGACTTATGGTTGTAAGTACAGATTTACAACCATTTGATTAATGACTGTTACAATAGCAAGGAAAAGAGTCTAGAAAAGACAACTAGTCTTTACGCTATCTGTCACAGCATTTCCATGTTCAAAATTCAGTTTCTTGGCTAGTGGCATGTATTTACAAATGTTTTGGTATCCCTTGGTCATATGATCATCATTTGTAACCTTTCCAGCTGTCTTATATAAAGCAAAGAAGATTCTGAATTTGTATAACCATTGCTTGATTCACTTAACACATATCGTGATCTGCTTAAGAACAGTGCTAAAAAGATTGTAAAATTGGGTGTGACTCACTTAACAGCAAGAATTCTGATCTCAGTCATAACCCAAGAACTACATAGGTCGACATCATAAATATAATGTTGTTGGGTATCTATTTAGTAGTTAAAATGCCATGGTTCTGCTTTTTGCTCCCTCCTTCACAATCAGATTAACCAGTCTTTTCTATTTCTATAGATAGGTAGATAGATAGATAGATAGATAGATAGATAGATAGATAGATAGATAGA
>BLBF01000043.1:11270713-11284453 GCA_015471245.1 Laticauda colubrina
AGATAGATAGATAGATAGATAGATAGATAGATAGATAGATAGATAGAGATATATATGAGCTCTGACCTAATCTACCAATGTTCTTTCTACATTCTTAAAATGGTTTTTTACTAACTAAGGGACTTTCTTTAAGCAGGATTCTGCTGCACTGAAATTGCAGTAATAAACCATGGCTATGGGACAAAACATTTCCCCCCAGCCCTCTTTTTTATTTCATTTGTCAGCATTATGCAAAACCAGTTTTACAATTGTCTTTGAGCTGTGGTTTGCTTTAAAGCTTCGATGAAAGAGCAGGAGAGAAATTGTTCTTCGGCAGTGCATGAGCTGGCATAGAGTCATTATGATCTGTCAGCCAAGTACATATTTAGGAGCTCTTTATAACCACTGATAATAGACTTACTAGAACAAAACAGCTTCCTTGGAATTGATGGAATTCATTGTGAAGCTGCTTGCATTATAGGCTATGCAACTTTTTAAGGAAGCCAATGACACCCTTAATAGAATATAATGGCACAGCTACTAATCAGCTTATAGCTTTACAAAGTAAACATGCATTTATGGAGCAAATTGTTTAAGCACATATTTTCATATGAAAATATGAAATATTGAAAGAAGAAAAAAATATGCAATTAGCAAGTTTGGGACATTTGCTTCCTCTGAACAGATTCTAGGTATGTTCTCTGCTGTCCAGTTTTTTTCAGTTCAGTGTCCTCCATTTCAGGGGAAATTACACAGTTGGAACTGTCAGCTAGTTCAATAGCTGCTTCTACACAAAACAATGGGGTTTTTCTTTATTCTCTTCATCCTCTGTTACTTTAATCATTATTCTTTGATATATTATATACTAATCAGTTTGTTTATGCAATCTGTTAGCCACCCAGTTTTTTTTTTTAAGTCTCTTAGCAGCTTACAGAATATAAAGTAAAACAGAGTTAAAGGGGGGAAAATATACTAAAACCAAGTGAAACCTAGCTATCAACAATACCAAGAAGAACAGTACTAATAGCAACAATTATGTCCTGCAGGGAAATGATACTCCATCAGTCACTAAGGGAGAAAATCAGGTTTTACTGGCTTTCTTGAATGCTAACTGGGTTGGTATTGACCTGATGTCAGATGGAGCGCTATTCCAAAGGAGATGAACATCTATTGTAAAGGCATGGTCACAATCCCTCAAGAATGGGGGTACCTTTCATAATTGATTTTACTGGATTGTAGAAAACTGCTGGGTGAAGGTGGTTTCATAAATTTTGAGGTCCAGTAAAATGCTCATAACTACTTAAACAGCTGCATTCTGAATTAGTTGTTGCTTTTGTGTGGTCTACAGAGAATGCTCTATATACAAAAAGCATGGTGCAGTCAAAAGATTGCCAAGGCATAAGTGATTGCAATAGGTCTTGCTGGTCCAAGAATGGTTAGAACTGTGATAGAATAAAATAGAATAACAGAATTAAAGGGACTTTGGAGGTCTTCTAGTCCAACCCCCTAGTCAGGCAAGGAACCCTATACCATTTCAGACAAATGGTTGTCTAATATCTTCTTAAAAATTTCCAGTGTTCAAAAATTCACACTTCTGGAGGCAAGTTGTTCCTCTGGTTAATTGTTCTGTCAGGAAATTTATCCTTATCTCCAGATTGTTTCTCTCCTTGATTAGTTTCCACAGAGTGCTTCTTGTTCTTCCTCAGGTATTTTGGAGAATAGCTTCACTCCTCTTCTTTGTGGCAGCCTCTGAGAGATTGAACAATGCTATCGGGTCACCTCTAGTCCTTCTTTTCATCAAACTAGAAGTGGAAAAACTTCCAACTGTCATAGATAGGAAAACTAGCTTGTATAAAAATGAATATCTTGCCAATAATATTATATTTATTTCAAACAATCCTGATAAAACAGGAAAAATACTTTGAAGAATTCAAAAAAAATCAGGATGTGTTTGGCAAGGGATAAAAGCAAGAATAAGCCTGAAAATATTTCAAGACTCAAAAAATAGAGGGGGCTTTGGGCTGCTAGATTGGGATTTGTACTGTCAGGTTTTGGTACTCACATGGGTGAAATAATGGATTAGTTTGAGACATAAAAGATTATTAACCTTTGAGGGACATGATCTCCAGATGGGATGGGATGTCCTTTTACGGTATGGAAAAAATAAAATGCATTGCTATTTTCAAATACATTATATTAGAAATGCACTACCATCTGTATGGATGAACAATATTATTTGAAAATACTAGTCTGGCTTTCCACAATGGAGGCACTGTTACATCCAAATGTTATTGTTATTAATAGATGTTATTAATATGGAAAATTATAAGATACAAAGACATTTTGAACGAAGACAGGGAACTTAAACTAAGCAACAACTGATTTGTCAAGGGATTGATATAATATGGTTGCCATAAATGCAGATACAATCTTGATATGAGAAAGATGCTAAAATGTATGGTTTTTCTGAAAAATTATCAGAATTATATCAAATATTAACAGGGATGGATGAAAAATTAATAAAAACAATATAGCTAGAAGAGCAAGTAAAAGGGACAACTATAGTGTGTGCTAAAAATATTGGCTATACCATAGAGCTAGATAAATGGCAGAAACTATGGGATAGAAACTATAAATTAATAATGTCAACTGCATATAAAGAAAATCTTTATAAAATGTTTTATGGATAGCATTTTTCACCCACATGGTTGACAAAGCTGTTTAAGGATATCCGCTAAGTGTAGGAAATATAATCAGACACCTGTTTTGTATTACCATATGTGGTGGACATGCCCAAAGGCAAAAATAATATTGCATACATGGTTGGAAAAAATGATAAAACAACATATAGATGTAAAACCAGAAATATTTTTGTTGGGCATCTAACTGGAAAAGTATAATAAAGGGAATACACATCTGATTTTACATGTGCCAACTGCAGCTAGAATTATATTTGCACAACAATGGAAAAGTGAAGAGATCCCTACAGATGAAAGTGTAATTTAAAAAAAATATTAGAATATGCAGAAATTGATAGACTAACACTTAAAATTAAGGAAAAGGAAAAAACTGAATATTTTTTAATATGGGATTCATTTTATTAATGGTTAGCCAATAAAAACAGAAGTTAGAAACACGGAAATATAAGAGAAGGACTAATGCTATAAGGAAAGGTTGTTAAAATTGATATGCAATCATCATCATCATCATCATCATCATCATCATCATCATCCTTATCATCATAATCATATCAATATCAGTGTAATGAATCTTATTGTAAACATTATTGTTATTATTCCTTAAAATTATTTGCACCCAGACATCTAGACTCTTTGCTTAGAAATGGAATTCTTATATGTAATAAAATAAAACTAAATAACGTGAAGAAAAATCAAACTATATGTACTAATTCCAGCAACTGTTCTATATATGTTTTAGTCTCCAGTCTCCTAATCATCTTTGTTCCTCTTTTCTGCATTCTTTCTAGAGCCTCAACATCCTTTTTACATCATAGCGACCAAAACTGAATGTAGCAGGGGTGGGATTCAAATTTTTTAACAACTGGTTCTGTGAGTGTGGTTTGGTGGTCATGTGACTGGGTGAACATGGCTTGGTGGTCATGTGACTGGCTGGGCGTGGCTAACTCAACATCATTCACATTGAGACATGCAGGTCCTCACCTGGCATCTCACCTGACTGTGGGGATGCTGCAATAGTTGTAAGTGTGAAAAAGGGTCATAAGTCATTTTTTTTTCAGTGCCATTGTAGCTTTGAATGGTCACTCCACACAAGCAAGGGAGGGGAAAAAAACTCCAGAGAAGTTCCAGAGACAGGAAATCTAGTCCTGCCAAGAATGTAATAAGGGTTAAAGGAAAGGCGGTTTCTGTAAGCAACACCAGAATGTTTCCTTCCTGCCTTCCTTACAGAATTTAGGCCAGTAATTTCTTCGAACAGCCAATTTTCTGAACTGCTTAGAATGTTAAGCCCATGTCACACTGAACCAACGGATGCAAAGAGGATGTAAAACGGACAAAAAACCTTGCCATCCATTCGAAAATGGGATGTACTCACTGCCTCAGTTTTGCTTCCTCTCTATCCGTCCAGCATCCGTTTATTGATGTTTTTCCACTCCGAAAGTTTTGGGCTGCCCAAACCTTTTGAGCGGAAAATGTATCCAGTTCATCTGTTCTGCATCCGCTATGCATCCGCTACGCTTTCGTTACGCATCCGTTATGCATCCGCTATATCCGCTTGGCATCCGCTGCGCATCCGCGCAACTCGCATCTGCCCGGACGCAGGGAGGAAGCGGAACAGACACAGAAAAGATGCAGAACAGATGCAGAACGGATGCAGCACGGAAACAAAGCATTTAAAGCGGAAAAAACGTTCGCAGAGGGGACCTATCTCGGATATTAAGGATGTCTAGAGGATGCCTAGAGGATGCAAAGGGACACCTATACTGCCTATAAAAAGGGGGAGCAACTCATCTGCATCTCACTTTCAGACCAGCAGCCCACCTGTGCAGACCTCTGCAGACTTCATCTGACTCTTCCTTTTCCACAGCATCCAGTCATGTCCACCGTGGATCATACCACAGTCCTTTTGGCAGCCACCATCCTCTGCAACAGTACGAAGCCATCTACAGGCTCTGTGAACTCTACTATGGGAAGAAAAAGAGATGGCCAAGAAGCGTCTGGGTCCGAAAATGGATCGGGAGAAGAGCAGAGTATGGTCTGTACAACAAGCTGATGGTGGAGCTCAGGAACGAAGACACTCGTGCATTCCAGAACTTCATGAGGATGCCCCCAGCCATGTTTGACGAAGTTGTGCAGCACCTGACACCCAGGTTGACCAAGGCAAACACCAACTTCCGGCACAGCCTGGAACCTGGCCTCAAGGTGGCACTCAATCTGTGCCACCTGGCCTCAGGGACCACCTACAGGAGCATGCAGTACGGCTGGAGGGTGCCACACAACACCATCAGCATTGTGGTCAGGAAAGTGGTGCAGGCCATCATCGAAGAATACAAGGAGGAGCTCCTCCAGTGCCCCTCCACTGAAGAAGGATGGAAGAAAGTTGCAGAGCAGTGGTATCAGAGGTGGAACTTCCCACACACTGTTGGAGCCATCGATGGCAAGCGCGTGGCCTGCAAAGCACCACCCAAGTCAGGGTCCACTTATTTCAACTACAAGGGCTTCTTCAACATCGTCCTCTTCACCATGGTTGATGCTGACTACAAATTCATGTACATCGATGCTTCAGGCTACGGCTCATCTTCAGATGCCCAGGTATACAACGCCAGTCACCTCAAGGAGAGGCTGGAAGGCAACCTCATCGTGGGCTTCCCAGATCCAGACCTCCTTCCCAACGACACGCAAGATGTGCCCTACTTCATTGTGGGGGATGACGCCTTCTCCCTCACAACCTACCTCATGAAGCCATACACTTCCAGACTCCTCATGCATGAAGAAAGGATCTTCAACTACAGACTGTCCAGGGCAAGGCGGGTGGTGGAGAACGCCTTTGGCATCCTGGCCAACAGGTTCCAGGTACTTCTCACCACCATGCAGCATTGCCCAGAGATCGTGAGGAGGATCGTGGAAGCTTGCTGCATCCTGCACAATCTCATGCGCACCCGCTACCCAGTCTTGCAGAACAGGTTCGTGGACTGTCAACAAGGCAATGGGGACATGGAGCCTGGGGAATGGAGGCAAGGGCGAAACCTGATCAACACTCAGGATGTGCAAGGCCCCAACAGAGCCTCACGGGAAGGGAAGAAGCAGCACAACCTCCTGAAACACTGGTGCAACTCCCCAGCTGGAGTGGTGGAGTGGCAAGACAGGATGGTAGATGTTTAATGGATGCTTCCTTCAGCCTGTCTCATCACACGGATGAGATTGGGCCATGTATGTTGGGTGGGCCTACAATGAACAGGGCGTTTAATAAAGAGTTGTGTTTGTATTCAAATGTGTGGATCAATGCTTACATTGTTGTTGATAAAAAAGGGCCATAGGTGTGGAACCTGGGCGGGTAGACCATACAGTCCCATTATGCTTGCACTGGAGGTTTATCTATCCCACAGCTATTAGCCATCCCAAAGGTATCCCTGCTCATTCCAAAGGAATCCCTGCCCACCCCACTGCTATCTTAACCCATCCCACAAGCATGCAAAGGCTTAAGCCAATTCTAAAAGTTTCCACCAAGACTTTATTAAAAAAAACAAATGAAGCAAGTGTGTGAATCAAAGATAAACTTTATTGAACAACAAGCTGTAAAAAATAAAGAAACCCAAGTCAAGTGTCCAAATAAAGTCCACAGATAGCCAGCTACCCGGTCTCTGGCACTCTTCTTGGTCACTCGGAGGTGTGCCCAGTCTCAGGGGTGAAGGGTCCAGGTGCTGTAGTGGTGGGTGGTGCTGGAGTACCTGGCCTCGAGAGGACAACAGGGGACGGTGTGCTGAGAAAGCTCTCAGACAGCTGGCTCAGCCCCGTGATGCTGAGAGGTCCTTCCTCCATGCCATGAGGTGTCAGCCCCAGTACTGATGAGAGATGTCCTGAGGCCGGGCTTGGCTGTGGGGTGGAGGAAGGAGTAGCGTAGTGGGGCTGTCTGGTCTGCAGCTGGGTGAGGACTGTCATGGGTGGCATCATTGGCGTGGGTGGCATCGCTGTCGTCGGTGGCATCATTGGCGTGGGTGGCATCGCTGTCGTCGGTGGAATCATTGTCGTGGGTGGCATCGGTGGCATCAGTGAAACAGGTGGCAACGGTGTCGCCCAATGACTCTGTGCCTGGACTGGGAAGGGCTGCTGCCTGTGCTGCTGAACCTCCTGGTAGCCGTAGCCCTGGTAGGTGAGGGCCTGTGGGAAGCCTTGGAATGGGAGGGACATTACCTGTGGTGGAGGAGCAAACTTGGACTGGGTGGGAGCAGGTTCCTCTGGGTCTGGAGGGTTGTGAAGCAGCTCGGTGATCAAGTCCTTCACCAGCTGGTACTGTGGATCCGCCATTTCCTTGAGGGTCTGGTTGACATAGGTGAGGAAGGGCTTGCAGTTGGAGGATGAGGAGTCGGTGTGGACCAGCTGAGAGAGGAGATGTATTCAGGTGCGGATGGTGTCCCTGATCTCCAGGAGGACAGTGTGGCTCTGCCCCTCCTGCTGTCTGGCTCTCTGCCTTTCTGTGGAAGCAGAGCTGGGGGGGGGGGTGGATGCAGCTTCGACTGTGGTGGACTCGATGTCTCCTTTCTCCCACCGCACCAGGGAGTCCTTCACGTGCTCCATCACGGTTAAAACACCTGTCCACGGGTTCTCCGCCGTGGCACGCTCCACAGAAACCTGCCTGGAGACAGGGACTGACTCTCGGCTGGAAGAGGACTGGATCTCAGCAGGCTGCCGGAGAGAGAGGGTCATGAAAGGGGCTGCTGGTGCTCCTCGGTGGCGGACCTCACCCTCCAGGAAGCTGCACCTGGCCATGACGTAGATCTCTCTGTCTGTCAGCTTCACAGTGGCCTGGCCAGGTTTCTTCAGGTGCAGCTTCCCGTACCAGGTGTGCATATGTTTCCACCAGCCGAGGAGCACCTCCGAAGTGTAACCCATACTCTCTGCCCTCTCTCTCCAAGCAGCCTGCTTCCACTTGGTGTCCCTGTACAGCCGGTGTCCCTTCCGCCACAGATAGTTGTTCTCTCTCAGCCACTCCAGCACCTCATCCTCGTGCGCCTCCTCAATATAGTATTGCCTCCTCTCCCATTGTCACATACGCCTCTTCCTCCCTTTGGCTGGACCAGATGGGCCCTCATCAGAGGGGCTCCCAGGTAGGAGGGGCTGCTCCTCCACACCACCACCAGCAGCAGCACCACCAGCAGAATCATCATCATCATCATCAGCAGCAGCAGCAGCAGCAGCAACAGGATCATAATCATCATCATCATCCTCACCAGCAGCAGCAGGATCAGCAGCAGCAGCAGCAGCAGCAGGACCAGGATCAGAAGCAGTAGAGTAAGCACCAGCAGGGCCAGCAAGTCCAGGAGCACGAGCAGGACCAGGAGCACGAGCAGGACAAGCAGGATGAGTAAGACCAGGAGCACGACCAGGACAAGCAAGTCCAGGAGCACGAGCAGGTCGAGCAGGACCAGCAGGACTAGGAGCAGCTTCAACAGAGTAAGCCCCAGCAGAAGCCCCAGCACCAGCAGAAGCACCACCGCCAGGAGCAGCTTCAGCAGAAGCCCCAGCAGAAGCAGAGTCAGGGGCAGGAGGCGGGAGGTTGGCCCTGTCCCTCTTGCCAGGGATGGCGGCAGGTTGCTGAGGCTTTCGCTTCCTCACCATGGTTGTGGGGTTGCTGGCTGGCAGGGAGGCTGGCAGGCACCAAGGCTGGCAGGAAGCCAGGCATGAAGGCTGGCAGGCAGGCACCAAGGCTGGCAGGACGCCTGGCAGGTAGGCTGGCAGGAAGCCTGGCAGGAAGCCTGGCAGGTAGGCTGGCAGGAAGGTGGGCAGGAAGCCTGGCAGGAAGCCTGGCAGGCAGGCTGGCAGAAAGCCTGGCAGGCATGCATGCATGCATGCAGGCAGGCAGGCAGGCACCAAGGAACTCGAAGTGTCCAGCAGCAGGTCTTTCCTCGGAATGCTGGCCACATGCGAGCTGCTTCCCTTTATATCTGGGGGGCTTACGTAATGCTCCCCCCCACATGCGTAATTAACACTTGGCATCCGTTCCACTTCCACTGTGCATCCGCTAGGCTTCCGCTGTGCATCCGCTTTATCTGCTGTGCATCCGCTGTCTATCCGCTTCATCCACTCGGCGTCCATTCTGCATCCGCTGTATCTGTTCCGCGTCCGCTTCGCTGAGGCCCCCCGGAAGCCCTGCGGTTGCGCCATCTGCTCCCATCTGCTTCCATCCGCTGGGCTTCCGTTCCGCATCCACTCTCCATCCGCCTTGCGTCCTCCCCGCGTCTGTGTTATCCGCTCCGGTTATGCAAATTTTTGCCCCTTTTAAGAGCGGATAACAATGGATGGAACATTTTGCTCGTCCGCTGTGTCCTTTTTGCATCCGTTGGCCAGTGTGACATGGGCTTTAACAACCGGCTCTAGCGAATAGGTGTGAACTGGTAAAATCCCACCCTTGGAATGTAGTATTCCAAGTGTAGTTTTACCAATGCATTATAAAGTGGTATTAACACTTTGTATGATCTTGATTCTATCCCTCTGAATGCAGCTTAGAACTGTGTTGGCTTTTTTGGCAGCTGCAGCACACTGCTGGCTCATATTTAAATGATTGTCCACTAGGATTCTGAGATCTCTCTCACAGTTACTGCTACTGAGTGAGGTACCACCTATACTGTAGTGTACATTTGTTTTTTCTTGCCTAAATGTAGAATCTTACTACATGATATGAGATGGAGTTGTGCTTTTGTAATTACATTACTCCTTTTGATGATTAAGAAATTTGTCATTTTGTTTGTTTCTCTGATACTGAACCATATAGAAAATAATTGTATATGTATATGACATATATATGTATATGTATATGACCTAAAGCATGTATATGATGTACAGATGTATATGACCTAAAGCATGTCAAGATGAGGCAGTGATATTTGTTCTTTGTTTTCAATATTTCCAAATAGGTAGAAAATAATCATAGGGAGCTCTCAATCATGAAAATGGCATCAGTCTTGAAATGTAGAATGTGAAAAACTTTGTGAAGTTCAAGCTGTCTTTTATTAAGTGGTTTAATGTAGTGATAAATGTGCTGGCCTAGAAACCAGGAGACTCATTTTAATCCCACCATAGATATAAGAGTCAGCTTGGTATCTTTGAGCCAGTCACTCTCTCTCAAATCAATTCAGTTCACAGGAATATATTTGTAAGGAACATAAGAGGGGGAAGTATTATTATATATGTTGATCAGCATGAGTTACTTATAAAATAATAAAAGTGGGATAAAAATCAATCAAACAAAGAGCAAATTATCAAGTATGCATATCCCACACTGTTTATACAATACAGTTTACACAGTACAGAAAATGCTGCTTGTCCCTAATTTTGAAAGCCCTTGACAGTCTCATAAAAATATATATTTCATAAAACAGAGAGTTTCCAGCAATTACCCACATATCACAATATCCTAGCAGCAACATAAATATAACAAAAGCTAATTAACCCTATGAGCAAAATCATTGGCTTTATTCCTGGCTGAATTTAAAATAGCTCAGATAAGGATGAAGACATCAATTTCTTAGTAAGGATCCAGAAACCTTTAATGTTATGAAAAAAATATTTATGGAGGAGACAATCTATCAAATAAAAACAAGAAAGACCGGATCTAAATTCAGAGGCTGAGATAAAGAAAATGCTAGAACAATTATTGTGAGCATTTGGCTATGACATTGCAGATATATTGGGCTAATATAGTTGAAGACGGAGATGTACTTACTCTGAAGGACACCCATACTTTCGCATCTGAAAACCAGAGCAATAAAATGCCATCTTAAACAGAACAATGAGAGACCTGTATGATTCTGAGCTGAATACATACTTTTTTCCTATGAAAAAATTGCTTCTAATTTTACAAATTAATTTTACAAAGGAAACACTACTACTGGCACGGTCGTATATCAAAACTACTGACAGTCATAAAGTATGTGTATATGTAGTGCCATTTGATCATGTGGAATGGGGATGTCTATGGAGATTCTGAGTCATTCAGATCATGGTTAATCCAAAAGTGCTTTTTCAAAAGGAAACTAGACTTTCTTTGTTTTTCCTTGAAGGCGTTTCACTTCTCATCCAAGAAGCTTCTTCAATTCTGACTGAACTGTGGATAATGGAAGGATTGGAATAGGCAATCATCTCTCTCCATTCCCCTGATGGCATCATTATGTATACAATCATAGAGCAGTGTTTTTCCAACTTGGCAACTTGAAGATGTGAGGACTTCAGTTTCCTGAATTTCCATTTTAAAATAATACAGTACAATAGCCCATATTAAATATTATATAAACTAGTGATGATAATATAATGCCCTAGTCCAAAATAGTTCCAAATTAGGACCTATTTTAATTTCCAGAGTAATTAAATGACCATTTAAATACAGTATATATTTGATAAATAGATAAAAAGGAAGGCAATTGAAATTTCAGCCAAAGATTGACCATGGAGACAATAGTTAATAAAATATCTCTGTGCAAAGACTCCCTCTCTCTCTCTCTCTGTGTATGTCTGTATTCTAAATTAAATAATAGCTACAAAGCAAGAGATTGAGAAGGATTTTTGTTTTGTCTCCTATAGGGATATCATCAATATAAGGTCATCACTGTCTCCATATCCTTAAACATGAAATTGAATATGTTGACTCTGCTTATATACCAATTTAAATGGTTTTGTTAAAATCTTTTTTTTCTTATTAGTGCCTTAAACAATGACTTAAATCCAAATTTTTGCCCATTTTACTCCTCTGGATGTATGTCAAACTGAACTTTTCTTCCTGCCTTATAAAGTTCTTTTGTCATTGCCCTTATTCTGTAACACTTTTCATTCCATCTTACAGTGATGTGACCATATTTTTGTTGTTGTTGTTGACATTGATTGATTTTTTGTAAAACTCAGATTTCATGCTGGCCTCCTGTCTCCTGACCTTTCTTGACCTGTACTACTTTTTACTTGTCTTTATTTCTTTGGATACTGTTGTCTATCTTCCTCACTAACTCACCCTGCCCCTGGCCAGTTTCTCCAAAGCAGTAACTGTCTTCTTAGAGCATTTAAACACTGACCTCACAACTTCTTGTACCCAATAAGGTGATCACTCTTTCCCTTCTTTTCTTCTTGATAGCTCTGGTACAAACACAGCTGCACTTGTGGGGGAACTAATAAGTTTAACCATCTGTCACTTACAATATAGAAAAGCAGTTCATGGAGGAGTATAATTTAAAGATATTGATGCTTAGCAAGGCTGGTGAATCTGCAATATTCCATATATTGCCAAAATGCAATGGCCAGCATTTCTTATCACTGGACATGCTGGATGGGTTCCCAAACAGGACCTTTGAAGGAGGCAATTCTGGTCCTGCATGTGGAACATGATACATTCAAAATATGGTCCAGTATTTAAATATTGATATTTTTGTTAGATATTAATCCAATAAATTTTCTCTAGAAATTCAACCAACATTCAGGAAATCATAGTGGACAGTTAAAAACAAGATAGGTAAGTTGCTTTTATTGCAGTTATAAAACATAATAATGGAGCTGAAGAATGAGAGCAAAATGTCTTCAAAGAAAAAACAGAAAGTTCAGTTGCCTCTTCAAAAAGCATCTTTGCTTCAAAAACCATCTTTGGGACAACCATGACCTGAATGACTGAGAATCTCCATAGACATTTAGCTATGCATAATAAGGGAGATTCTACAATACATTATCTAACAATCTAAACTGCTATATAAAACTGTCCTTCAGCTCTTCCACCTTTCTGGAATAAGAGAATTCTTGGCACTGATTACTGGTCTGGAACATTAAGGGATACTGCACAGAGTTTGATAGTGGTTCTCTTTGAACTCTTTCTCTGACCTTGACAATTTTAGCTGTCCAATTCTTTATTAATGGCATTTTAAAAAGCTAAGAAATGTTGGTTCCTACTGTGAAATGAAACATTAAATTCAATGATTTTTTAAAGGCAAATTAATGTTCTTCCTATGAGACTCTTGAGTCTTAGAAAAGCTTTGGCTGGGAGCTATAGTTTAGCATTATCCATAGGACAACAAATTTCCTGTTCATACTCTTAATACAATAATTCCCAAGAATAGAAAACAAAAGTCCTTAATTCTACTGAATCCTACAGCTTCAAACAACTTGTCCATAGTGAAATAAATTCAGGACAGACTCTGGACCAGAACTTATATAAAGGAAGGATCTTGGCAAAGCTATAAGACTTTCCTAATTCTGGAGAGTTTTTCTTGTTTATATAGTCTTTAGGGCAGTGTTTCTAAATCTTGGCAACTTAAGGATGTTGAGAAACATTGTTTTAAACCATCTTGGGAGGTGTTCTAGCCTAAAAGGAAGGCCAAAATATCTTAATTAAATTAAAACCAACCTGCGTTTTGAAATTGTTCTTACTTGTGGTAAATAAGCATTCTAATTTAAGGCTAGCTCACATCGGCCGATGGATGCAAAACGTATGTAAAAAGGACACAGCGAACAAGCAAATTTTCCATCTGTTGTTATCCGCTCTCAAAAGTGCCCCAAATTTGCATAAAGAGAGCGGACAACAATGGAAAGGAATGGACGGGGGGAGGACGTAGCGAGGATGTTAAGGATGCTCAACGGAAGCCTAGCATATGGAAGCAGATGGAAGTGGATGACACATCCGCAGGGCTTCTGTGGGAGAACAGCGAAGCGGACGCACAGCGGAAGGAGCGGATGCAGAGCGGATGCCTAGTGGATGACGCGGATGCATCGCGGATGCCTAGCGGATGCCTAGCGGATGCAAAGCGTTCACTGCGCATGCGGGGAAGATGCATTGCATCAGCCCCGCGGATATAAAGGGAAGCAGCTCGCAAGTAGGTCATCATTCAGAGGAAAGACCTGATGCCAGAAACATCTTCAGCCAACAACCATGGGGAAGAAGAGGAAGCCTGTGCCTACTCCTGCCAGCCCTGGTAAGAAGGATAGGACCACCATCCCACCCCCTGGTGCTGACTCTGCTTCTGCTGGGTCTTCTGCTGCTGGTGCTGACTCTGCTGGTGCTGGTGCTTCTGCTGGTGCTGCTCCTGGTGCTGGTGCTTCT
>BLBF01000043.1:11284463-11294755 GCA_015471245.1 Laticauda colubrina
TGCTGGTGCTTCTGCTGGTGCTGCTCCTGGTGCTGGTGCTTCTGCTGGTGCTGACTCTGCTGGTGCTACTCCTGGTGCTGGTGTTTCTGCTGGTGCTGCTCCTGGTGCTGGTGCTTCTGCTGGTGCTGACTTTGCTGGTGCTGGTGCTGCTGGTGCTGCTGGTGGTGGTGGTGTGGTGGACCAGCCCCTAGAACCTCAAAGCCCTGCTGATGAGGGCCCAGAAGGCCCTGCCAGAGGGAGGAAGAGGCATTCACGAGAAAAGCGTGAGAGGAGAGAGTACTCCATTGCAGAGGAACATGAGGAGGAGATGCTCGAATGGTTGAGGGAGAACGAGTACCTCTGGCAGAAGGGACACAGGCTCTATCGAGACACCAAGTGGAAGCAGGCAGCTTGGAGAGAGAAGGCAGAGATCCTGGGCAACACTTCGGAGGTCCTCCTCGGGTGGTGGAAGCACATGCACACCTGGTACGGGAAGCTGCACCTGAAGAAGTCTGGCCAGGCCGTGGTCAAGCTCACCGACCGGGAGACCTACGTGATGGCCAAGTGTAGCTTCTTGGAGGGTGAGATCTGCCACCGAGGAGCAACCCCTTGGTCAACCCTCTCTCTCATGCAGCCCACAGAGACCAAGTCTTCTTCTGGCCAAGAGTCAGCTCCTATGTCCAGGCAGGTATCTTTGGAGTGCCCCACGATGGAGACCCCCCCGACAGCTGCACTCCCTGTGCCGGAGGAACCCCTGACATTGTTAGAGCAAGAAGAGGCTGCTGCCACCAGAGACCAACCCACACCCACACCCAGCTCCACCTCCACAGAAAGCAGGCAGAGAGCCAGACCGGAGGGACAGAGCCACACTGTCCTCTTGGAGATCAGGGACAAAATCAAGAGCAGCATAGATCTCCTTTCTCAGCTGGTACACTCCGACATACCATCCTCTAACAGAAAGCCTTCCTCACCTACGTAAACCAGACCCTCATGGAAATGCCCGAATCCCAGTACCAGGTGATCAAGGAGAGGATCACAGGTTTTCTGCACCACCCTCCAGGCCCAGCTGAACCTGCTCTGACCCAGTCCAGGTCTGCTCCTCCACCCCAGGTGATGTCACAGCCCTTCCAAGGCTTTCAACAGCCCCTCACCTACCAAGGCTATGGCTACCAGGAGTTTCAGCAGCACAGGCAGCCCTTCCCAGTCCAGGCACAGGTACATTGCACACCACAGGTGCCACAGGCGCCACCAATACCACCAATGCCACAGGTGCCACCGCTGCCACTGATGCCACCAATACCACCAATGCCACAGACACCACTGATGCCACCTATGCCACAGATGCCACTGACGCCTCACCTCACTCACCTGCAGACCAGACAGCCCCACTACACTCCTCCTTCCAGCACCCTACAGCCAAGCCCGGCCTCAGAACATCTCCACACACCATTCCCTGTTGTCCTCTTGGGGCCAGGCACCCCAATGGCACCTCAGACCAGCACTCCAGCCACTGCCACCTCCACAGCACCTGGACCCTTCACCCCTGAGACCATGGGCACATCTCAGAGTGACTGAGAAAAGTGCCAGAGACTGGGTTGCTACCTGTTGACTTTATCTTTGCTTGGGACACTTTATTTGGGTCATTTTGCTTTTACAGTATGTTATAAATAAAGGTTATCTTTGCTTCACACACTTGGTTCAGTTCTTTTAAATAAAGTTTTGGTGGAAACTTTTAGAAATGGTTTAAGCCTTTGCTTGCTTGTGGGATGGGTAAGGATAGCAGTGGGATGGGCAGGGATACCTGTGGGATGGGTAATAGCTGTGGGAGGGGTAAGGATAGCAGTGGGACAGATAAGCCTCCAATGCAAGCATAGTGGGACTGTATGGTCCACTCTCCCAGGTGCCACACCTATGGCCCTTTATTATCAATAACAATTTAATCATTGATCCACACATTTCAACATAAACACAACTCTTTATTAAATGCCCTGTTCATTGTAGAGCCACTCAACATACATGGCACAATCTCATCAGTATTATGAGACAGGCTGAAGGAAGCATCCATTAAGCATCTACCATCCTCTCTTGCCACTCCACTGCTCCAGCTGGGAAGTTGCACCATTGTTTCAGGAGGTTGCGCTGCTTCTTCCCTTCACATGAAGCTCTGTTGGGGCCTGGCACATCCACAGTGTCTATCAAGTTTACTCCTTGCCTCCATTCACCAGGCTCCATGTCCCCATTGCCTTGTTGGCGGTCCACAAGCCTTTTCTGCAACACTGGGTAGCGGGTGCTCTCTTCACAGGTGAGGCATCTGGAAGTGTAGGGCTTCATGAGGTAGGTTCTGAGGGAGAAGGCGTCATCCCCCACGATGAAGTAGGGCACATCTTGTGTGTCATTGGGCAGGGGGTCTGGATCTGGGAAGCCCATGATGAGGTTGCATTCCAGCCCCTCCTTGAGGTCACTGGCATTGTATACCTGGGCATCTGAAGCTGACCCGTTGCCTGAAGCATCGATGTACATGAACTTGTAGTCAGCATTGACCATAGCAAAGAGGATGATGCTGAGGAAGCCCTTGTAGTTGAAATAAGTGGACCCCGACTTGGCTGGTGCTTTGCAGGCCACGTGCTTGCCATCTATGGCTCCAACGGTGAGGGGGAAGTTCCACTTCTGATACCACTGCTCTGCAACTTTCTTCCAGCCTTCTTCAGTGGAGGGGCACTGGAGGAGCTCCTTCAGGTATTCTTCAATGAAGGCCTGCACCACTTCTCTGACCACAATGCTGATGGTGTTGTGTGGCACCCTCCATCCGTACTGCATGTTCCTGTACGTGGTCCCAGAAGCCAGGTGGCGCAGAATCAGTGCCACCTTCAGCCCAAGGTCCAGGCTGGGCCGGAAGTTGGTGTTTGCCTTGGTCAACCTGGGTCTCAGCCGCTGCACAACTTCGTCAAACATGGCTGGTGGCATCCTCATGAAGTGCTGGAATGCACAAGGGTCTTCATTCCTCAGCTCCACCATCAGCTTGTCATACAGTCCGTACTCGGCTCTTCTGGCGATCCATCTTTGGACCCACATACTTCTTGGACGCTTCCTTTTCCTTGCGTAGAACAGGTGAAAGAGCCTGTAGAGGGCTTCGCACTGTTATAGAATGATGGCGGCTACCAAAAGGAGTGTGCAAAGATCCATGGTGGGGATGACTGGATGCTGTGGAAGAGCAAAATCAAGGCTGAAGAGGTTTGCACACCAGGGCTGCTGGACTGATAGTGAGATCCAGGTGATTTCCTCCCCCTTTTTATAGGAAATATAGGTTTTCCGCTAGGTGTCCTTCTGCATCCTCTAGACATCCTCCAGACATCCTAAATATCCAAGATATGTCCCTTATACGAACGTTTTTTTCGTTTTAATGCTTTATATGCGAGCTGCATCCGCTTACATCCTTTCTATGTCTGTGCTACTAATGATGCGCGGACGTTCCACATCCGTTTCACTTCCTCCCTGTGTCTATTTTCTGCTGGAGCAGTTGCGAGTTGCGCGGATGTGCAGCGGATGCCAAGTGGATACAGCGGTCGTGCAACGGATGTAGAACTTTTGTTCCCCGTATGCGTCACGGATGTAGAACAGACACATTTTGTGTAGCTCAAAACTTTTTGAGCGGATGAAATCTCAGTAGACAGATGCTGGACGGATAGAACATATGAATCACGCACGCAGTGAGTACAGATGAACCGTTAACCAACAGATGAACACGTTAACCAACGGATGGCAAGTGTTTTTCTCCATTTTACATCCTCTTTCCATCCGTTGGTGCAGTGTGACATGGGCTTTAAGAACAGAAAAATAGAACTCCTTTTGAAAAGAAGATGAATGCTGTACAATTTTATGTGGTAAAGCTGGATATAAAGGTAATTTTTGTAATAAAGTGAAACAATTTAATAATTAAAGTGGACTATTCAAAGATGGTATTCAGCAGGTTTTGACCAGTTCTGGAGAACTGGTTGTGGAAATTTTGAGTAGTTAGGAGAACCGGCAAATCCCACCTCTGACTGGAGATTTTACAGTATCCTTCCCCTGCCACGCTCATCAAGCCACGCCCACAGAACCAATAGTAAAAAATTTTGAATCCCACCACTAGTACAATTGCCTGTGCCTAATCAAAAAGCAGCACAGCAGCAGTGGTTTGACACTTAACAAGGGAATATCTTAGAACCACAGTTTCTAGTCCTCATTGTTGATTCTGGAGCAATACATTCTAAATCATGATTTTATTTTTTTCTGTTATTGAATTTACTCCTTTCAAAGACAAAGAGAAGGCTACATAAGAATGATGATTAAATATCCCTGAGTCAAAGTATGTCACACCAATAATTTCAAATGATAAAAAAGAGAAATAATAATATTCTGGATTTGCCAAGCTGTCTTATTCCCCCAGTTTTTCACTGTTTGACTACATTTCATTTGTGTTATCTGTCTTAATATTGGCACTTAACAACAGTGCTAAACATTACTTCAGTCTGCCTCGGAAGCATTCCTGCTTTTTTAGCATCATATTTTTTCTCTCTTTCTGTTTTTCTTTTATAGCTTCAGGAACAGCCATTCACTGAAGATAAGCATGTCCACATTTGCATTACACTCTGTGGATAATTTTTAAAAGTTTTTATTTGCTTGGACAATGATTATATTACTTTAACTTTTTTCCTGTATTTAGTTTTTTTTCCTAAATATAAGCATTATATTATTTTAGCTTTTTTCCTATATTTCTCTCCTGAATATGTTTTACAATTTAGGATTTAAAATCAATCTATTTTGGGTCGTATATCTTTATTACTTTTTGTGTCTGTGTTTATATGAGTTTACATTAGTCGATTTCAGCCTCCTCCATTTCTTTGTTCTCCTATATTGTTTTCTGTCTAACTGAGAATTTCATCTGCTTTTTACATTTCCCCATCTACAGGTAGTTTTCAGCTTGCAAAATTCATTTAGCGACTGTTAAAGGTTAACAACAGTACTGAAAAAAATGACTTATTACTGGTCATCCCCATCATCATGTGATTAAAGTTTGAGTGCTTGGCAACTGGCATGTATTTAGGATGGTTACAGTGTCTCAGGATCATATGATATCCCTTGTGACCTTTCTAATCACCTTCTGATAAGAGAAGTCAATGCAGGAAGCAGGCTTCGCTTAACTATATGATTCACTTTAAAAGATCATAAAATTGAATGTGACTCACTTAACAATTAGCTATGGAAATTCTAGTCACATATATGTTCATAAATCATCTGAATCTTATTTTGTAAAGCTTTTTTGTTATTTTATTTCTTTTTCACAACTGTATATAATTCTGCCAATAATTCTTCCTACTGAAATGCTTTTGAGAGTGAAGGGGGAAATCACATGCCAATTCATTTCTTGCTTCTTATAGAAATTCCTGTAATTTATATTTGCATTATTATTTCTGTTGTTTAACCATTATCATGATATGTTTTACTTACTTGTCAGAAATCTCTCTCTCCCTCCTTCATATGAGAGTTATATGAATTAATTTCTGGTATGAATTTAACAAGACAGTTTTCTTGTAAAGCTAAATTAAACTCAATAACAGTTCTTATCCAGCTGAAGGGAAGTGGGAAAGAAAAAGTGAACTTGAGGTTTATTTTGGACATTCTAATTCACACAAAGAGAAGTGAATCCCAGTATTTCTACTTTTTTCATCCGGAATAAGAGTTGCAAGAACATACTGCAAACATAATTTTGAATTTCCAAGTGGAAATAACAATTTAATTTTTTCCCCAGGAAATTAAATTCTTCATTCAAAACAAGTAAATAATGAAGCAGTGAAATGTCTTGTATATCTTTCTGGATTGTGCTCTCATTTGCAAATGAGTTATAGATTGTCAAGCTATCCCAAAGAAGCTTTTTTTCAAAAGGCAACTGGACTTGCTTGTTTTTCTTTGGAGATGTTTCACTTCTCATTCAAGAAGGTTCTTCGTTTTTGGATATATTTTTATTGTTTACACATAGATATATTGAATGCAGTCCTGGCATTCCACTTATGATACAACAAAAGTAAAAACAGAATAACATATACACTATTTTAAACAGTGGTAGTGTTGTACAATAATTTCTGACTATCATATTCTAATATGTCAACTTACCTATCATTTTAATATTTATATTTCTATATCAATATTAAAAAATAATCTCTTTCCATGTCCATCTAACCTGATTCTTTCTCATTCCAACTACTACCTCGTGTTTCTAACCATTGGCAGAACCTATTCTATGTTGAATAATATTCTGTATCTCCTTTATCTTTTATTTTTAGAGTTAGTTTGTCCATTTCTGCACAGTCTAGACTCTTTCTTATTGTCTCATCCTCTGAAGGGGTGTTTTTGTTCTCCCACTGCAATACAATTCTTGCTGCAGTCAAGACATGCAATGTTAGATATATTGTCCTGACAAATACCACCTCTGACTGGAGATTTTACAGTATTTTTCCCCTGCCACATCCACCAAGCCGCGCTCACAGAACCAGTAGTAAAAAAATTTGAATCTCACTACTGGACGAAGGTCACCTGGAGGACATAGATAAACCTGCAAGTAGACTCAATGATTGTCTAAAAGAAATAAAATGACCAGCTGTCTACAAGGAATGTAAATCCTTCCATTTCCCACCATCCAGTCAGAGCTGAAGAAACTTCTTAGATGAAAAACATGTCTTGAGAGAAAAACAAAAAGTCCAATTACTTCTTGGGGGGGAAAAAGCACCTTTGGGACAACCATGACCTGGATGACTGAGAATAACCATAGATTGTTAGGCTGGTTCTGCTTTCAGAGTTTTTGAGTGGCCTAGAAGAGCCTTGTCCAACTCCTCCCAGTTGTGGACTTTCCTTCCTGCAATACCCAAGCAGCAAAGCCATTCTAAAAATTTTGGGAATTGAAATTCATTCATCTGGAGCATGTCTAGATAGAAGAAAACTGGCTTCCATGTACCTATTCCATGTATCTACATATTCCATGTACCATAACAATAACTTTTGTGGTGTGAGTGAAATTTTTTTATAAATGAACTCACAAAAAAGAATGAAGACATCAAATAAGAAAAAAAAACAGGATCTTATTGCTGTCATTATTGGTATAACAGTGATCACAAGTTCAAGCATTTTTTAAAAATTCAAAAACTTTTAAACTTTTTGGAGATATCCCAAAATCTAAAAGAAAATAGCAATCTTAGAGAAGATCTACTTCTATGGCCACCAAGCTTATTATTTCTTTTAGCTTTTGGGATATGTCCAAAAAGTTTAAAAAATTTTGAAATAAAATTAATATACATAATCAGAAGAAAATAAAATAATTCATCCACTTCTCAAGAAACAGAATGAGCTGTTGATTATTTAAATGATACATTCTATCCTCTAAATAAGATATAGGTTAATCATTAGAACATTAAAAATGTTAGTTATGTTCATCCCACAATTTTATCATTTATGGGTAATTCGGTTTTAATTTATGCAGAAAACTTGTTGAAAACAGCTAAATAACTTGTGCACCTAAGGAGGATTACTTCAATGGAAGATCAAGCAATGAAATTGGGATGTATGGAGGTCAGATAATGAAAGTTAATTACTATTTGATGTCCAGAATAAAATAATACTTTGTGCTCTATGCATTGTTATTTTGAAAAAAATAATTGTAGTTATTATTCAAAAGTGTTATCCTATGCATATTTATCCAGAAATATGATTTATAAATATAAATATGATTTTTATTGACTCAGAATTGTTCGGTATATTATCCATCATTCATACTAATGGATGCCACTGCTGGGACTGTGTGGGCCTTTCCATATGGGGGTTTGTGCTTCCATAACTTTGTGATACGACACTGTCACTTCTTTTTGGCAGCTGAACCAAAGTCCTGAAACTCTGTGGCCTTTAGGGTAGAAGAAAAACCTGGCACATCTCTTTCTCCACCTCTTTTGCTTCATCTGCCCAGACTAATTCTATGGGCTCTTTTAAGAAGTTTTCTTCATGAGTCAAAGCCAAACAAGGAGGGATGAAATTGACAAAAATCTGTCAGATTCTCCCTTATTTTTCATTTGAGATTCCTCAGTGATATTTCCATTTTTAGCTATGGACTTGGCTACACAACCAAATTGTTGTCTCAGTAATAATATTATTGCAGTTGTATATGTAGCTGCTGTCTCCCTTTCATATCTAAAACTCTCTTGTTTTGAGTTATATTTATTTTAGGAGCTGGGAATTGACTTCCCAAGCAATTTTCTGCTATGACTGATACAGACTGCATTTAGAAATACAATTCCCAGTCAGTTATACAACGAGGAAGGAGCATGTGACCTTTTCATGTGCACCAATATCACAAGCTTGAACAAGAACTCTTGGGAAATTTTACAATAGCTCACTGAAAAAATTTACAGTTGCCTGAGCTAATTCCAGGCAGTGTTCAATCATTACTGTTTTCAGTCCTCAAAATACTTCTGTGTTCAGCTTGTACAGTGTCCAGTAGATTTATGCAATGAGATATAATTGTAAGAAAGGATGTGCATTGTTCTTTTTTAGTAGTGCACCCCACTTATTCATTGCAATAGAATTTTAGAGCCTTTGTATTAAGAACTGTTTAAATAAGAAGAATATAACAGTGGACAAATGTTCCAATTACTGAGCTTTTTAAAAAAATCAAATCACCCTTTCTCATTACAATATTATTTAAAGATTATGGCACAGTTTGGAACAATGAATGGCGCTGAGTTCTAGCGAAGAGAAATCCATTCATAGAAACAGCTTCCATAAAATGGCAATTCTTGTTCCAACAGATAAAGCATACAGTTCTATGGTCTTTCTTAAAAGTCAGATTCTGTTCAGGCCCATGTTTTTAATTCCTGCAGAAGTAGGACATATTTTCTTCCCATGAAAAGCTTATTCTACTTGACTTTATGTTCTATAAAAAGGACACTTGATTTTGATTGTCTTTATATTGTCATGCCCAAAATATATTGCTTAATCTGTCAAAAAAGGTTTGCATGGCAGGACTTTCCTTAAAAAAGAATAAAAGAGTTTTATCCTTGGGTTGTAGTAGAGGAACAGCAGTGACCATAGTCAGTTATAAGGACATGGCACTATATAGTTTAGTGCAGATAATTTAGCTCCAATACTAAAATGATTCTGTTCTTAAATCAGGTAATAATCCTGGTTCATTGTTTTCCTTGTATGAGACCTAACTACTTGAAGGTTGTTCCGTCCGGAAAAGACACGCGGTAGACCGGGTTCCAACAAATATCTCTTTATTACTTAACAGCAAACAGTAACGGAACATTGGCTCAAGCCGTGGCAGCCCTTTATATAGAGGCTTGCCTGCCGGCTTGTAGCCAATGACATTATTTTAACTTTGCCGCCTTTGAGCGGCTCCTTGGATTGGTTCCTAATGAACCAATCCTTTACTGGCCTTTCTGGCCAATCAGAAAAGACTACTTGGAACCTTCCAAGTTATACAGAACACCCCTCCCCCTTTAGTTCAGTCCTACATGGTCCTAGTTGACCTGCACGGCTCATTCTTGCCTAGGACTTCAAGTGGTTCGGTTGGGATAGCTGTCTTTCTGGGTCGTCTCCATGGAACCACCTGGAAGGGTGACTTAGCATTGCCACTACCACTTGAGTTGCTCAGGCTGGTGGTTTTGCCACTCCCTCCTGGTTAAACCGGGCTGGTTGAGCTGGCCTGACTGGCCCCTTCCTGACGGCTTCCCTTTCGTTTGGACTACCTCCGATGGTTTCATCTAACTGTAAGTGCTCTTTTTGGTTGGTTAGATGTTCTAGATTTAATTTCAATGGTTCATTTTCACACCTTTTTGTATTTGTTTGTGTTTCCCCCCCCATCCTTGGTTTTGTTTTCATCGATTTTTATTATTTGAGGTTGCACAGTCGTTTTACGCTCAATGTTTCGGGAACGAAGCTGGTCTATGTGCCGCTTCCATTCTCTTCCATCGTCCACGGTTAGTTGGGAGGACCGGGGCCCTGTTATTTGTGTGATAGTGGCTGGAAGCCAGAGAGAGTCCCCGGTAAAATTCTTTGCATAGACTAGGTCACCGATTTCAAAAGTGTGTTATCGGCTGGATGAGTCGGGGAGTTTCTCACAAGTGTAATTTGGGTGCAGTCTATCTAAATGGGATCTGAGTTTCCTCCCAATTAACAATTCTGCCGGGCTCTTGTTTGTTGTACTATTGGGAGTGATGTGTTATAGTGTAAGTGTTAAGCCTGGGTTCCCCAACCAGGGTTAGGTAGACAAGCTAAACAGAATGTGCAGC
>BLBF01000043.1:11294765-11313945 GCA_015471245.1 Laticauda colubrina
TGCTACTTTTATATTGTTTTCTTAACCACTCCTTTAATTGCTATTTCACAGTTAAATCTGTATACACTCTAACATACACTAACTATGATTCATAGTTATTATTTCACCTAAACCAGTTAGGGTGAACAATGTTATCCCTAACATTCTCCCCTTTTAGGTTACATAATAACTATGAATCATTTACATCTTTAGAAAATATTTTTCGCAACTTTCTTTAAACTTAGTTGCTCCTTGAGCTTTTGTAAATTGGTCTGCAATGTTTTCTTCTGACATGCAGTATGCCAATTTTATTAGTCCATTTTTCACTGATTCTTTTACATTCAAATATCTTAGATCAGTATGTTTTGATCTAGTTTTTACAGCAATACTAGTAGCTAACTTTATAGCTGCTTGGTTATCCTCATACACCATAATGGAATCTTTTATAGTTATACCCATGTCCAACAATAACTGTTTGTAGAAAATCAAGTCAGTGCATAATAATGACAGACATGAAAATTCAGCTTCCATCGTGGATAAACTAATATGCTGTTGTCTGATTGACCTCCATCCTATTAGTGTCTTACCAAATAATATAGCCGGCCCAGATGTTGATTTTCTAGTGTTTATATCAGTTGCAAAACTTGCATCTGCATAAGCACTAAGACTCAAATCACCCTTTGGTTCTATATATAATGCATGGTTTATTGTTCCCTTAAGATATCTCAATATTCGTTTTAAGGATTTCCAATGACATTCTTTTGGATCTGAATTAAAACGTGCCAGCTGATTTACACTATAAGCTATATCTGGCCTTGACCAATTGCTTATATATGATAAGCTACCAATCAAAGATTGATATATGGACTTATCAAATTTGGGACTTTGATCATTAGTTTGGCAAACTTCCTGACTCATTGGAGTCTTTGCCGGTTTACAAAGTTCCATCTTATAAGTTTTAATTAATTGGCAAATTTTATCTTCTTGAGATATCTTAAAACCATTATTTGTTTTATTAATTGTCAATCCTAGATACCTTTTAATTTCACCTAAATGCTTTATTTTTATCTTTTTGGCTAATAATGATATAATCTCATTAGCTTCATTATTAGTCTTAGTTATTAAAGCAATATCATCAGTAAATAATAATAATAATGATACTGTTCCATTATTTTCTCTTTTAAACATACACGGATCTGCTAAACCAGATTTAAAACCTATATTGTTTAACTCTTTCACAATATATTGGTTCCACTCAAACCCAGATTGTTTTAACCCGTAAAGACTCTTTTTGAGTTTCCAACAATCATTACTATTGACTTTATTGTCATTTATGCCAATTGGTTTTCTTAAATATATAGTGTGCTGCAATGGTGCATGTAGATAAGCAGTTTCTACATCTAAATGGTTAATGACATAGTTTTTCTTAGCTGCCCACACTAATGCTGCTCTTAAAGATGTAGCTTTAAGGCTTGGTGCAAAAACTTCATCATAATCAGATGCAGTTTGATTAAATCCTTGAGCTACTAACCTAGCTTTATGGGTAACAGTCCCATCATTTCCAGTTTTTACTTTAAATATCCATTTGCACCCAATGGATTTTTCTCCTGGAGGTAATTTGGCATCTTCATACACTTTTATTACCTTTAATGAATTTAGTTCTTTTTCCATTGCCTTTTGCCAATTCTCCTGATCCTTAGCAGGATACATCCTAAGTTCATCTACACTAGTTGGAACTTTAGTTACTTGGCAAACTATACTTGCTTGATACCTATCAGGTGGTCTAGTTACACGTGTAGTACGTCTAGGTATTATTGGACTTACAGGTGGACTTTCCTCTATTAATTGTTCTTGATCATGTAACACTTCCTGATCAACTATTTCCTCTTGTTCTGGTCCTATTTGCTCTTCGTGGACTTCTTCTTTAATTGGACTCTTCTTATAGCTAATCTCATCTTTCTGCCTTTTGTAGGGTTCAATAAATACTTCATTATTTAAATCTTGCTCTAATCTATTCCATCCTACATGTTCTAGGAATTTTGCACTAGCACTGGTGTAAACTCTAGATGTACCTGGTTCCCAGAATCTATAGGATCTATGATTAGATGTGTATCCTACAAAAATCAATCTTTTAGCTCTATGCTGTCCTTTGTATCTAAGTTGTGTAGGAATATGCACCCATGCTGGTGCTCCAAATGTGTGCATGTAACTTAAATCAGGTTTTGTACCATGCCACAGTGTGAATGGTAATTCACCTGTTGTTGAATTAACAACATTATTTAATATATGATTACCACACATTATTGCTTCTCCCATAAATTGTCAGGTAATCCTGAATCAGACATCATAGTTCGTGCCATTGATTGTAATGTTTGGCCTCTTCTCTCTATAAAGGCATTATGTTGTGGCCTATATGGTGCAGACATTTTATGTTGAATACCTAACATTCTTAGTCTGTTTTGAAATTTATTATTTGTAAATTCTGTACCATTATCTGTGATGAGAGTTACTAATTTCTTTTTAGTTTTTCTTTCAGAGAATTTTAACCAGTTAAATAGATTTTGATATGTTTCAGTTTTGCTCTTCATTAAATAGCAAAACCCATATCTAGAATAGTGGTCTATTATACTTAGTATGTAGCGAGCTCCTCCTACACTTGGTTTTTTCGGACCTATTAAATCAGCAAATACTACTTCTAAAGGCTCTTTAGTAGTAAATCCATCAACTCTATTAGCCGGTATGACCCTGCTCTTACTTTGATTACAGGCATTACATTGCAAATACTTATTACAAGATTTCAAACTTATTCCCTTAGACAATTCAACAGTTTTCTTAAGCATTTTAAAATTTAAATGCCCTAGCCTTCTATGTAACAAGTGAATACATTCGTCATGAGGTTTCTTATTGTTATAAATTGTGTTAGCCACCTTTAAACCATCATCATTTAACACATATAATCCATCTCTTAAAGATGCAGTAATTCTCTTATCTTCTTTTTTAATGATGCAGTTATCTCCCATAAATGTAACTACATATCCTAGTTTAACCAAAATTCTAACTGAAATTAAATTAAACTTAAGTTGTGGTACATATAACATTTTTACATTCTCTTTTATAAAAGAACAATATGCTATACCTTGACCTTTAGCTTTCAGTTTCCAGCCATTGGCTAACGATATCTGCTGTTTACTCTGGGACATTTTAATAAAATTTTTGTTATCATTTGTTATACAATGGGATGCCCCACTGTCAACCACCCATAAATTATTCCTTACAGCTCCGTTAGTATACATGGCTAACTCTAAATTTTTATGTAGTCTTTGATGATTTTTAGTATTCTGGCCAGCGTTCTGGCGCTTTGCCTTTTTACAAAATCTTGCCAAATGTCCTCTTCCTCCACAATTAAAGCACTTTTTAATTGCGTATGCAATAGGAGATTCATTATCTTCTTTTTGAGGTTGCTCCCTCCTTAATTCATCTCTTTCATGCCTTCTTCTGGCCTCTTCAATCAATCTGCCAGTTATATCAGTTAAAGTTAAATTGTCCTTTGGGAAAATTTCAAGTGAAGTTACGTAGTTATCATAACTTTCATCAAGGGAAGATAGAATTATATAAATTTGGTGTTGTTCAGAGAATATAAGCTCTTTCTCGTGTAATTCTTGGAAAATGCTTTGCATAGTTTTTAAATGACTCAGCATATCACCATTTGTTTGGAGATGCGTCCTGAAAAGCTTCCGTGTTAGATTTATGTGAGCACCAATATTATCTCGAACATAAATTCTCTTCAGCTTCTGCCAACACCCAACAGCCGTTTTCTCTCTGTGGATATAAACAAGTTGTTGATCAGTTAAGGTTAACGCAATTATGCAAATGGATTGTTGATTTTTATGCATAAATTCTTCTATCTTTAGTCTGTCTTCCTCATCCTCTGGATCCCATTCTTCTACGTTTGGTGGATTTTCAATTATGTTCCACAGACCTTCTCCTCGTAGAAGTAGACTACATTTTGTAGACCATGATACATAGTTTGTTCCATCCAGCTTGGATATAAGGGACAAACTTTGTAAATTGACTTGTGCCATGTTTTCTTATATGGATATAAAAATATAATTAATAAAACACAGCTGTCTGTTTACTGTAATGTATAACAACACAAACTCTCACTTTTTACATAAATCTGTTTAACCTAGTTAAACTGACTTTGCAGCCTCTGGGCCCATAACCAGTGTTAAGCCTGGGTTCCCCAACCAGGGTTAGGTAGACAAGCTAAACAGAATGTGCAGCGTTAGTCAGATAGGCACACAGATAAATGAGTGAGCTAAGCTTGTATGTTTATAAACATACAGTAAAAATAACAGATACGCTTGTGCTATCAAGAATATATTTTATTCCAGTATAAGTTTATGGCATAGTCAAATAACAGTCCAAAAGTCATTTATCATGTAGTCAGTCCATTCAGGGATATTCAGTTAGCAAAGTCCATGTAGAATATCCTATGTCAGTTCACTTACAAAATCAGTCCTTTGTTGTCTCTCCCTTTCGAGTAATGCAGTCTTTTTTTATTATTATTATTATAAAGAATTTTATTAATTTTTAACAAACAAACATGTACAAACAAACACAAAACATAAAAAACATAAAATATCTTTTTGGACGGCAGTTTGATCCCGAGTTACATCTTTTTGTACAGAGATAAATTCAAGTTCATGCTTACTTTTAAATAACATTCCATTTCTTATTTCTTATTTTGCATTTTCTATATAGCTTCTCCTCTCTTTTCACTCTCTTATTTCTATTATATTTATTTCATCTCAATTTAAATCATTATACTTATATCCTTTGTCTGTTCTATTTCAGCTAGCTATTTATCTTTTCTCATTAACACAAAGTTTCTTCTGTAATGACTGATTGGAGTATAATACCTTGTCATACTTATCCCTCCCCTAGTTTTAAAGCTTAACATGACACATAATTTTCATTCGGATTCTGCGTAGTACATTCTAAAGATAAACTCAATATTTTGAAACTATATTTAAAAAATATAATATAATTAAAACAACAATCCATAGCAATTAAAGTTATATCATTCAAATTAATATTCATTTAAGTCTTAAACATTTTACACAATCCTTTCTAAATAAGTATCATGCTTCTATGGGAACACTTATAGATTTTACTTAATTACTTCCCCCTATTTCACTTATATTTTAAAATATTAAACAATAACAATGTTCCCATTTTTCTTTAATTCAATTCTCTCATATTTGATTTCATTTATTTTTATTTAAAAAGAAAAAATTTCGCTAAATTACATTAAATATTTTGTCCCATTTTATAATCATATATTATTCTAATTTTCTAACATTATTTCAAATACAAATACAACAACACAATCTTATGTATCTTTGCAGAATCTCTTTTTCAGTTATATGTTTACCCATTATCTCTAAATAAATTCTGTTTCTTTACATCTTGTTTCAAACCTTTGTAACTTCCCTTCTTTCCTCCCTTGCTTCTCCACTCTACCCTTTTTACCCCCTTGTCTCTTAATCTCCACCTTCTTGTGTATTCCTCTTTTCTGTTGCTTTCTGATGTTGTGTCCACTTTTCACCTTGTTTTTCCCTTTTTTGGTTGTTTTTTTAAGTCTTAAATTCTCCATTCTCTTTCTCCCCTTTCCTCTTTCTTCCCCAAATAAAGTTGCTTGTTCATTAAGGATGGTTTCTTCTTCATCCCAATCTTCTTGTTCTTGTAGTTTCTCATATGTAAAAATTGCCATTTCCAAAAAATTAAAAATAGAGCCAAAAGAATCCTTCCCTTCTTGTTTCTCTTGTTTATATTTTATAAATTCCATTTTCTGTTCATCCATAAGTAATGCCATTGTAAAAGAAAAAAAGAAAAAAAAAATTCAAGCGATCCAAATGATTTTAGTCATTCAAATAAGAGTTTCCAGAAGTCCCAAAGTCAGCAAACAATCCAAATACACACAGTCTATTTCATTTCACACTTTCTTCTTTTTTTTCCCCCTTTTTTCCACTTTAATGCTTCAAAAAGCTTCAAATTCTTTTAAACCTTCAGTCCATCTAATAAAGTAGCCAATTATGATCCAAAATGAAAAAATCCAATAATAAAAATGGCCCAAAGCCAAAGAAGCAGAAGGATAAAATAAATAAAAAAAAAAATATTACTAGAATTGAAATATACAAAAAGGCTGGCGAGTAGAGATTTCACAAGTAAGTATATATATATATATATATATATATATATATATATATATATATATATAGACTGCACACTGCACTTTGTTTATTTATCCAAGGCTCTTATTATGACTCTCTTCTCCAGCAGCTTCAAAGCCAAGCCTCAAGTGTTGAAACATTGATAAGAGTTCAGGAAAACACCTGTGATAATATTTTTCTGTGCTCTCCCTCCATCTTATCACATTAAAATGTCCTTGAGAAGGAGTGTTTATACATTTCTCCCCAGTTCAAATAAAATATTTTCAAGCCTCTAGTTGGCAGTGTTGCACAGTCTCTTAATACTTTTTTTCTTCCTCAGCCAGAAAGAAAAGTAATGTATACAAAACTCAGAGGGAAGAAAAAAAACAAACAAAGGGGGCCTCTATCCTAAAGAAAATTAAAAAATCAAAAGAAGCATAAAAATATATATAAGAAAAAATTCAATCTGATTAGCTACAAAATCACATTAAATTCCTCAGAGAAAAAAATAGTAAGGAAAGAATCCAAGCCTCAATTTGACATCACTTTAGAAAACGCCGCTCAAGGAGATTCCAGTCAAAGAAAAATAAAGGTTTCTTCTTTGTTCAGGATATCCTTTCAGGTCTCAGCCAATTTGCAATACAAAAGGAAGTTTCTCACCCAGCCGACACACCCTCTCTCCAGTCTCTTTCTTTTCGGAGCTGTCCCGACTTCAGCAGCTTTGGAGGCTGCCTTTCCACCGCCAGCAAAAGGGCTTCTCCCGGATCAAACCAGAGATTTTGCGATATCTCTGGGATCCTGGGACTGTGCCCTTCACAATCCCCGTCTCTACGGGACGGTTTAGGTCCGTTAGGACCGACCAGGGGCGAAAATATCAGTTACGATCTCAGAGCCCCGAGATCGCAGCAGTAACACCGAGACGTAGCTCCGCCTTCTCCTAATGCAGTCTTGATTCCAAGCAGTAATCAGGGATTATCAAAGCCAGAGAGAGAGAGCAACCTGTAGTCTTGCTACTTTTATATTGTTTTCTTAACCACTCCTTTAATTGCTATTTCACAGTTAAAGCTGTATACACTCTAACATACACTAACTATGATTCATAGTTATTATTTCACCTAAACCAGTTAGGGTGAACAATGTTATCCCTAACAGTAAGTAAGCGGTTCAGCTTGTCTTGGACATCCCCACGGTCCATTTTTTCTAAGCCTTCTTTAGTAAACCTGACCATTCTTCGGCCCTACCATTCGCCACCAGGTGGGCCGACACGGTTAGTGCATGGTGTATACCCAGGGATGCTAAATACTGTTTGAATTATATAGCCGTTAGTTGTGGCCTGTTGTCGGATACCAATACATCAGGTAAACCATGAGTTGCAAACAATTTGTTTAGCTGTTTTATAACAGCATCGGTTGTTGTGGATGACATAACTATAACTTCCAACCAATTTGAATATGCATCTATGACTATAAAGAACATGTTGCCCCTGGTTGGTCCTGCAAAATCAATATGGATTCGAGACCAAGGGCCTCGTGGGGTCTCCCAGTCCCCTATGGGTGCTTGCGGTGGTGTGGATCTAGCTCTCTGACACTTATGGCATGTTGCAACCCAGCATTCAATATCCTTGTCTATACCAGGCCACCAAACATAGCTCCTGGCCAGGCTTTTCATTTTTACTATGCCTGGGTGGCCCTCATATAGCATACCGAACACCTCTTCCTGCAATCTGGATGGAATTACCACGTGACCTCCACACAATAAACACCCCTTTTGTATTGACAGTTCAGTTTGTCTAGTCCGTAAAAGTTTAAAACCTTCAATCTTTGGGCTTTCCGGCCAGCCTTTACCTACCCAACTCAAAATGCGGGCAGTCACTGGGTCTTTCGCCGTGGCTCTGGCGACATCATTTGCAGACAATGGAAGCTCAGGGCAGGTCTCTACTTGTAGGGTGGCGGTGGTTGGAGCCGGGTCGTCCTCTATGGTTGGTAACGGTGCTCGGCTTAAAGCGTCTGTATGGGTGATTTGTTTCCCGGGTCGATGCAGCAAGATATATGAATAGGCGGCCAGGAATTCTGACCACCTAGTCATCCGTGGGGATAGAATGTTTGGTGTGGGTTTGTTCCCTGCCCAAATCCCCAGTAACGATTTATGGTCAGTCACAATGGAAAATGTCCTCCCATAGAGGTATTCATGAAAACGTTTAACTTTGGTGATGATTGCCAGGGCCTCCCTGTCTAGCTGGCTATAGTTGCGTTCCACTTTGGAGAGCGTTTTTGAGTAAAAGGCGATGGGTGCCTGTCTCCCGTCAGGTAATTGGTGGCTCAGGATGGCACCAACTCCGAAAGGTGAGGCGTCACAGGTGACCGTCAATGGAAGTGTATTATTAAACTGAATAAGAACGGTGTCTGAGGTTAATAAATCTTTTATGCTTTGGAATGCTTTTTGTTCTTTATGACCCCAAGTCCAGACAGTTTTTTTATCCAGCAAACAGTGTAATGATTCTGCTATTGTTGCTTTGTGGGGGAGGAATACGTTATAAAAGTTGATCAGACCCAAGAATGCCTGTAAGTCCATTTTATTTTTTGGCCTGGGTGCTTCTTTAATTGCTTTGACTTTTTTGTCTGTTGGGTGAATACCCTGTTCGTCAATTAAATAACCTAAAAATTTGACGCGGTTGATAGCCAGGCAGCATTTTTCCTTTTTTACTTTTAGGCCGGATTCTCTAAATTTGGTTAGCACTTCTCTTAATCTTGCTTCTATTTGGGTCGTGTTTTTTGCTGAAATTAGGACGTCATCAAAGTATGAAACAACCCCTTTTATCCCATTTAATAGGTGTTCCATGAGGCTTTGGAAAATGCCTGTGGCAACACTTACTCCGAATTGAAGCCTGTTACATTTGAATGCCCCTCTATGCATTACTATTGTTTGTGCTTCGGCCGTTATTGGGTCTACTGGAAGCTGCTGATATGCCTGAGCCAAATCGAGTTTCGTAAAAAATTTTCCTCCCCCAAGTGAGTGCAGTAAGTGCTGTACGACTGGTACCGGGTATACGCTTTGCTGCAGCGCATGGTTCAGGGTAGCTTTGTAGTCTCCACAGATACGCCCAGACCCATCAGGTTTTATAGGTGTTACTACTGGTGTCTCCTACCTAGCATGGTCAATTGGTTCTATGACACCTTGTGCAATCAGTTTGTTTAATTGCTCATCTATTTTGGGCTTTAATGCAAAGGGGACTCGTCTGGCTTTTAACCTTCTTGGTGCTATCTGGGGATCTAAGCTAAAGGAAATTGGGGTCCCCCGGTATCTGCCTAGAGTGCTGTCAAAGACATCCTGGAATTCGTGTAGCAGGTTCTCTTCCCAATCGCTTGCAGCTATTCGGCTTACTCTGGTCATCCCGATGCCCAATGGTGCTAACCATTCGATGCCCAGGAGGTTGGGACAGTCTCGGTTGACTATAGTCAGCAGCAGAACTTCGATGTGTTGTTTGTAAGTGACTTTGAAATGTCCCAGATCTACCACGGGAATTCTATTTCCCCGGTAGTCTTTGAGAATTAATTTTTGTTTCTTTAGTTCTTTTTGTTTTATGTTTGGAACCAATCGCCTGATTGTGTTCCAAGACACCATTGATAAGAAAAATCCTGAATCGACCTCCATTTCACAAGGGCTTCCTTCAATGGTCACTACAATTTTGACTTTTATCCCGCTTTCCGTCTGTGCACTTCCGATAGTGACAGTCTGGTGAGTTTTTTCTCTGTTGCTGGTTCCCTTGCTGCACTCCCATTTTCTGTCTGCTTGCCTCAGGTCAGTTCTTTGTGGGGAATTACGTGTCTGCTAGGACTGGTGTTCTTACAATTGCAGCAGAGTCTTTTGATGTGTCCCCTCTTCTTGCAAGCCCAACAGATGGCATCAAGGAACCTACACTCAGCTCAGGGGTGGTTTCCTCCGCAGCCAGCGCATTCCTGCCAATTTCTTCTTCTTTCGCGTCTTTTTTGGTTCGCGTAGAGGCGATGGACCTCATCATCATCTTCCTCCATTTCTGATGGCTCGTCTAGCCATCAGGTGGTGTGTGGTTCGTGGTGTGTGGTTGTGGCAGCTTGCTTCTTCCCTCTGGGTGTCGTCAGTATTGGCATTCATCTGTTTCATTGTGGCCGCTGATTTCTTCACGGCTTCTGCAGTGGTGGCTTCCGCGATTGCTTCTGCCACAGTTATGTTTGGTCTGTTTAATAGTTTGCTTTGTAGAGCCCTTTAGACCTAACATGACACGATCTCGCATGGCCTCATCCATACTCTGGAACTCGCAGGCTCCTCCCAGATGGCGGAGAGCTGCCACAAAATCTGCAATGGTCTCGTCTTCCCTCTGGTCTCTTTTATAAAACTCGTGTCTCTTGATAACACTTGAGACAACTGGTGCGTAGTGAGCCTTTAGCATTTGGTTAAGTTTAGACCAGGTCATCTGTTTCACGTCTCTGGGCTTTGCCAATGCCTTTGCCATTTTGAACATGGCTGGCCCACAATGTGTTAGGAAGACAGCCCTCTTTCGCTGATCCAAAATTTCCTCCATTTCATTGCTCTCCAGAAACATCAGGAAGCGATCGATATAAGACTCCCAATCTTCTTCATAGGGGTTAAAAGGTGCGGGCGGCGCGTTGCTACCAGCCATTTCGTCTAGCGTGGTTGTTTTCTCTCCGCGTGCTCGGTCTCCGCTTTAGGACAATCCCACCTTCGTCACCAGTGTTCCATTCGGAAAAGACGCGTGATAGACTGGGTTCCAACAAATTTCTCTTTATTACTTAACAGCAAACAGTAACGGAACATTGGCTCAAGCCGCGGCAGCCCTTTATATAGAGGCTTGCCTGCCGGCTTGTAGTCAGCGATATTATTTTAACTTTGCCACCTTTCAGCGGCTCCTTGGATTGGTTCCTAATGAACCAATTCTTTACTGGCCTTTCTGGCCAATCAGAAAAGACTACTTGGAACCTTCCAAGTTATACAGAACACAGGTCATAGTTAATTGTTGCAAAATAATTCTTAAGATGCATTTACTGAAGGTGAGCAGGCTAAGTATTGGGAGAGCAACCTCTTAAGAAGGAATAAGTTTAACATATGACTTTAGTGTTGAGAGCTAAAGTCAAGCAGATGCTTCAGTGAAAAAGTAGGAGGAAACAGCTTTCTCCTTTAGCTTTCGACTGCTGTAACTGTGCTATTTGGGCTAATGTGCAGGCCATACATTTTCATTAGAAGAAAGGAATGCCATGGCTTTGGGATAGCAAAAAAATTGACTTGAGATGTTCCTGGAAAACTTTTGGAAAGAATGATAGTAATTATTACCCCAATCTCAGATTAAAAATGAAATTAAAAAGAAGAAGGAATTGCATGAGCTTTATAAGCACACTGGGTACATTTCTGGCTTTGCAAATTTTTTCTTTTTCCGATGAGAATACAGATCATCCTCCAGTTTTCTTATTGAAAAAAATATGTTCCTTAACTTCCCTCCCAAATATTGGAATTCTATACAATTTTATTTATACAGAGTAACAGACCTTGGAGGACCTTGGAGGTTTTCTCATCCAACCAAATGTTCAAGCATAGACCCTATACCATTCCAGACAAAGGGTTGTCCAATCTCTTCTTGAAAACCTCCAGTGGTGGAACACCCACAATCTCTAGAGCCAAGCTGTTCCATTCTTTAATTGTTATCATTGACTGAAAATTTCTCTTTAATTCGAAGTTGGATCTCTCTTAAATAAGCTTCCATCCATTGGTTTTTGTTCTGCTCTCAGGTACTTTGAAGAAAAAGTCGACCTCTATTCCTCTGTGGCAGCCTCTCAAATGTTGGAAGACTGATCTAATGTCACCCCTCACCCTTCTCTTCATTAGACTAGACTGCATACTTCTCTCCAAGGTGATGACTTCCATTAAGGATTACACATTGATTGTGGTTGATCAGCCAGTTATGAATCCCTCTTGTAGTGAAGCTCTCTGTCCACATTTTCTGTCTTACTGAAAAGTACACTGTGGTCTACTTTGTCAAAAGCCTTATGGAAATCTAAGTAAACTATGTCTACATTAGCTGCCTGATCCATTAATTTAGTCACTTTGTTAAAGAATGCAATAAGGTATCTGGCATGATTTATTTTTGACAAACCCATTCTGTCTTCCAGTAATAGCTTTGCTTGTTTCTTTGTTTTTCTGTTTCTGTGTTCTCATATCTATTGCTTGATTATCTTATGCTGGGCTATACTGTAGATGTCATTTTTATTTGAGAGTGAGCCTCAATGGAATAACTATAGACTGGGTGAAACCTAGCTCAATAGCAGTATCTGGGATAGGGATCTTGGAGTCTTAGTGGACAACCAGCTAAATATGAGCCAGCAGTGTGCAGCAGCAGCCAAAAAAGCTAATGCAATCCTAAGTTATATTAACAGAGAGATACAATCAATATCAAGGGAAGTACTAATACCACTCTATAAAGCCTTAAGACCCAGTCCCACTGGCCAACAGACGCAAAATGTATGCATAAAGGACACAGTCGACAAGCAAAATTTTGGGGGTGGTTCCATCTGTTGTCATCTGTTCCAAAAAGTGGCAAAAATTTGCATAAACAGAATGGAAAAGAAAGGAGAAGAACAGACGTGGGTAGTATGTAGCGGGGATGTTAAATGGATGTTCATAGGAAGCCTAGCGGATGAAAGTGGATGGAAGCGGATGACACCTCTGAAGGGGTTCCGGGGGAGAATTTCAAAGCGGACGCATAGCGGAAGAGGCGGATGCATAGAGGATGAAGTGGATGCATCACCTATAGGAAACAAAGTGGATGCCACACGGATGTATATCGGATGCAAAGCGTTCACTGCGCATGTGGGGAGTATGAATTGCATCAGCTCCACAGATATAAAAGGATGCAGCACGCACACAGTCAGCATAAAGGGGAAAGATGTGCTGCCAGATACATCTTGCAGGAACACCATGGTTCGTCAGTCAGGCAAAAAGAGGAAGTCCGTGCCTACTTGTTCAAGCCCTGGCACGGTGAAGAAGGGCAGAACCAGCATCCCACCCCCTGGCACTGACTCTGAAGCTGCTGCTGCTGTGGTGGACCAGCCCCAAGACCCTCAAAGCCCTGCTCCTGAAGGCCCTGCTGCTCAAGCCCCTTAAGGCCCTGAACAATCTCCAGAAGACCCTGATGCTGAAGGCCCTGAAGGCCCTACTGAAGCCCCTGTCAGAGGGAGGAAGAGGCAAGGGAAGGAGAAGGGAGAGAGGAAACAGTACACCATTTCTGAGGAGTATGAGGATGAGGTGCTGGAATAGCTGAGGGAGAACGAGTACCTCTGCAGAAAGGGCCACAGACTGTATTGGGACACCAAGAAGAAGCAGACAGCTTGGAGAGACAAGGCAGAGAGCTTGGGGTGCACTGCAGAAATACTCCTTGGATGGTGGAAGCAAATGCACACCTGGTATGGCAAGCTACACCTCAAGAAATCTGGGCAGGCCGCTGTCAAGCTCACTGACCGGGAGATGTATGTCATGGACAAGTGCAGTTTCCTGGAGGATGAGATCTGCCACCGAGGAGCAGCCCCTCTGAGACCCCTCTCCCTCAGACAGCCCACAGACAGCCAGTCCTCTTCCAGCCAGGAGCCAGCTACCCTGTCCAGGCAGGTGTCTTCAGAGGGCCCCATGGCAGAGACCCCCCCCCCCCCGACAGCTGCACTCCACATGCCAGCAGACTTGGAGGATCCCGTAGGGGATGATGCCCTGTTGTCACAAGTGGAGGAAGAAGCAGCAGCCACCAGAGGCCAACCCACCCCCAGCCCCACCCCCAGCTCCAGAAGATGCCGGCAGAGAGGAAGACTGGAGGGCCAGGACCACAGTGGGCTGTTGGAGATCAGGGACACAATGAAGACCACACAGAACTTCTCTCTCAGCTGGTCCACTTGGACAGAGCATCTTCAGGCCGGAACACCTTCATCACCTATGTGAGCCAGACCCTGAGGGACCTGCCTGAGTTCCAGTACCAGGTGACGAAGCAGAAGATTACAGCACTTTTGCACAAACCTCAAGGCCCAACTGAAGCTGCTCCTACCCAATCCAGGTCTGCTCCTCCACCCCAGACGATGTCACAACCCTTCCACGGCTTTCAACAGTCACTCACCTACCAAGGCTATGACTACCAGGACTTCCCACAGCAGAAGCAGAACTTCCCAGTCCAGGCCCAGGTTCATTGGACACCACAGACGCCAGTCCTCACCCAGCTGCAGACCAGACAGTCCCACTACACTCCTCCCAACCCTTCCTCCACCCCACAGCCAAGCCCGTCAATGGACAATCTCTCATTAGTATTGGGCCTGACATCTCAAGTCCTTGATGAAGGGCCTCTCAACCTCACGGGACTCAGTCAGCTCTCGGATAGCTTCCTGAACACACCACCACCTGTTGTACTCTCGGGGTCAAGCACCCCAATGGTGCCTCAGACCAGCACTCAAGCCACAGCCACCTCCACAGTCCCTGCCCGCTTAACAGCTGAGATCATGGACATGACTCAGAGTGACTGAGAAAAGTGTCAGAGACTGAGTTGTTTACTTGTTAAGTTTATCTTTGCTTAAGACACTTTACTTGGTTCATTTTGCTTATTTAATACAGTCATAAGGTTTACCTAAGAAAGTTTATCTTTGCTTAAGACACTTAATACAGTTTACTTGGTTCCTTTTGCTTATTTAATAAAGTCATAAAGTTTACCTAAGAAAGTTAATAAAGTTTATCTTTGCTTTTAAGACACTTAGTTTACTTGGTTCATTTTTTTTTACTTAATAAAGTGTTGGTGAAAACTTTGAAAAAAGGGTTAAGCCTTTGCATGCTTGTGGGATAGGTAAGTATAGTTATGGGATGGGTAAGTATAGCTGTGGGATTGATAAACCTCCACTGCAAGCATAGTGGGACTGTATGGTCCACCCTCCCAGCTGCCATACATATGGCCCTTTTTTATCAATAACAATTTATTCATTGATCAACACATTTCAAAATAAACAAAGCTCTTTATTAATGCCCTATTCATTGTAGAGCCACACAACATACACCTAGAGTACTGCATCCAGTTTTGTTCATCACATTATAAAAAAGATGTTGAGACTCTAGAAAAAGTACAGAGAAAAGCAACCAGGATGATTAGGGGACTGGAGATGAAAACATACAATGAACGGTTGCAGGAACTGGGCCTGGTTAGTGTAGTAAAGAGAAGGACCAGGGGAGACATGATAGCAGTCTTCCAATATATGAGGGGCTGTAGGCCAGACAAGGAATAATGGATGGAAACTGAACAAGGAGAGATTTAACCTGGAAATAAGGAAAAACTTTCTGATAGCGAGAACAATCAAGCAATGGAACAGCTTGCCCTCAGAAGTTGTGGGAGCATCATCACTTGAGACCTTGAAGAAGAGATTGGACTGCCATTTGTCAGAAATGGTGTAGGGTCTCCCGCTTGGGTGGGGAGTTGGACTAGATGACCTACAAGGTCCGTTCCAATTTTGACTGTTATCTGTTATAATTACTATTTCTGTCTGGATAAATATGATTTCCTTTATGAAGCTATCAATACATTCATTAAAAAACTCTTTCAAATACCATTATTTTCTAGCCCATTGATACTTCAGTATCATACTAATGTAAGGCTGGTAGTTTCTTTGCAGCCTAGATGAATAACCACTTTAGGATTTTCCCACAGATGGTGGCAAAATAAGTTTCACTACATAATGTTATTTTAAAATTTTTAACATTTTTAAAAATTTTAACATTTTTAAAAAGAAAATGCATGCCCCGACCCACTTGTGGTTCAGTCCTTGTTCATTTGGTCCAATCCCACAATCAGTTCACACAAACTCTCCAAGAGAATGGAGGCTTTGACAAATGTGGTTTTCTCTATTCAATCAATTTCCCCCAAATAATGCCCCAAATTCATTTAAGAGGCTGAAACTTATGGCACTAAATACATTAACTGAATTTCATTTTTTAAACTTGAAGTCAAATTCCTATGAGAAACTGTTAAAAATTCAGGGTCATTTTTTTCAAAAATTAATCTGTGGTTCAATAATGCATCATGTGTAGCAACTTTGAAATTATTTTGTGCAAAAGTATTTATGAAGGATGCAGACGAACATGGCAGTTCACAGACATTTCTGAATAAAATCTCAGGAGGTCAAAAGATCTAAATTTTACCACAATAGCCTAACTCATTGATCTAAATGATACACTGACGGTTCAAGTATTTTAAAAACAGAGAATATAATTATAAATGTAATGCCTTTCTTCAAATGCATAAAGCCCATGACACACTGCCCAACGGATGCAAAAAGGACACAACGGACGAGCAAAATGTTCCATCTGTTGTTATCTGCTCTCAAAAGGGGCAAAAATTTGCATAACCGGAGCGGATAACACGGATGGGGGGAGGACGCAGGGCGGATGCAAAGCGGATGCGGAACGGAAGCCCAGCAGTTAGAAGTGGATGGGAGCAGATGGCATGTCCGCTAGGCTTCCGGGGGACCTCAGCAAAGCGGACGCGGAACGGATACAGCGGATGCAGAACGAATGCACTGGGGATGAAGCGGATGCACAGCGGATGCACAGCGGAAGCCTAGCAGATGCCGAACGTTAATTGCGCATGCGGAGAGAATGCATTGCGTCAGCCCCGCGGATATTACGGAAACAGCTCGGAAGCAGGTCACCATTCAGAGGAAAGACCTGCTTCCAGACACATCGACTGCCTTGCCTGTCCTGCCTGCATGTCTGCCTGCATGTCTGCCTTCAAGCCTTGCTGCCAGCCTTACTACCAGCCTCCCTGCCAGCCTTGCTGCCAGCCTTGCTGGCAGCCTTGCTGTCTGCTTTCTTGCCAGCCTTGCTGCCAGCCTTGCTGCCAACCTCCCTGCCAGCCTTCCTGCCAGCCTTGGTTCCTGCCAGCCTCCCTGCCAGCCACCAACCCCACAACCATGCTGAAGCACAGCAAGCCTCAGCCATCTGCTGCAAGCCCTTGCAAGAGGGACAGGGCTACCATCCCGCCCCCTGGCCCTCACTCTGGTTCTGCTGGGGCTTCTGCAGCATGGGCTCGTTCTTCTGGGGCTGAGGCTTCTGCTGCTTCTGCTTCTGGAGGAGCTGATGAAAAGCACTCCAGCACCAGCCACTTCCACAGCACCTGGACCCTTCACCCCTGAGACTGAGCAACCAAGAGGAGTGCCAGAGACTCTTTTTTGTTTTATAGCTTGTTGTTAATAAAGTATATTTATGATTCACACACTTGCTTCATTTCTTTTTTTTAATAAAGTCTTGCTGGAAACTTTTAGAAATGGTTTAAGCCTTTGCATGCTTGTGGGATGGTTAAGGATAGCTTTGGGATGGGTTAGGATAGCAGTGGGATAGATAAACCTCCAGTGCAAGCATAGTGGGACTGTATGGTCCACCCTCCCAGGTGCCACACCTATGGCCCTTTATTATCAATAATAATGTAATAATTATCCACACATGTCAACATAAACACAACTCTTTATTAAACGCCCTGTTCATTGTAGGCCAACCAAACATACATGGCCCAATCTCATCTGTGTGATGAGACAGGCTGAAGGAAGTATCCATTAAGCATCTACCATCCTGTCTTGCCACTCCACTGCTCCAGCTGGGGAGTTGCACCAGTGTCTCAGGAGGTTACACTGCTTCTTTGCTTCGTGTGAGGCTCTGTTGGGGCCTTGCACATCCTCAGTGTCGATCAGGTTTTGCCCTTGCCTCCATTCCCCAGGCTCCATGTCCTCATTGCCTCGTTGAAGGTCTACAAGCCTGTTCTGCAAGACTGGGTAGCGGGTGCGCATGAGATTGTGCAGGATTCAGCAACCTTCCACAATCCTCCTCACGGTCTCTGGGCAATGCTGCATGGTGGTAAGAAGTACCTGGAACCTGTTGGCCAGGATGCTAAAGGCGTTCTCCACCACCCGCCTTGCCCTGGACAGCCTGTATTTGAAGATCCTCTCTTCACGGGTGAGGTATCTGGAAGTGTAAGGCTTCATGTGGTAGGTTCTGAGGGAGAAGGCGTCATCCCCCACGATGAAGTAGGGCACATCTTGTGTGTCGTTGGGCAGTTCTGGATCTGGGAAGCCCATGATGAGGTTGCGTTCCAGCTCCTCCTTGAGGTGACTGGCATTGTATACCTGGCCATCTGAAGCTGACCCGTTGCCTGAAGCATCGATGTACATGAACTTTTAGTCAGCATCGACCATGGCGAAGAGGATGATGCTGAAGAAGCCCTTGGAGTTGAATTAAGTGGACCCCGACTTGGGTGGTGCTTTGCAGGCCATGTGCTTGCCATCTATGGCTCCAACGGTGTGTGGTAAGTTCCATTTCTGATACCACTGCTCTCTCAACTTTCTTCCAGCCTTCTTCAGTGGAGGGATACTGGAGGAGCTCCTCCTTGTATTCTTCGATGATGGCCTGCACCACTTCTCTGACCACAATGCTGATGGTGTTGGATGGCACCCTCCAGCCGTACTGCATGCTCCTGTAGGTTGTCTCTGAGGCCAGGTGGCACAGAGTGAGTGCCACCTTGAGCCCAGGTTCCAGGCTGGACTGGAAGCTGGTGTTTACCTTGGTCAACCTGGGTGTCAGGCACTGCACAACTTCGTCAAACATGGCTGGAGGCATCCTCATGAACTTCTGGAACGCCCGAGTGTCTTCGTTCCTGAGCTCCACCATCAGCTTATTGTACAGTCCATCCTCTGCTCTTCTGGCGAACCATCTTCAGACCCAGACTCTTTTTGGCTGCCTCTTTTTCTTCTCGCAGTAGAGTTCACAGAGCCTGCAGATGGCTTCGCACTGTTGCAGAATGATGGTGGCTGCCGAAAGGACTTTGTTACAATCCACGGTGGACATGACTGGATGCTGTGGAAGAGGAAGAGTCAGATGAAGGCTGCAGAGGTCTGCACCGCTGGGCTGCTGTTCTGAAAGTGAGATGCAGATGAGTT
>BLBF01000043.1:11314345-11330349 GCA_015471245.1 Laticauda colubrina
AATAAACGGATGCTGGACGGATAGAGAGGAAGCAAAACGGAGGCAGTGAGTACATCGCGTTTTCGAACGGATGGCAAGGTTTTTGTCCGTTTTACATCCTCTTTGCATCCGTTGGTGCAGTGTGACATGGGCTTAACTAACAAAATGTGGCTAATTCTCAACTTATACCACAGTTAGGACTCGAATTTCCATAACTAAGCAAGATAGTTTAAGTGAGTCATGTCCAATTTTACAACTTGTTTTTACAGGATTGTTAAGTGGTTGTTAAATGAAACATGGCATTATTAAACAAATCTGGCTTCCCACATTGACTTTACTTTTTGGAAGTCATTTGGGAAGGTTACAAATGGTGGTGATATGATTTTGCAATCATGCCAGTTTCCAAGGGCCTGAATTTTGATCATGTGAATGCAGGGACACTATGACAGTTGTGAGAAGATCACTGTTAAGTGTTGTTTTTTCAGTGCTGTAGTAACTTTAGACAATTGCTTAACAAATAGTTGTAAGTTATGGACTGCCTGTAAATATCTAGTTTCTTCCTCATCCATGAGATCAGTTATTGAAATTGATAGAAAAAAATCTTTAGATAATGTGTAAAAGAGTCTTTGTGTGTTGTTCTATCTAAGGGGAAAACAATAGAACTGGGGAAGGGAGGAAACAAGAAATTGAAAAACCATATAAGTAATCTATTGGAACATTAGAGAAGGATACAAATATAAATCCCAGGTCCCTCATTATTTAAAACTGCAAACTACAGACATCATGTTCCAAAGAAATAAACATCCAATGTTTTATGCCTAATATGAATTTTGAACTTTTTAAAATTGCCCCATATTCCAATTTTTTTTGCTGATAATGGGATATTACTGTCAAGTCAAAGAATGAGAGGATTAGTACTGTGAATAGTCTTATGCATATCTGAATACTATTTTTAAATATTAGAACTCTAGCACGGTTGTCTAACTTGAGATACCCTTCTGGGGATATTGATGGATATTATGTGAGCGTGTATCTTTGAGTCAGTATTGACTCCTGAAGACTGCTTGGACCAGTCCTTTTCTTGCCAAGTTTTTCAGAAGTCATTTGCCACTGCATGCATTTTCCTAGGGATGAAAGAGGGGAACTGGCCTGAGGTCACTCATCTGGCTTTTTGCCTAAGGCAGGACTAGAATTTAAGACTCCTGGTTTCTAACCTGATATTTTAATCAGTATAGCAAACTGGCTGACATGTCATTGAACTGCAGCTCCAACATCATTCTATGTGTTCAGTCTTTGCTCCTAATGCCAGAAGATGGGGGAAACAGAGACAGTTGTTTACAACATGATAACCACCTGTAAATTCATTGATGGATACAACTATATTGTCAGGTCCTGTTTGATTACACCACACAGTTATCATCACAACTTGGTGAGATAAACCTTGCTGCATTCCATCACACATAAAAGAAATGATAGGACTTGAAACAGCATTAGCCAGGTTATTACTTTAGCATTAAGTTATCTTTTGACACACTTCCTCTATTATAGAAAGAGCATAGAATCATCCACTTTCTTATCAGAAGACCTCTATCAATAGCAAATAATAGAGACTCTGATCTTTTTGTTTCAGATAATATGTCTTATGAGTCTTTTATCCTTTTACTTTAGTATTCAGTTTGTCCAAAAACTTGTAAGCAATAGGCAAAGGGGAATGATCTTATTCTGTCAATTTTTTTTTCATTGACTCCTCTATCTTCAGAAAAAATCCTTTTAGTACTGAATATTTTTCTATAGCTTAGAAACACTGACTGATTTGAGATCTTCATATGATATGTAATGCTGAAGGGATATACCACCAACTATTTTACTTCCTATTTTAGTGAAGATAATAGTAGCAATAGTAGATTAGATTTTTTTTATTGTCCAGGTTGTGCATATGAATCAGTAATTCCTAAAGAGAATAGACTAGGTTTATCTGGACACTGTTTTGAAGCAGCAATCAGAACAGGACTCTAAGCACCACTAAGACATAGAAATGTTTTAAAGAACAGAATTATAAAAAAATATTTTGGGATGACAAACCTTATTGCCTTCTTTGATAAGGTGATTGCATTAATGGATTATGAAAATGCTGTGGACATAGTATATTTGGACTTCAGTAGGGCACAAAATAGACCATAATCTGGTGGGAAAGAACAATGTGGGATAGACAATACCATCAACAGATGGATTTGCAATTGGCTAACCAACTTTGCTCATCATGTAGCCTTCAATGGAACCATATCTACATGAGGGGAAACATGTGTTAGGGTACCTCAAGATTCTGTCTTGGCCAGGTGCTCTTCATAAATGATCTAGATGAATAGAAGGGGAAATCAAATTTGCAGATAACATCAAGTTGGGGAAAATTGCCAACAATTTGGAAGACAGAGACAAGGTTCAGAAATATTTGAATAGACTTGAGCATTGGGTCCTATCCATTAAGCTGCAGTGAGAAAACTAAAGACCTATAGTTAGGCAGGAAAAAAAAATCAAATATAGAATAGAAGGTACTTGGCTCAACAGTAGCAACTGGGATGTTGTCAGATACCTGGATCATAATATCATATGTGGTGAATGTGTGCAGAAGCTAAAAGATCCTAGACTAAAATACACATATGGCTAGAAAAAATGACAAAATAGCATATAGATTTGAAATCAGAGATATTTTTATTGGGAATTTTACCTGAAGGTTATAACAGAGAATTGACATACTTGATTATCAATGTTTTATCTGCAGCTAGAATTTTATTTGCTCAAAATTGGAAAAATTAGAAAATTCCAATAGAGGAGGAGGTGATTAAGAAAATAATGGAGAAATGAGGAGATTAACATTAGCAATTAGAGAACAAGAATAAAAAGAATATTTTAAGATATGGAATTTACTTCATCAATGGTTAGATAGAAAAGTGGAACATTGAAGTATAATACAAAAGTAATGCTATGTTATAATTTATTATTATAGAATGAATTTTAATATGAATTAAAATTAGTAAGAACTGAGATTTGCTTTAAAGGATAATGTGGATTTGAAACTAAAGTCTAATGATGGTGTAATAATAATATAATATGACATGGAAAGTTGATTAATGTAATATGAATATAAATTTAAATTTAAGAGGAAAAGACTATACATATTGTGCACAAGAATTATGTACCAACTAATACACTATATAATTGAAAGATGGTTTTATTTTGTTGTTTTATGTTCATATTTCTCTATGTTTGTTGTTAAAAAAAAAAAACTTTTTAAAAAATACCAGTAGTGACTGGGAGAGGGCTCTAGATGTCCTTGCAGTGTATCACCACTTAAACATGAATCAGAAGTGTGTTGCAATTGCAAAAAAAGCCAATGCAGTTCTAGGCTGCATCAGCAGAGGGATAGGATCAGAGGTGGGATTCTGCAGGTTCGCACCTATTCAGTACAACTGGTTGTTAACATTCTAAAGCCCATGTCACACTGTACCAACGGATGGAAAGAGGATGTAAAATGGAGAGAAACACTTGCCATCCGTTGGTTAACACGATGCATCCATTCTGTACTCACTGCATACGTTTTTCATACTCTCTATCCGTCCAGCATCCGTCTACTGACATTTCATCCGCTCAAAAAGTTTTGAGCTGCACAAAACTTTTTGAGCGGAAAAGGTATCCAACGCGTCCGTTCTACATCCGCTACGCATACGGGGAACAACATTTTGCACAGAAAACTTGGTCATGCCAACTTTAAAGTTGTTCAAAAGATGGGCCAGTATGCAGAAGGATTGCATGTAAAGGGATGTAAAGAATATTTGGATTATGCAGTATGCAAAACATCAAAGTCCAAGGCATTCCCAGTAAGCAAGAGTAGCACAAGGCAGACAACAAGAGCTCTACAGCTGGTACATGCAGATTTGGTGGGCCCAATGCAAGCCAGTTTGGGAGGAGCTAAATATGTGCTGATCACTGTAGATGACTATAACAGGTTTGGGTTCTGCTATTTACTAAGAGTAAAACAAAGGTGTTACAGAAATTTAAGCAATGGGTAAGCTTTGTAGAAAGAAGGTATAAACAACAGGTATGTCAGCTGCAAACTGACAGAGGTTCAGAATTCATGTCAACAAATTTTCAATAGTGGTTGGCACAATTAGGAATAAATCACAGGCGTACAAATTCTTACACAGCAGCTGAGAATGATGTTGCTGAGAGACAGAATGGAGCCTTGCAAAACATGAAGGACTCACTGATAGAGGATTCTGATATAAGCAGGTCATACTGGGGTGAAACTATATTGACTACTATTTAGTTTCCTCCATTAATGATTCTCCATATGCACTGCTATATGGGAGAAACCATCTCTAACACATTTAAGGGTTTTTGGAAGCAATGTGTGGGTGAATATTCCAAAAAGTAATTAGAAGAAAGAGGCAACCAAAGGCTAGAAAGCTCAGGTTTGTGGGCTATGAGCCAGGCTCCAAAAGTTATCACTTTAGTGATGGGAGCAAAAAAATAGTATTTTCAAGGTCTGCAAGCTTTGCAGAATAAAATTGGAACAGAATTGATGCAAATTTGTGGAGTGATTCACTTAGTGATGGTAACTCACTTAGTGATGGTAACTCACTTTGTAATGGTGTTGGCATTCAGGGAGGAGAAACTGAACAAGATATGAAGCAAGAGAGGGTTGACACACAGAAGCAATCAGTGCCACGTAGATCAGAGCAGTGGAACAAGGGGATTCCACCTAACAGGTATTCTGCCAGTAAAGTTAAAGTGTGTAATGTATGGTATGAGCCAAGGAACTACAAAGAAGTATTAGCATTACCTAAAATTGAACAAGTAAAGTGGAAAAAATCCATGGGAGAACATGAAGTGTTCACATTTATGTCTTTGCCATAGGGTAGCAAAGGATGTAGGATGCAAGAAAAAGGTATTACCCAATAATGAAGTATAATATAAAGCAAGGTTAGTGGCACGGGAGTTTTCACAAATGAAAAATGTGCATTATGATGAGGTATTCACACCAACTGTAACGAGTAAGAATATCAGGTTGGCACTAGCATTGGCAGCGGCACATGGCCATAAAATTTGGCATTTTGACATAACCACTGCATTTCTCAATGTAGAATTAGAGGAAGAAATTTATATGGTTCAAGCACCAGGGTATGAAAGTGAAAAGCCTAACACAGTATATAAATTGAACAAGGCCATTTATGGGCTGAAGCAGTCAGCCAGGAACTGGAATATCTGTTTAGATGCTGCATTGAAGGGTCTTGGATTCAAGAGTTGGCAAGGCTGATAGTTGCATATCCAATAGAAAGTTAAAAGGTGGGGATCAACGCAATTGAGTTGGAATAGTGTATAGAAATGAATTCTCAGGTATTTGGAGGGAACTGTGAATATGGATCTTCAAATACAGATATCCGAAGAATATTAAATGTAATTGAATTTATGTCTATTCCAGTTATGAGGGGAGGAGTGTCAGAGTATATTAATGAACTGGAGTAATTTGGTAACAAGGTCAGCCAATGAACAGGCATAGCAGCCAATAGTTTGGAAACTGAAACTAAAAGTAGCCTAGGAATGGCTCTATGTTAAGCATTGTAGCTATGTTTAACTCTGAGACTGTCTATTGAAAATGAAACTAGCTTGTTTGCTGAAGACTGGAGTTCTGCTCTGAATTTGCAACATGTTTCTGTTTGAGCTTGCTCCATGTTGGAGAAATCTACAACTGGTTTGTAAAATCTTATTATGTTTATAAAGATGTTAAATGCAGCATCAGCCATCTGTGTTTATTTTTTCTGGCGCTGAATTATCGCTGCAAAACTCTTAATAGTATATACATTATTTCTACAGACCCTAATTTATTTATATAAATTGGAATCCTAAACCATATTTCATTTGTTTGAATATATTTCACTTGTTTGTTGTCTTTGGAACTCGGAGAAAAGTAAACCTATCTTGCCTACCTGAATACAAAACACATGATATCCAACAGAAATGAATGAATAATTTAGGACATAGATTAGGAACCATGTCCTTGAATAGGACTAGGCACTGCTATGAAAATTCAAGATTCATTCAAAAAGTAGAAGAGCTAGGAGAAAAGTAGCAGGATCATTGCAAAAAGTGATTGAGGTTCCTAAAAGAAAAAAAAAAGAAAAGAAAGTTAAGAACCTTAAAAAGGCAACAAATGCATAAAAATAAACAAAGGAATGAATTAAAGGCCTTGGAACAGTCTTAAATCATGTTACATTATTACCAATATTGAGTGACATGATATGACATGGGTGACAATAAGTTCCAATATTTGAGGGCTGCAACAAGGAACATGGGCTGCCATAAATTTAATTTTCCAAAGCCACAAAAGACAGGATGAGAAGCAATGGGTGGAAACTAATCAAGGAGAGAAGCAACCTAGACCTAAGGAGAAATTTCCTGACAGAACAATAAATCAGAGGAACAGATTGCCTTCAAAATTATGGGTGCTCCATCACTGGAAATTTTGAAGGATACCATTTGCCTAGAATTGTATAGGGTCTCCTGCTTGTGCAGAGGTTGGACTAGAAAATGTCCAAGGTCCCTTCAAACTCTGCTAGTCTGAGAGAGAAAGGTATTGGAAATATTGTGAAAGAGTTTACAGAGTCAGCATATTGCCCCCAACAATCTGGGTCCTCATTTTACCCATCTTGGAAGGATGGAAGGCTGAGTCAACCTTGAGCTTGGTGGGATTCAATCTGCCAAATTGCAGTTAGGAGTAGCTTGCGCTACTGCACTCTAACCACTGTGCCACTGAGGCTCCTGTTGCTTATCTGCCTTTTTTATGGACCTTATATTTTCCCCTTAAATCTAATACCTACATTTTTTTTTCCTTTTGAAAGACATCTTGTTCCTCTCAGCTCACATTAGGTTGCAATCTCCAGTCATCCTGGATGTTGTTTAATCATCCACATTTTATGCTAACTGCAAATTTGTAAGCAGAACATCATCTTTTTTTAAAACTCAATGCAGCCAACCCATTCTGCTGAGCATGGCAAGTTAACTAATTTTGTGAGATAATATAGCTCTTGCAGCTCTTCCTAAAATATTTGAGCAAAGCAAAAAACAATAATTGTCATTTTTTAAATTACTTTCATTTTAACAGAAAATTCTAACTGATAAAGTTAGCTAATGAACTAGGCTTATTACAAATATATTTCAATGTTGTAGTGTTTTATTGCTGTTATGAACTAATAACACATTTGTTAATTAATTAATATATTAATTGTTAATTTGTAAACAATATGTATAATTATTTGTTTTTTTTCTATTAAGAGTTCGCCAGCAGTTGCTGCCAAGATGAGTTACAAGACAACATAAGCATAGTTATAAACAATAATCAAAGACATAATTATGTCAAATAAGTATTAAAATTTGCCACCTGCTCTGAGCCCTCTAAGGTAGGGCAAAGTAAACATCTAAGTAAATTAAATTAAATTGTTCTCTTATCATGCAAATTTTTATTGCACAACATTTTAAATGCTATGTTATAAATTGGTTTTAATGTTGCCACCTGCTCTGAGCTGCCAGAAGCAGGGCAGGTTAAATGTCTAAATAACTTAAATTAAATTATCTTACTGGAATATCAAACATACTATTCTCTGTTCTCTTACTACCTACCATGTTCCTCTGAATTATCCTGAGTAGAAAGAACTTACTATATTGTTGTCTTTTGAAAAATATACAAGTTTTTTTTAAATGAAATTTTCCTCCCAAACAATTGCTTGCATTCTAAGAGGAACTGTTGCAAAATACTTTGAAAATCTGCAGTAGGAAATATGATATCATATCATAATGGATGATATCATCCATTTTAATACAGATGTGCTATAAACTATTGGACAACTTAAATTGGTGATCACATGATACTAATATAGCTCTTTTTTTTTACAATTTGTTAATAGTGGCTTATCACTAGGCCATCAGGGGAACAATAAGGCAGATTCAGTCTTATAAGAAATGGGAGAGAATTAGGAGCAGGGATATGGAAATCATTGTTTTTATCATTTTATTTAGGATTCTTGTATGATTCTTCTCTTGATCAAGAAACTGGGATAGCAGAGAGGCAAAAATGTTGGGTTTCATTGGAGAATTTAAGGATACTACACTTAGACAGTTCAGGATAGAAATTCTGTAAAATTCACTCCTCTAGGTTTACCATATGTGTAGTTTTCCTAATAGGTTCATGACAAACTTAACAGCTGCCAGTGATATAATTGCCATGTAGAACCAGCTTTCTGAGCTGACAGGAAGCCCAGAGAGGAGACGAAGAAAGAAAACAAACTTAGTAAAAACAGAACAAAAACAGACCAAGGCCTTTCTCTTTCCTGAAGGATTTGACTTCAATTAGTCTTTCCCTAATTTCCTATGCAAAAAGTGTTTTTCATCATGGAAGAACAAAATGTGTATGTGTGCATGTGTGTGCAAGTGCACGTAGCCTTTGGCTACAAAATATATTAGTCAAGATTATGCTCAGGAGATGTAGCACCTCATTTTCACAAAACTCTCAAGAGGTATCAGGTGTTTGTGAGTCTTTCTTTGCTTACACCTGGCAAATTTTCCTCGCCAAACTGCAAAACTGCAAGTCAGTTGCCCAGGGAGGTTGTACTTCTCAAATGATACCATAGCTCATTGAGAACAGATGGTTATCTTGCTTCTACCTGCATTTCTCACGAGTAATATATGCTGGGCTATATAAATTGAATTTTCAGTGATCTTTGAGTCTCCCTCGTCTCTTTCACAGTTGTTAACTAGATACCTGTTTTTTGTAAATTTTAATGGAATCAAGAGGAAAGAGAGAAATAGCTGAGGCTGGCTGTTTAAAATTGAGAAGCAGACAGTAAGGCAGTTATGATGAAGATTAGTCATACTTTAAAGTATAGGCTGCTCTCATAACAAAGGATTTTGATACTTGGCCATGATGATTGTAGACTTCTTGAATAATTAGTTAATAATATAGTCATGAAAATTGGGCTAGGGAAGAGTTTGTGAATCAGATCTTCCTCAATAATGAACTATTTCCTTATTTTATGCAATTCCCAGTTCAATTAGGCTGCCACGTGAATTAGATTTGTATACCTGGAGGAATGAAATATAGTTTTTCCAGCTCTGACTGTAAATAGGTTATTCTAAATAGCCTGTTTAAAATGACAGCTTCAAGGAATGTTATGTATTTGAATGTGGAGATTCAAAGGATGTGAGAATGAAAGCCAAACTGGTTTAATGTGGTTAAGGCACTGGCTCTGAAACCATGAGACCATTCATTTTAGCCTAAAGCCCCTGTCCCACTGCACCAACGGATGCAAAAAGGATGTAAAACATTAAAAAAAGCTTGCCATCCGTTGGAAAACACAATGCATCCGTTGTGTACTCACTGCATAGGTGTTTCATATGCTCTATCTGTTGAGCATCCGTCCACTGAGATTTCATCCATGCAAGAAGTTTTGAGCTGCACAAAACTTTTTGAACGGATGAACTTTCCATCGCGTATGATGTACATCCGCGACATATACGGACAACAAACGTTCTATGTCCGTTATCATCCGTTAAACATCCGCTGTATCCTCTCAGCATCCTCTGGCTATCCTCACAACTCACATCTGCTGTAGCTGAAAATGGAAAGAGGGAGGAAATGAAAGGTACACGGAATGTCCACACAGCGTTAGTAGCACAGAAATAGAAAGGATGTAAGCGGATGCATCTCATATATAAAGGATTAAAACGGACAAAACGTTTGTATCTAGGATGTATCTCAGATATTTAGTATGTCTGCAGTATGTCTAGAGTATGTAGAAGGACACTTAGTGGAAAACCGATATTTCCTATAAAAAGGGGGAGGAAATCACCTGGATCTCAGTATGAGTCCAGCAGCCATGGTGTACAGACCCCTTCACCCTTGGTCTTGCTCTTCCACATCATCCATTGATCTCCACCATGGATCATAATACAGTCCTTATGGTAGCTGCGATCATTCATCACCAGAACCAAACCCTGTTCAGACTGTTTCACCTTTTATACACAAAGAGAAGGAGATGTCCAAAAGCTGTGTGGGTCCGAGGATGGATCGTGAGAAGAATGGAGTTTGGACTGTATGACAAGTTGATGGTGGAGCTGAGGAATGAAGACCCTCGTGCATTCCATCACTTCATGGGGATGCCACCAGCCATATTTGATGAACTTGTAGAGCGTCTGAAACCCAGGTTGACCAAGCCGAGGACCAACTTCTGTCCCAACCTGGACCCTGGACTGAAGGTGGCACTGACTCTGCACCACCTGGCCTCTGGAACCATATACAAAAACATGCAGTATGCCTGGAGGGTGCCACACAACACCCTCAGCAAAGTGGTCAGAGAGGTAGTGCAGGCCATCATCGAAGAACACCTGGAGGAGCTCCTCAAGTGTCCCACCACTGAACAAGGCTGGAGGAAACTTGCAGAACAGAAGTATCAGAAGTGGAACTTTCCCCACACTGTTGGAGCCATAGATGGGAAGCACGTGGCCTGCAAAGCTCCAGCCAACTCACGGTCCACTTATTTCAACCACAAGGGCTTCTTCAGTATCATTCTCTTTGCCATGGTTGATGTTGACTTCAAGTTCATGTACATCGATGCTTCAGGAAACGGGTCAGCTTCAGATGGCCAGTTATACAACGCCAGTGACCTCAAGGAGGGGCTGGAACGCAACCTCATCATGGGTTTTCCAGATCCAGAACCCCTACCCAATGACACACAAGAAGTGCCCTACTTCATCGTGGGGGATGATGCCTTCTCCCTTAGAACCTACCTCATGAAGCCCTACACTTCCAGATGCTTCACCCGTGAAGAGAGGATCTTCAACTACAGGCTGTCCAGGGCAAGGCGGGTGGTGGAGAACGCCTTTGGCATCCTGGCCAACAGGTTCCAGGTATTTCTCATCACCATGCAGCATAACCCAGAGACTGTGAGGAGCATCTTGGAAGCTTGCTGCATCCTGCACAATCTCATGCGCACCCGCTACCCAGTCTTGCAGAACAGACTTGTCGACTGTCAACAAGGGAATGGGAACATGGAGCCTGGTGAATGGAGGCAAGGACGAAACCTGATAGACACTGAGGATGTGCAAGGCCCCAACAGAGCTTCACGTGAAGGGAAGAAGCAGCGCAACCTACTGAGACACTGGTGCAACTCCCCAGCTGGAGCAGTGGAGTGGCAAGATTAGATGATTAATAGATAGATGATTAATAGATAGATGATTAATGGATGCTTCCTTCAGCCTGTCGCATTATGCTGATGAGATTGTGCCATGTATGTTGAGTGTTCCTATAGTGAATAGGGCATTAATAAAGAGCTTTGTTTATTTTGAAATGTGTTGATCAATGAATAAATTGTTATTGATAATAAAGGTCCATATGTGTGGCAGCTGGGAGGGTGGACCATACAGTCCCACTATGCTTGGAGGTTTATCTATCCCACAACTATCCTTATCTATCCTTATCTATCCCACAACTATTCTTATCTATCCCACAACTATTCTTATCTATCCCACAAGCATGCAAAGGCTTAACCATTTGTTCAAGGTTTTCACCAACACTTTATTAAGTAAAAAAATGAACCAAGTGTCTCAAGCAAAGATAACCTTTACTGTCTTAAGTAAACTGTATGACTTTATTAAAAAAGCAAAATGAACCAAGTGAAGTGTCTTAAGCAAAGATAAAGTGAACAAGTAACAACTCAGTCTCTGGCACTATTCTCAGTCACTCTGAGGCATGTCCATGGTCTCAGGTGTTAAGCAGCCAGGGACTGTGGAGATGGCTGTGGTTTGAGCGCTGGTTGAGGCGCCATTGGGGTTCATGGGCCCGAGAGTACAATAGGGGATGGTGTGTTCAGGAAGCTCTCAGAGAGCTGACTCAGTCCCGTGAGTTTGAGAGACCCTTCATCAAGTACCTGAGATGTCAGGCACAAGACTGAAGACAGATTGTCCGTTGACGAGCTTGGCTGTGGGGTGGAGGAAGGAGGAGTGTAGTGGAGCTGTCTGATCTGCAGCTGGGTGAGGACTGGCTTCTGTGGCATGCGATGAATCTGGTCCTGGACTGGGAAGGTCTGCTTCTGCTGTGGGAAGTCCTGGTAGTCATAACCTTGGTAGGTGAGAGGCTGTTGAAAGCCGTGGAAGGGTTGTGACATCACCTGGGGTGGAGGAGCAGACCTGGACTGGGTAGGAGCATCTTCAGCTGGGCCTTGAGGGTTGTGCAGAAGTGCTGTTGTCTTCTCCTTCATCACCTGATACTGGGCCTCAGGCATATCCTCAGGGTGTGGCTCATGTAGGTGATGAAAGTGTGGCGGCTGGAGGATCTTCTATCCAAGTGAACCAGCTGAGAGAGAAGTTCTGTGCTGGTCTTCATTGTGTCCCTGATCTCCAACAGGACAGTGTGGCTCTGGCCCTCCAGTTTGCCTCTCTGCCTGCATCCTATGGAGCTGGGGGTGGGGGGGGTGCATTGGTCTCTGGTGGCTGCTGCTTCTTCCTCCATTTGTGACAGGGGATCCTCCAAGTTCTCCGGCATGGGGAATGCAGCTGTTGGGGGGGTCTCTGCCATGGGGCCCTCTGAAGACACCTGCCTGGACAGTGTAGCTGGCTCCTGGCTGGAAGAGGACTGGCTGTCTGTGGGCTGTCTGAGGGAGAGGGATGTCAGAGGGGCTGCTCCTCTGTGGCGGACCTCACCCTCCAGGAAGCTGCAGTTGGCCATCATATAAATCTCCCGGTCAGTGAGCTTGACAGCCACCTGGCCAGATTTCTTCAGGTGCAGCTTGTCATACCAGGTGTACATGTGCTTCCACCATCCCAGGAGTATATCTGCAGTGTAACCCAGGCTCTCTGCCTTGTCTCTCCAAGCTGCCTGTTTCTTCTTGGTGTCGCGATCGAGCCTGTCTCCCTTTCTCCAGAGGTACTCATTCTCCCTCAGCCATTCCAGCACCTCATCCTCATGCTCCTCAGAAATGGTATACTGTTTCTTCTCTCTCTTCTCCTTCCCTTGCCTCTTCCTCCCTTTGGCAGGGCCTTCAGTAGCAGGGCCTTCAAGGGCTTGAGCAGCAGGGCTTTGAGGGCCTTGGGGCTGGTCCACCACATCAGCAGCACCAGCAGCACCAGCAGCACTACCAGCAGCAGCCGCAGACCAGCAGCACCAGGAGCAGCATCACCACCATTACCAGCACCAGCACCAGCAGCACCAGCAGCTTCAGAGTCAGTGCCAGGGGGTGGGATGCTGGTTCTGTCCTTCTTGCCAGGGCTGGCACTAGTAGGCACCGGCTTCCACTTCTTCCCTGACTGATGAACCATGGTGTTCTTTGAAGATGTATGTGGCAGCATGTCTTTCCTCTGAATGCTGACTGCGTGCGAGCTGCATCCTTTTATATCCGTGGAGCTGATGCAATTCATACTCCCTGCATGAGTAGTGAATGCTTTGCATCCAATATACATCCGCTACGCATCTGCTTTGCTTCCTCTAGGCATCCGTGATGCATCCGCGTCATCCACTATGCATCTGCTCCTTCCGCTATGCATCCGCTTCGCAATTCTCCCCCGGAACCCCTTCGGATGTGTCATCCGCTAGGCTTCCTATGAACATCTGCTTAACATCTTCGCTACATGCTACCCCCATCCATTCTTTTCCGTTCTTTTCCATTCTGTTTATGCAAATTTTCACCACTTTTTGGAGCAGATGACAACAGATGGAGCCACCCCCGAAATTTTGCTCATCCGCTGTGTCCTTTATACATATGTTTTGCGTCCGTCAGCCAGTGGGACATAGCCTTTATCTTAGGCTTGAAGTCAGCTAAGTGACTTTGGGTCATGTCTACTTCCTCTCCAGCCTTGGGAGAAGGCAAGCGCAAACTATTTCCAATAAAATTGCAGGCCCTTTTCCCTCAGGTCAGTAGGAGACAGGGTTAAGGAACAATAAAGGCAACATGCACAAGAAAGTAGCTGACACTGACTTCGAAGAAGCATCACTTTTTGATAGGGATCAATTAGTCTCTACATGGCAGAACAATAAAATGCAAGTTAATTGCCAGCAGACGAAAATGAATTAAAAGAAGTGTGGACACATACTTATCTCCAGTGTTCTATCCTAGTAGTACCTATATTATTTTAATGAGTTTACTGACTCGCAAATACTCTGACATTTCTCACTTACCCTATGAAGGTGAAGTGTTGCTAGGCAATCAATAACTTCATGTTGTTTGCAGAGATACCCATTTTCCACTGCATGTTCCAACTATTTCTGCTAAGAGTGTTCTTTGCTTTTTTATCGCTCCATAGTGGCAGTCGGCATTTCCTGCCAGTGAACCACCTAACCTACTCGCTTTGATCCAGTATTTGCCAATTTACCTTGTCATGGGGTCACCAACTTGCCTGGAGTTTGGGACTAGTCTTAAAGAGCAGTAAAGTACTTTCTGATTCAGTCTTTACAATTAAAGCAAACTGTGATTTCTCTCTCTCTCTCTCTAATCGGGCAAGGAAGCCAACTTTGGTCCTTTCTTCATTCAGACAATTTTTAGAACTGTGTAGCTCTTTATGCTTCAGAGAAATAAATCAATCGGTCTTGCTTACAAAAGGAGTATTGGACCAACTAAGGAGATAGGGAGCACTACAAAGATCTGCTTCTCTTCTTCCGCAGTCTGCTGAGTCTGTGAGACTTCTCTCTGTAGGAAATATTAGACGCTAATTGGGGAAATTTCCTTTGCTGGTACAAAGTGTTGTTTCCCTTTCTTGCTCTTCAGAGGTTGGACCTCATTAAAGATGTCAGACTGACATCTTTAGGGACTTCCCTCCCCTGTATTCTAGTGCAGAATAGCAGTGTGAATTTTCACAATTACCTTGTCAGTATCCTGGATTCCTAAGGAGAGTATGTGGGCTGAAGAGTGAGGATAAGTTCAGCATCTGTGCTCTCTGAGTCTTTGGTCTCCCATCTTTTATTAGTAACTGGAGTGCCAATTAGTGATTCTTGTTCCTACAATGTTGACACATGTCCTTTTTGAACAGCACTAATACCATCTCAATCACCAATCAAAGTCATTAGATGAGTTGGAAGTGAATACATTGGCCTCACGAAAGGGGTTTTAGCATGATTCCAATCCCTTGAGTCACCCTGTCTCCCAATATAGCACTCTCTAATATATGCACTTTCCTTTCCCTTAGGGTGTTCTGACACAGCAGAGTTGATGCTGGAGACACTTGAGGTTTTGTTCAAAGAAACAACTGTGACAAGTTTTCTGGGAACAGAATTGATTTCTTGCTTTGTGGTTGAAGGTCATTCTTCCATGAAATCAGAAGTATTAGTTGCACAATAATGGATTTTAAATACTAATGGTTTTTGAAAGTTTTCAAAGCCAATACTCTTTTTTTTTTCACTGTTTATCTTTCAGATGTCATCTCTGCACAAAGTGGAAACTCCAAAGCTATATATTGATAGCAAAAAGGATTCCTTCATCAAGTTGGATTGTTTATCAGGATGCTATGCTCCTTCTTAGTTAATCAGAGGAAAGAAACTCAATAACTAGCTCAGTACTAATCCCAAGATTAGTATGAACTAATCCATACCATAATGACGCTATAGAGCACTGCACACCATAACAACTAGACAAAAAAGTTTTTTTCCTGAGAGCCATCACTCTGCTAAACAAAACATTCCCTCAACACTGTTCAACTATTTACAAAATGTACACTACTATTACTGTTAATCTTCTCACCACTCCTTCTCACCTGTCCCCTCCCACTTGACTGTTTCCTAGTATGATTTGATTGTTGATTGTACCCTATGACTATCATTAAGTGTTGTACATTATGATTCTTGATTCTTAATGAATGTACCTTTTCTTTATGTATACTGAGAGTATTTACACCAAGACAAATTCCTTGTGTGTCCAATCACACTTGGCCAATAAAGTATTCTATTCTATTCTATTCTATTCTATTCTATTCTATTCTATTCTATTCTATTC
>BLBF01000043.1:11330359-11376640 GCA_015471245.1 Laticauda colubrina
ATTCCATTCCATTCCATTCCATTCCATTCCATTCCATTCCATTCCATTCCATTCCATTCCATTCTATTATACCACACATAACCCTTAGTGTAATCCCCAAACCCTTTGTGTAATCCAGTTTAAGAATCCTATATTTATGTTCATCTTCCACATCTACAGTTCAGGATAGAAGCACCTTGATGAGTCTGAGTTACTAACATTGGTGGAAAGGAAGAATGCTTTTTCCAGTCATGTATTCTTAAAGGAAGAGTTCTGTAGATTGTATTTGCTAAGAGATGAGCAGATTGGCCTCAGGAATTCAGCCACAAAGTAACAGCCACATAATGGCTGCCAAAGATGACTCTATAATATTAATAATCTATGGCCTTCCCTTTTGATACATTACTGGAGGTTAATGTATAGTACAGGTATCCATAGTATCTCTATGGCTTTGTATTTCTGTCTTTTCTTTGGCTCCTAACTCAATATTTCATGACAGCAATTCACCAGTGCAATGTGTTTGTACATATCATTATCTTTCAAATGACTGTGCATGGCTGCACATTTCCATTTTCATCTATCCACCTAGGATCATGGCTGACAACTATTACTTCAAGTTGTTTTGCTGAATGAACAAATCAAAGGCTGGGGTTTTTTTTCCTTGCATTTGGTTTTTTTTTTTCTTCCTTGTATTTCTCCTCAAAGCCTCAATAGCCACAATGACAATGTTAATAATAACAACATTTATATATGGGCAATCATATTGAAACTGAACTCAAGTTCAGAATATGCGGACAGCAAAGGGGAAAATGACAACTGTAGTTGGTGTCTGAAGATGGGACGTAAAAGTAGATATGCTGTTGAGATTCTATCATGTGCTGAAATGGTTCCATGCGCAGATTGGACTATAGGTAGTTGTCAACTTATGACCACAACTAAGCCCAGCATTTCTTTTTTTTTCAGTTTTAAAAAGTGTTATTACATATAAAAAAAATCCATTTCTAAATAAACAGCGTGCTGTCTTTGTACAAATAATTTGAGAAACAATAAACATAATATTTATAATAGTATTAATCATGTTGATATTAGTCTCATAGTAATAGTAGTATTTGCTTATCCATTTTAATAGATCTTCCATATAAAATTAATCATTCTCTTATATTTCCCTATTTCTAACTTCTATTTTTATTGGCTAGCCATTGATAAAATGAGTCCCATGTTAAAAAATATTCAGTTTCTTCCTTTTATTTGATTTTAAGTGTTAATCTACCCATTTCTGCACATTCTAATATTTTTTAATTACATTTTCTTCTGTAGGGATTTCTTCCCCTTTCCATTGTTGTGCAAATACAATTCTAACTGCAAAATGTAAAATCAAGTATGTATTCCCTTTATTATATTTTTCCGGTAGGATGCCCTTCAAAAATATTTCTGGTTTTAAGTTTATATGTTGCTTTATCATTTTTTCCAACCATGTATGCATGTATTTTTGTCCAATATATTTTTGCCTTTGGATGTGTCCACCACATATGATAATATGAACCTGGTGTCTGATTTCATTTTCAATATTTATAGACGTGTCCTTAAACATCTTTGCCAACCTTGTGAGTGCAAAATGCCACTTGTGTCCAACATTTCTGTTGCTAAGTGAGACATTTGTTAAGTGAGTTTTGCCCTATTTTACGATCCTTCTTACCACGTTTGTTAAATGGATCATTGTAGTTGTTAAGTTAGTAATATGGTTGTCAAGTGAATCTGGCTTCCCTATTGACTTTACTTGTCAGAAGGTTACAAAATTTGATCACATGACCATGAGATACTGCAACTGTCAAAGGTATGAACCAGTTGCTAATCAGCTGAAATTTGATTATGTGAGCAAAGGAATGTGGCAATGATCGTAAGTTAGAAAAATGGTCATAAGTCACTTTTTTCATGCTGTTGTAACTTTGAATGGTCATTAAACAAAGTGTTGTAAGTTGAAGACTACCTGTATTTAGCTGAAGATCCAACAGGTTGAATTGTCCTCCAAATTTTACCTGGATCAGTCTACTTATCTTTCAGAAAAGGAAACTGAAAATATTGTGCAAAAGAAATGTTTAAATGTTTCCTTTCTGGGGATGAAAGAAATCACCCATTTGATATATATCTGTCTGTTGCTGGCCAATTTGTTTGAAAGCTCAGTTCACCTTGAAAAGTGGCACATAAAAGCTAGCTGTATAAGAAATGCTGTGTCTGTGTCAGAGAACCATGAAAAATGTACAATGAAAAAAGCTGCTTGTCATATACCTTGTAAATATAGCCATGAAATAGAATGCTAGTATGCCATTTTATTATGAAAATTATGAAATTTCACTCTGATTTCAGCACTGTGATCCTGAAATTAAATATACATGCAATACTCCTGTTATTAATTTTTGTTCAACACAGCATTTTTTGACCTGATAAAGAAAGGAAATATTACCAGCTTTGAACTTAACCATCTTCAAACATGAAGAGGAAGTAAAAATGGAAAAGAAAGCATGTGGAGTAAACAGAAAATGTCTGTTAAAGAATAGACAGCTAGACCCTTTTTTTCCCTGTTCTGAAATTTGCACAAAGTTTATTCTTCCTCATGTGTCCATTTGAGTCTATTTTGATTCACTTAAATACATTTACAAGCAGAAAGAGATTGGATGTTCCATGAAGCCAACCAGATACCAAAGTGAGCTCCCTTTGATTTTAATAAAAATTGAAGCAGATCCTAGACCATTTTTCTCCAGATATGGGAACTATCTAAAGCCTTTAGCAAGTTAAGAAAGTTAGGTCCTAAAGAGTCCATTAAATGGCAATTGAAAGAAACCAAAATAATGCACCAAACACTTTACATTTATTTTATATTCATTATATACAGTAAACAACTGTTTTTCTTATCTTTATTATGAGAGAATTCCCAGAAGACTGAAATCAATTAACTCTTTTTTTTTTTTGGGGGGGGGGGGCAGCGAGCATGTTAGGTGTTCTTTTAATGGGCATTATTTGTACTCAATTATAAATGAACTCTGTTGTAAGACAAGTGCCATTATCAAAGTTTATTTATTCATGGGATGTCATTTGTTTTATACCCTGCAACAGTTTTTTCTCAAAGTTGAGTATTGATCATTGGCTTTAATCAAATGTACCAGGGGATGCTAAGTATCCATTGGAGGGTTTAGGCATCAGCATATTTTCCTGCTTTTTTCCCCCCAGGTTAAAAGGAACTACTGAGACTGTGTCAAGCCATACTAAGTGGAGACTTCCATTTTGTGCATTAAGATAAGTGGACTCCCAGCCCCGTCTGTGATGATTAATCTGTCTAATTTAGCATGTTATTACATGAGCATTCTAGAGACCTTTTTTACAATGTGTTTTATAGAATTGTGGCAAGAAGATAGCTTGAGGGACTTGGACTTCCAGCAGATGCCTATTGGCTCTTTGTGTCTCCAGGTAAAATGTTTTAAAAGGACCTTGTTAAGCCTGGGTTCCCCAACCAGGGTTAGGTAGACAAGCTAAACAGAATGTGCAGCGTTAGTCAGATAGGCACACAGATAAATGAGTGAGCTAAGCTTGTATGTTTATTAACATACAGTAAAAATAACAGATACGCTTGTGCTATCAAGAATATATTTTATTCCAGTATAAGTTTATAGCATAGTCAAAAACAGCCCAATATTCATTTACCATGTAGTCAGTCCATTCAGGGATATTCAGTTAGCAAAGTCCATGTAGAATATCCTATTGTCAGTTCACATAAATCAGTCCGTTGTTGTCTCTCCCGTTCGAGCAATGCAGTCTTGCTTCCAAGCAGTAATCAGGGGTCATCAAAGCCAGAGAGAGAGCGAGCAAGCTGTAGCCTTGCTACTTTTATATGGTTTTCATAACCACACCCACAATTGCTATTTTACATTTAAAGCTGCATACACTAACTATGATTCATAGTTAGTATTTCACCTAAAACAGTTAGGGTGAACAATGTTATCCCTAACAGACCTTAAGTACTTTTAGTTTTAAACTAAATACAAATCATAAATGTGATCCAAAATCAACTCCACTTTCTCCTTTTCAGTTTCTATTTAGATCATTTAATGGGGAGAATGATGGTTTTGTCTAGCATTGGAAGCCAAGGGTGGCTTGGGATGGCTTGTATCAGATTAGTGCACACAATCAGTCTTCTAGGAAGTTTGCCTATTGTCTGAGTAAAAATGGCAAACCAGTAAGAAAGCCACATGTGATATGCATAGTGAGCAGTAATTTATGGTCATTTTTCTCTCATTGTTTCAATTCACCCAGATTGCCCTAATTCTGTTTTAAGTACACAATATTTGTATAGTTGAAGATAATTTTTCATATGCTTTGATACTCTACAATACCCTTTTGTAATCTAAGTTTCCTATAGATTTATGATTTTCAGAATGATAATGATTCTAAATCCTGGAACTGAAGTCTTCATATTTAAGGGCATCTAAGTGAGAAAGCTACACATCTGTAATAAAAACTTCAGGTTAAACATTCAGCCCCCCCCCTCCCCCTTTTTTTTTTTTTTTAGTATAGTGAAACAGTCTATGGAGATTCTCAGTTATCCAAGTCACGGTTGTCCAAAGATGCTTTTTCCAAGAGGCAACTGGACTTTCTGTTTTTTTTTCTTTTGAAGATACCTCACTTTTCATCCAAGAAGCTTCTTTAGCTCTGGCTGGATGGTTAGGATTGGAAGTATTTAAATTCCTTGCAGACAGCTGGTCATTTGCATTCTTTTAGAAAGTTGTTGAGGTTTATCTATGCCCTCAGGATCCCCAGAGTAGTGCAAAAGGGTGTGAAGCCTTCTTGGCTGCAGGGTGTTTTCTGCCCTACATTCCTTCACTGTTGAAGATGGGCACAGTCTGTCGGAGAGGAGTCTGTGTTGTCTGCATCTCAAACTGAAGTGAAAATGGTTCCTGTACTCTGCATTTTTTCTGGAAATCTGTTCCTACTCCCACACCATTTGAAAGGCATTCATCCCAAAGTGTGTAGCTAAAAGTCTATGGAGATTATCAGTAATTCAGGTCATGATTGTCCCAAAGGTGCTTTTTCAGGAGGCAACTGGATTTTCTGGTTTTTCTTTTGAAGAAAGTATGTTTTGAAGAAAGAATATTTGGCTTATCATCCAAGAAATGTCTTCAGCTCTGATTGGAGCTTGGGGAATGGAAGGATTTATAATATATAATATATTGGATGAGAAATGAAATGTCTTCAGAAGAAAAAACACAAAATTATAGTGCAACAACAACTGAGGTCCCATACTTTAGTGGGAACAATTTTGTGAGCAGAACCGAAGTCATGTTGGATGGCCCATTGAATTAAATAAGGAAGTGTGTCTCAAACTCAGTAGCTCTGCTAAATAAGAAAGTGTTCCAGTTTGTGCACAAGAGAAAAAAAAACAAGATGAGGCTAGAACAATGAGGAATTGTAATAAAGTGCTGAGGTGTCAGAAACTGTGTAACTGCTTTTGCTAGATAGGGAGCCAGCATAAACCTTTGAAATATATGTTTCAATTTGAAAACAGAAAGAATGTGAGCCAAGCCCTCGTACGAGGAGGCAGATAGTTAGGGTATAAAAATGCTGCCTGAATTTTGTTCTGGGTTCCTTCAATGCCTGAGGGAACCCATCTCTGCAGACACATAAATAAAACCTTGTTTTCCTTGGATCAATGAATCTTTTGGTGGTTTTTTATCTGCTTCCACCTCACAATTTGATCCTTAACTGTATTTACAAAGAAATGCTCTCTATTGATTTTAACTGGACTTGCTTCCAAGATATCTTTTAAAGTTATTTTCTTAAATATATTTTTGGGTAAAAAGTGGGTAATCTTGCAAAATTGTATGTTTAATCTAATCAATAATAGGCAAACATCTCTTTAATCCCATCAGAACAAACTTGACATTTCTGGAGTTTTCTTGGAAAAACTAGTGTGTTGACAGTTTTCTCTGCACTTGTAATGTTGTTATAAGCCTCACTGAATTTGTGCCATGGACTTGACATTCTCCGCAGCAGCCATAGCAGAAAGCTACTTGAAAATCCACTATTTGAGCTTTTCTATCCTCTGCTATCTCCTCTTCTATCCTCTTCTATCTCCCTTTCTTTCTCAGTTCAGGTTAAAGTATATTGGAGACTGCTATTTTAGCTATTTGCTAATAGATATTTGCTATGATCATATTTATGTCTTTGCAAGCTTCACTGAAAACCATCAGACCTGTTTGGTCATCTTTCTAACTGGTCAATAATGAAATGCACTGTCCTTCCTTCTCAGATTTCATGAACAGTGTGTTCAAACAATAACTGCCCCCTCTTTATAATTAGAAAAGGCAGTATATTTCATTATGCTTCTGCCGCAGAAGTGGTATTCAGCATGTTCTGACTTGTTCTGGAGAACTGGTAGCCAAATTTCTGAGTAGTTCGGAGAACTGGTGTTCTCTGTGTTGTGATGGAGAACTGGCGGAAAACGCGTTGTGATGCATCCAATCATCAACCTGAAGAGGAACTGCCTAACATAGAAAGTTGTTTTGTTAAAATGGCCTTCTCTTATAGGTTCTGTGTAGCTATCTGGAGAAGATCTAAAGGCATACAACAGATTGGGAAAGAGATCTTGTATTTAAACCCATATGCAGTTTTCCTGAACTGGATAGGATGGTTTTGCAGGACATGTCTAAATTTAATTGATGAAATAAATTTAGATTTTTTTTCATGACAGTTCTGAAAGTCATGACTTTCAGAGTAGAAATTCTGCAGAAATTCTGATGAAGGACTGAAGTATATGATTCTATTGGCTCTCATTTATGCTTTATTTAAATGTCAACATAAGACCATGTGAACTTGAGTATAAGATGTTAATGATACTTTAATTAAAGAATTCTTTCAACCATATTTTCAAAGTCACGGGTTAATCTGATTAATCTGCCAAGACTCACAAAATTTATGCAGAATCTCTCTCTCTCTCCTCTCCCCCTCCCTCCCTCTCTTTTATTCTCTCATCCTTCCTCCCCCTGTCTCATTCTCCCACTCAAATGTGAAAATAGTGTTTGGACTTTGGATCTCATTCACAATCAGGATACATAAGAAGCTTGATAAATTTTCAATGATACCATTATATTTGATAGCTTGACAATGTTTTCCTTCAGTCAACAAGGATTATATTTTCCTATTATGGCTGCAATCTTTTCTCTTTTCCTATCTATTGTCAATAATATGACTATCTTTTTCAACTGCAAGATTGAAGATCTTATTTCATGGACCTTTCATATGATCCATAAGTTATTTATTTTTATCGAAATGCATTCAGATACGTCTCTCTTTTTATTAGATAGAATCAATATATTTTACAATAGTTGTTTATGCTATTCTTTTGTAGCCTACAGAAATCTATTCCTATATGTTTACAATTCTGCATCCTGAACATCATCTTTCATTAGCTGAGCTTCAAACTATTGACAATTTCAGACACAAACTCTTGTCAAGCAGCATTATTGCTCAGCATCTTAAAAATATTTTTTAAAAACAAAAACAGTACTATCATTTTCTTGACAACGCAGTAGAAATGTTTGCTACCATCACTTTTCAAAAATAATTTCTCCTACTTCAATCTAATTACGAATCCCAGATTTCCAAATAGTCTCTGATTCTATCTATGTGGTCATCAGAATTTCTGCAGAATTTCTACTCTGAAAGTCATGACTTTCAGAACTGTCATGAAAAAAAATCTAAATTTATTTCATCAATTAATCAATCCTCCTTAACACGACAGCCAAAACAATTTCAGACAGATACTTCAGAACAGATTTGTAGAGAAGGAATCCAACTGATCAGCCTCAACCTACAACAGTTCATTTAGTGACTGTTCAAAGTTACAACGGCACTGGAAAAAAGTAACATGAAGACCTTTGCAGCCTCCCCATGACTATGTGATCAAAATTTAGATGCTTGGCAACTGGTTCATACTTACAACCATTGCTATGTCCCAAGGCCATGTGATCACTCTTTGTGACCTTCTGACAAGCAAAGTCAAAATATTTACCATTTAACATTCAACCTGATACTGAATTGTGTCTAATTTTGTTTCTATCCTATTCAAATTGAAATTAACAGTGAAGGAGTTCTCAGTTCTGACGGAGATATTTCCAGGACAAATAAAACGCCCTTGGACTACACAAAGGATTTCAGACTGCCAATGTGGGAATATCCCTATGGCAAAATACGAAGCCATTTTTGACATTTTGACATATTTATGACTGTCATAGCATCTCCATGGTTATGGGATTAAAATGTGGACACTTGACAACTGGCATTTATTTTTGTCTGTTTCTTGGTTCCAGGGTTATGGGATCACCATATGCAATCTTCTCATCTGGCTTCCAGCAAGCGAAGTCAATGGAAAAAAAACCAAATTCTAACAACCATGTGATTTTTCTTGGCCAGGGGTGTCAAACTTGATTTAATTGAGGGCTGCATCAGGGGTTGTGCTTGACCTCAAGGGACTGGGTGGGCATGGCCAGGTCAGATGTGGTCAACTCAATGTCACTCATGTTGGGGCACTTATTGTGGTCTGGGAAGTGCTGGGGGGAAGGGGGGAAATCCATTGTCTCCAGCAGAGGAAGGCAAAACCAGGGAGAGTACCAAACGTTTGTCCCCAGACAAGCTTCACAGTTCCTCAGGCTGCCTCCTGCAGCCCTCTGCCAGTAAAAATGGAACCTAGGCTACCACAGGTGCAGAGGTGGAAAGTGAGCTCCTTTTTTGCTTGCAGAGGCACAGCGGGCCAGTCCTTCACTGTTTCCAGGGCTGCCCAGTGGGCCAGATCTCAGCATCCTGTGGGCTCGAACTGGCCCATGTGCCTTGCGTTTAACACTTCTGCTCTGGGCAAAAAAAAAAAAAAAAGCTAGGGCTCACTTAACTACTGTTCATGTAATAATGTAAGTTCCAGTTCCAGTTGTGATTGTAAGTCAAGGACCACTAGGTGAAACTTTGTTTTAACTCAAAATATGTGCACCTAAGAATTCATATCAGCACAAAATAGTCCAATAAAAGTAAATAGTCCAACAAAAGTAAATAGTCCAACAAAAGTAAATAGTCCAACAAAAGTAAATAGTCCAACAAAAGTTGGTGGCTTCAATCATACTTGGAAGAAGACACATTTCTCTTGAGTCGAATCTTAGCATTTTACTATAGGATGCAAAAATAACAACTCTTCCTTTCCCTTCTTATTTTTATTATGATGTGACAGAATATCATATCACAGAACACTTCCCAGTATAATGTCAATATTCTTTGTTAAATTAGAACACCAGCAATTTTATGATGCTTAAGCCTTATGGAAATCATGTTTTTTTTTAGTAGTATAGCAGTAGAGTCCAATCCACAATAATGGATATAGTTCAATGCATTAAGACACATACTTTATTATGAAGACCAGTAAATTTACGACTGCAATATATATGAATGCAGTGGAATTCATTTTCTATGTAAAAATATGAATTAAATAACATATCCTTCTTTCCTTCCTTCCTCCCTCTCTCCCTCCCTTCTTCCTTCCTTTCCTCCCTCCTATTACTTCCTACTTTGAAGAAAATTAATGCATTACATTAAGTTTTTGAGAAACAAGTTTTCTTTCTCCTTTTTAAAATATTGTGCAAAGTTGCTAAATTTTTTGGCAGGGAACAGAGAATAAGCATAAATTATTTTGCATGTTTCTATTCCAAATCTCATCATGTAAGTCCTCTCCCAGAAACAATATACCCCCGGGGCTTGGTTGAGCACTTCTTATCTTCAGTAATGATTTCATAGCCTCCTCCTCCCCTCTGCCCCAGATTTTATCTGTCTTCATCAAGAACATTAGTTGATGAATGGCTGAGAAGGGTAGACATAAAAGAAGGTGCTGGGAGTCATGCTGTCTCCTAGAAACCAGACAGCAAATAGCTTTCAACAACTGTTTCAGAGTCCCAAAGTACCCTTCAGCTTAACACTCTCTCAAAATGTAATATTGCCTATATTTTTTAGTTGTCCACCAAGACTGGCAAGGCATGGATGAGAACCCCATAATTTTTCTGGCTGTCCTTTTTGGTGACAATACATTGAGCAACCTGGGAATGAGTGGAAAGGGGACAAAGAGGCACAGAGAACATTGTTAGTTTAGTTAAGATGAAATTGTTTGCTCTCTGCAAATATTTTTTAACAGTTTATTCAGGGCAGTGGTTTCTCAGGGTGTACTAACTTCTTCTGGAGACAATGGAATGTTATATAGTGCTTCTCCCTTTAGACTGGAATCCCTAAGTAATATGGTAACCGTGGTAGGTTTCTTCAACAGGCATGATACTCTTTCATGTCAGATAAAAGAAAAATCACCTTCAAGTTTAGCTTGACTCCTATATCCATGATGTTTGCATAGCAGCATTACTGGTGGAGTTTGATGTTGTCATTTAAATTTAGGCTGTGGTGAAAGTATTTTCTTGGCGATATCAAATAAGAGTTTGAATTAGCTTTGATCCTGCTCAGCTTTTCAGAATCAATCAAGGAATGTCTGAGACTTTATGTGGATACTTTTTTTAACTTATGTAGATGAATATAATTGTACTTTATAAAACACATAGCTATAGTGGGTGGCTTCAATGTAAGAAGGCTGTGCATGATCTGAAAATGATTCGGAAGGAGGACTTTGAACCTTGCAGATATGCAACTATTTTTGCAATGCACTAAAGCAAGACTTTTTTTTCAGGCTTCTGTCTATCTCTTGGGGGTGGGGGGGAGAAAGGATGTCCAAAGGTTCCTTTCTCTATTCTGGGGTTTTACCTCCATGCTGCTCATCCTAAATACATGCAGAACTCCGAAGGCAGAAAGTTTGAGATTCTACTTTTTTATGCATCAATTGCTATTCAAGCATGGTATTACACATATGGGTTATGTAAAACATTTTTGCCCACAGTATTCTTGTCTCTTCAAATGGGTAATCATTAAGATCGTAGTTTCCCTGCACTTTCATGAAAGAGATAACCTGCCTATTTATCCCATTCTTCTTTCATTGTTGATCTTCTTGCTTATTTATTATAGATGTAATATTGATTGTCAGGCAAAATATCAGAATAGGCTACTTTCCAAAGTTGGTTTTCCTACTACACAGACACAACTGATGAGATATAATGCCAGGTTTGGAGGCACAGCTCAGAGTTTTAGATGTTTTGGTAATGCTATAGCAACACTCTGGTTAGGCTGCTACCATTGGATTATAGCAGAAGCTTCTTAAAGAGAGGAATGGAGTATTTATAATGGAATTCAAACACCAGATTGCAAAAACTTGGGCCCATCCAAATATTAGAATTTCTAAGTAAGACGTACTGTTATTGCCATTCAATTCCTTCAAAAGAGATAAGCATCTTATTTTAATCAGGCTTTAAATTTCATTTCTCTCTGTTGTTCTTCCTCTCTCTCTCTCTCTTAAAAAGAAAATTCCGTGAATCCTCTGACAAAGCTACAAAGAATCTGATACCAGTTTTATAAGATGTGAGAAAACGGTAGGGAGGATGATCTGTATGCCCTCAGCAATGATGGCATTTTATCTTGCTGAGCCTATCTCTTCTTTCTGTGTACCCCAGGTTAAGGCTGTAATCCTTTCTTTGTGCTATCACAAGCATTCCCACAGCAACAGATTATGATGTCACGAGTAAAGATTTATAGTTCTCTAACATTTGGGGGGGCGGAGGGAAGGACTCCTCTGTGAGATAGACCAGGCTGCAAATGCTTTTCTGCATTAAATTGTTCCTCTGGGAGGAACTTGGTTATGGTGAAGTTATATTTTAGCAAGCCAACAAATGTGTAGATAAAGTGTGGCTGAATCTGAGAGATTCATCATAGTCTGCAAAAAGTTATTTGTAAATCCAGAAGAACAATTTTAACACATGTCTCCAGAATACCCAGAGTGAATAACAGCCAACAGCAATCAGCTCTACCCACCAAATCACCTTTATCTCACCCTTGATAGCCGTAACCATTTTCAATCAAGGGGCAATAAAACACATTTGATTATTCATCCACTTGTAAAGAATAGTTGCAGTGACAGTGCATTAAGCCCCATGCTTATCACTAGTGCTATTTCCATGCACAAAGAAATGCGATCTCAACTTCTGTATATATTTCATTCTATTCTTGTTACATTGCTGTATCTTTTGAATCCTGATATGTCAGTACATGACAATTACTCTGTAAGAAAAAAATTTTAAGAAGCATATTTGTTTTTTAATTCTCTTCCCATGTCTTTGTTGCTATGCCATCTAAGTACATAGATTCTACCAGTTTGAACAATGACAGCTTTCAGTGGAATACTTTATATGTAAACATAACTCTCATTGGATTCAAGGAGATTTATTGCTATGTCAATATAGAAAGGGCTGAAGTCATAATTATGACTGGCCATCAAAAAAGCAGTCAGATGATTCTCTAGCTCTTGAGCTCATACCTAAAAATAGAATGGCTCCTGAAAATGATTCGTCAGTGGAATTTCATTAGTAGATTCAACCAAAGTCCAAACTTGGTGGAACAAAGTCCTGCTTTCTCCCAATCATTCTTCCTGTTGTTGCTTCTGGCATTCTTTTCCTTCTCTTTCCCAAGCAGTAGATTTCCAGAGAATGGATAGATAACTCTTATTAGATTGATTCAGAGTGTCTTTGACAGTAGCTTTTTGTCACACATGGCTCTCAAGACACTGACTGTTACCCATGTGCTAATAACATAGGATACCAGTCTTCACAGATTCTATAAGAGCAGATTGAAAAAGTACACACAAATGTACAACAGAAAAAGAAAATTTGCAGACCATATTGCCCATCATGGTGGTTACATGGAACACATCTGGATTCTGAAAACTGTGCTTAAACATTTCTCCCAGGACACTCTAACATAGAAAATGGTGTAGGTTAAATCTCACAGTTTTTTTTTTAAAGTTTGTTTGATCATTGTTTGGGGAGCTTACAGCATGTCTGGTCATTAGATTTTGATTTATTACTAGTTTCAGAAATAATGGACATTTCTACACTGACTAGCTTCTATTTGGTTGAAACCATTTATCAGAGTTCTCCTGAGACATAAACAGGGTATAAATGAGTCTGGACAGAATTTCTAAGACTTATTTGAGAGATCTCCTGATTAAAGAAATAGCCTAATATTATATAAAAGAAATAATATAAAATACACAAAATAAATTCTTCCATGTACATACATATACCACAACTTAATTTTATTCTTTTTTTCTGATTCTTTATTCATTTATTTTGATTCAACTTTAATAAATATGGAATTATGCTTAACTTAGGGCTCCTGTCATAAACAGATACAGGATGAAGTAAAATCCCTGCCATTATTTTACTACCATGGTCAGATGCTAATTTTTAATAGGTTCCATATTTGGAACTGAAAAAACATGAATGTTTTTCTTTCACCATTTTCTATCTCTTTTTTGTTTATGCATTATGATTTCAAAACTCATAATGCCCTAATTGCACTGGTTCAGGAGAGTGTCATATTCTGGTCTGAGTGATGTTGGTTATACATTTTTTTAAAAAAATGATGAGAAAAATGCAAATAATAGCTCTTAATGGAAAAACCACTGTTGTTAAGAAAAGATTGGTGAAATGCAAATAATAGCTGTTAGTGGAAAAACCACTGTTATTAAGAAAAGATTGGTGAAAGATTCATTATGAAAGAAGATATGAATAGGACTATTGATTATCAATAGCATATTTTTCTTAATGATCCTAAAAGGCTATTCTGATTCATAAATAATTCTGGGTATGTATATGCATATTGTCTTGAGAAGCATGGTGGAGACCAGGAAAAATACACATACTCTAACAAGATGCATACTCTAACCAGGTGCAGAAGTACACAAGAAACACATGGGGAAGAGAACTGATCCCTCTCTTTTTGAGCCATTAGATTCTTAGCCTGGGGTATGCAATATTTTTGTTGGCAGAGTTGAATTTCTTGGAAGGTTTGAATGTTTTTTTTTTTGTCATAGGCTTCTTTTAAAATTTATTGCAGTTTTCCCTTGTTAAAATGGCAATTTTAGCAATTACAGTTAGTTTTGAAGGCCACAAAATGTGGCAGAATGTAGAACAGAGTCATAGAAAGAATAAAGAAACAGTTCAGCTTGAAATCTTTGGTATGAGGGAAAAGAGCAAAGGCAGCTTCTCTCTAGCCTTTAATATGACAGTAGTAGTAGTTTTGCAGATTTGTACTTTAGTCTGTCAAGATTCCTGTCTATAGATCAGCAACAATAAAGAAACTACTCTGAGGTAGCTTCTCATATCATTCTTGGTTCCTTGAGCCTGTCACAAAAAAGGAACTTGGGATCATAGGTAAACTTAACTCAGAGCAAATCTAGACAACTCGTGGTTTTCCACAAGTGGGTGAATCATAGCAATCAGTATAATTAGCCATATTGCCTAAGATTGCTAGGCCTAGTTTAGGAATTTTTGGAAGGCCACAATACTTTTATTGCTTCTTTAGAAATCACTGGCCACAACATTAGAAGCTTTTCCCATCCTCTCCTTTCTTGTAGCTTCCATTGATCTCTGCTCTTCCCTCCCTTCAAAGTTCTGCAAAATTTCTGTCTTTCTCTCAGCAGAGGCTGTGAACTAAGGTATATTTGCAAATATAGCTCACTGCTTTTGCTATAACTATGACTCATAGTTCCTGATGTGATTGATAGACTCAGTACACCTCTTCTTCGTTCCCAAGCCCTGCCTGCCCCCTTATTGCATTTTTCCCTACACCTGCCTGCCAAAGGCATACTATAAAATTGCGTCAGCCACATCCTGTTGCACCTTTGAAATCACTGGTTACAGGGATTAGTTTCCAAAATGCAATTCTTCTGATGGAGCAACTGAAAAGAAAACACTGCCTGCTCCACAAAACACCTGCAAGCAATTTGTTATATCACCCAAGGTGACAGATACTTGAGGCCTTTGCCTTAAGGGGCAATCTTTTTCAATCCATCACAGGTTTCACCTTGTATGGATAGACCTAACAGACAATTAAATAATAATAATTTTACATTCCACTTCCCTTTATGACTTGGGCCTCACCAATCTTCAAAAATGTAGGTCCATTTGTACACAAAGGATAAGCTGTAGTATAAGATCAAACTTCATTTAGAGAAGAAAGGTCTCGGTCTAGTCATCAATATGGAATCTCATTTACTGCAGAATTATACATTAAGATAAAAGAGATAAATGAAGGAAATGGCTTTGGAGGCTGCCCATGAAATAATTTATATTTTTTTCAGCCATTCTGTAGAAACAAGGCATAGAATGGTTTAAAAAAAAACACTGTCAATGGGTAATTATCCAACAGAGTTCACACAAAGAGCTAGAATTTAGAGGTGAATTCCTCCCCTTGATTTTTCAATGTTTGATATGCTCAGAAAACTATGGTACATAAAAATCACAGGTATTTATGAAGGTAGTAGCAGAGCTGTAATGTATTTTGTGAATGTGATTGTATTTACATATTAACTCCCCCTTAAAGATTCTTGTACTGGGGCTTTTGGTCTGGTCCAGTGTAACAATCATCTCTGAATGCTGTTGCATGAAAGCTTGAGTGGGAGAAGTATTGCTGGATAGGTCTTGGACACTTTTTCACAGAAGGAGGTGCTTATCAAGCCAAGATTATATTATATACCATTTGAATAAAAATTAGTATTGCATGAAATCAGAATGTAGTTGGTATAATATTTTTTGATGGGCTATCTAGGCCAGAACTGAGGAACTATAAAAAGGCACAACTGTATGATCCATCTTTTCTCTCGTTGATACATGTGATATGTGTATATAATAATGTTGTCAGACCCAAAATCAGGAGTGACACACGGCAGTTCTTTCAAGATATGTTCTTTATTATTTCAGCTTTATAGATAAAATCATGCCAGACTGAAACTCTACTATCTGCATGTTCCATATATTTTTGAACTCTTAAGGAAATGCTGTCTTCACCTTGTTTCTCTCTTACCTGATATTTGGGCCTCTTACTTCTCTGGAATGCAACCTTCCCATCTCCTCATCACATTCTGTCACAGATATCTGTGACACTTATCAGAAAATGTGAGCTCTGATCACATGGTTGTGCTCTACCATCTTGGTTCCTTTGGGCCCTTTTGCAGCTACTTCTAGATCTGTAGATTGTGTGCCATGAATATGTTGTGATTTATTTAGTAATGCAAGATTGTGAAATATGAGCACAACATGTAAACCCAAACACTAATGAATATGCACACACCAGATAAATTTCCCCTAAGGCAAAAGATTTATACAGACTGAAGAGAAATCAGAATATATTTACTATCTGGTAAAAAAGCTAAAGAATCTTATGCTTGTAATATTATTTTCAACATTCTTATCAATCTGAATAATAGCATGTTAAGGCTGTGTCACACTGCCCAACGGATGCAAAAAGGACACAACGGAAGAGAAAAATGTTACATCCGTTGTATCCGCGCTCAAAAGGGGCAAAAATATGCATAATTGGAGCGGATAACACGAACGCGGGGAGGACGCTAGGCGGATGCAAAGCGGATGCGGAACGGAAGCACAGCGGATGGAAGCGGATGGCGCATCCGCTAGGCTTCCGGGGGGCCTCAGCAAAGCGGATGCAGAACGGATGAAGCGGATGCAGAGTGGATGCACAGCGGATGAAGCGGATGCAGAGGAGAAGCCTAGTGGATGCACAGCGGAAGCCTAATGGATGCCTGGTGTTAATTGCGCATGCGGGGGGGATGCATTGCACAAGCCCCCCGGATATAAAGGGAAGCAGCTCGCACGTGGCCAGCATTCCGAGGAAAGACCTGCTGCTGGATACCTCGAGTTCTTGCCTGCATGTCTGCCTGCAATCCTGCCTCCCAGCCTGCCTCCCAGCCTCCTGGGCAGCCTCCCTGCCAGCCTTGCTGCCAGCTTCCCTTCCAGCCTCCCTTCCAGCCTTGCTGGCAGCCTGCCTTCCAGCCTCCCTGCCAGTCTTGCTGCCAGCCTGCCTTCCAACCTCCCTGCCAGCCTTGCTGCCAGCCTGCCTTCCAGCCTCCCTGCCAGACAGTCTGTCTGCCAGCCTTGGTGCCTGCCTTCCTGCCAGCTTTCCTGCCAGGCTTCCTGCCAGGCTTCCTGCCAGGCTCCCTGCCAGCCAGCAACCCCACAACCATGGGGAAGAAGCGAAAGTCTCAGCAACCTGCCGCCATCCCTGGCAAGAGGGACAGGGCCATCCTTCCGCCCCATGTCCCTGACTCATCTTCTGCTGGGGCTTCTGCTGCTTGGGCTCGCTCTTCTGTTGCTGGAGCTTCTGCTGTAGATGCTCCTGGCAGTGGTGCTTCTGCTGCTGCGTACTCTGCTGAAGCTGCTCCTGCTCCTGCTGGTCCTGCTGGTCCTTCTCGTTCTGCTTGTGCTCCTGGTCTTGCTGACCCTGCTGCTGGTGCTTACTCTGCTGCTGCTGATCCTGGTCTTGCTGCTGCTGCTGCTGCTGCTGCTTATGATCCTGCTGGTGATTATGCTGCTGCTGCTGCTTATGATCCTGCTGGTGATGCTGCTGCTGCTGCTGCTGCTGCTGCTGTTGATGTGGAGGAGCAGCCCGTACAACCTGGAAGCCCCTCTGATGAGGGCCCATCTGGTCCTGCCAAAGGGAGGAAGAGGCGTATGCAACAACGGGAGAGGAGGCAGTACTACACTGAGGAGGTGCACGAGGATGAGGTGCTGGAGTGGCTGAGAGAGAACAACTATCTGTGGCGGAAGGGACACCAGCTGTACAGGGACACCAAGCAGAAGCAGGCTGCTTGGAGAGAGAGGGCGGAGAGTATGGGATAAACTTCGGAGGGGCTTCTCGGCTGGTGGAAGCACATGCACACCTGGTACGGGAAGCTGCACCGCAAAAAATCTGGCCAGACCACGGTTAAGCTGACGGACAGAGAGAACTATGTCATGGCCAAGTGCTACTTCCTGGAGGGTGAGGTCCGCCACCGAGGAGCACCAGGAGCCCAAATCTCTACCGTCTCTCTCTGGCAGCCTGCTGGGAGCCAGTCCTCTGGCGGCCGAGAGTCAGTCCCTGTCTCCATGCAGGTATCTGTGGAGCGTGCCACGGTGGAGAACCCCTGGGCAGGTGTTGAAAGCGTGGTGGAGAGCGAGGAGGACTCCCTGGTGCGGTGGGAGAAAGGAGACATTGAGTCCACCGCTGCCGAAGTCGCATCCACCCACACCTCCGCCTCCACAGTAAGGCAGAGAGCCGGACCGCAGGAGGGGCAGAGCCACAAGATCCTGGTGGAGATCAGGGACACCATCCGCACCATCATAGGTCTCCTCTCTCAGCTGGTCCCCATCGAATCCTCCTCCTCCAACCGCAAGCCCTTCCTCAATTATGTCAATCAGACCCTCAAGGAGATGCATGATCCCCAGTACCAGGTGGTGAAGGAGAGGATCACCACACTGCTTAACAACCCTCCAGACCCAGAGGCACCTGCTCCCACCCAGTCCAGGTCTGCTCCTCCACCCCAGGTGATGTCCCTCCCATACCAAGCCTTCCCACACCCCCTCACTTACCAGGGCTACAGCTACCCCGAGGTCCAGCAGCACAGACAGCAGCCCTTACAGATGCAGGCACAGAGTCATCGGGCGACACCGTTGCCACTGGTTCCAATGATGCCACCGATGCCAACCACAACAGTCCTCACCCCGCTGCAGACCAGGCAGCCCCACTACACTGCTCCTTCCTCCATCCCACAGCCAAGCCCGGCCTCAGTACATCTGTCCTCAGTACTGGGGCTGAAACCCCATGGCATGGAGGAAGGACCTCTCAGCATCACGGGGCGGAGCCAGCTGTCCGACACCTTCCTCAACACACCGTCCCTGTTGTCCTCTCGGGGCTAGGCACTCCAATAACACCTCAGACCAGCACTGCAGCAGCACCCACCTCCACAGCACCTGCTCCCTAACACCTTAGACTGGGCACACACCTCCGAGTGACCAAGAGGAGTGCAAGAGACTGGCTGCCTGGATATTTGTGGACTTTATTTGGACACTTGACTAGGGTCATGTTTATTTTACAGCTTGTTATTAATAAAGTTTATCTTTGTTTCACACACTTGCTTCATTAATTTTTTTTTTTGAAGTCTGGGTGGAAACTTTTAGAAATGGTTTAGCCTTTGCATGCTTGTGGGATGGGTTAAGATAGCAGTGGAATGGGCAGGGATACCTTTGGGATGGGTTAAGATAGCAGTGGGATGGGAAGGGATACCTGTGGGATGGGAAGGAATACCTGTGGGATGGGGAGGGATACCTATGGGATGGGTAATAGTTGTGGGATAGATAAACCTCCAGTGCAAGCATAGTGGGACTGTATGGTCCACTCTCCCAGGTGCCACACCTACGGCCCTTTATTATCAATAATAATGTAATAATTATCCACACATGTCAACACAAACACAACTCTTTATTAAACGCCCTGTTCATTGAAGGCCAACCAAACATACATGGCTCAATCTCATCTGTGTGATGAGACAGGCTGATGGAAGCATCCATTAAGCATCTACCATCCTGTCTTGCCACTCCACTGCTCCTGTCTCAGGAGGTTGCGCTGCTCTTCCCTTCACGTGAGGCTCTGTTGGGGCCTTGCACATCCTCAGTGTGTATCAGGTTTCGCCCTTGCCTCCATTCCCCAGGCTGCATATCCCCATTGCCTTGCTGGAGGTCCACGAGCCTGTTCTGCAATACTGCGTAGCGGGTGCGCATGAGATTGTGCAGGATTCAGCAAGCTTCCACAATCCTCCTCACGGTCGCTGGGCAATGCTGCATGGTGGTGAGAAGTACCTGGAACCTGTTGGCCAGGATGCCAAAGGCGTTCTCCACCACCTGCCTTGCCCTGGACAGCCTGTATTTGAAGATCCTCTCTTCACGGGTGAGGTATCTGGAAGTGTAAGGCTTCATGAGGTAGGTTCTCAGGGAAAAGGCGTCATCCCCCACGATGAAGTAGGGCACATCTTGTGTGTCGTTGGGCAGCGGTTCTGGATCTGGGAAGCCCACGATGAGGTTGCGTTCCAGCTCCTCCTTGAAGTGACTGGTGTTGTATACCTGGCCATCTGAAGCTGACCCGTTGCCTGAAGCATCGATGTACATGAACTTTTAGTCAGCATCGACCATGGCGAAGAGGATGATGCTGAAGAAGCCCTTGGAGTTGAATTAAGTGGACCCCGACTTGGGTGGTGCTTTGCAGGCCACGTGCTTGCCATCTATGGCTCCAACGGTGTGTGGTAAGTTCCATTTCTGATACAACTGCTCTGCAACTTTCTTCCAGCCTTCTTCAGTGGAGGGATACTGGAGGAGCTCCTCCTTGTATTCTTCGATGATGGCCTGCACCACTTCTCTGACCACAATGCTGATGGTGTTGGATGGCACCCTCCAGCCGTACTGCATGGTCCTATAGGTGGTCCCTGAGGCAAGGTGGTGCAGAGTGAGTGCCACCTTGAGCCCAGGTTCCAGGCTGGGCTGGAAGCTGGTGTTTACCTTGGTCAACCTGGGTGTCAGGCACTACACAACTTCGTCAAACATGGCTGGAGGCATCCTCATGAACCTCTGGAACGCCCGAGTGTCTTCGTTCCTGAGCTCCACCATCAGCTTATTGTACAGTCCATCCTCTGCTCTTCTGGCGAACCATCTTCAGACCCAGACTCTTTTTGGCTGCCTCTTTTTCTTCTCGCAGTAGAGTTCACAGAGCCTGCAGATGGCTTCGCACTGTTGCAGAATGATGGTGGCTGCCGAAAGGACTTTGTTACAATCCACGGTGGACATGACTGGATGCTGTGGAAGAGGAAGAGTCAGATGAAGGCTGCAGAGGTCTGCACCGCTGGGCTGCTGTTCTGAAAGTGAGATGCAGATGAGTTTCTCCCCCTTTTTATAGGAAATATATTTTTTCCGCTAGGCATCCTCTAGGCATCCTCTAGGCATCCTCTAGGCATCCTGTAGACAACCTTAATATCCGAGATAGGTCCCCTCTGCGAACATTTTTTCCATTTTAAACTCTTTGTTTCCATGCTGCATCCATTCTGCATCCATTCTGCATCCGTTCTGCATCCGTTCTGCATCTGTTCCGCTTCCTCCCCATGTCCGGACGGATGGAGTTGCGCGGATGCATAGCGGATGCCTAGCGGATATAGCGGATGCATAACAGATGCCCTGCAGATGCGTAGCGGATGCGTAGCAGATGCAGAACAGATGAACTGGATACATTTTCTGCGCAAAAGTTTTGGGCAGCCCAAAACTTTCGGAGCGGATGAAACGTCAATAAACGGATGCTGGACAGATAGAGAGGAAGCAAAACGGAGGCAGTGAGTACATCGCGTTTTCGAACGGATGGCAAGGTTTTTGTCCGTTTTACATCCTCTTTGCATCCGTTGGTGCAGTGTGACAGGGGCTTTAATAAATTTTAAATATATGGTACAAAAACAACATATGGAAATAACACAATGTACTGAAATTTATATATATATGTTTTCTTAAGTTTTCGCGGGTACTTAAACCCCTGTCACACTGCACCAACGGAGGCAAAGAGGATGTAAAATGGACAAAAAAGCTTGCCATCTGTTGGTTAACGTGATGTACTTACTGCCTCCGTTTTGCTTCCTCTCTATCCGTCCAGCATCCATCTGTTGACATTTCATCCACTCAGAAAGTTTTGAGCTGCCCAATTCGTCCATTATGCATCTGCTATGCATCCGCTACGCATCCGTTCTGCATCCATTGTGCATCCGCTATATCTGCTAGGCATCCGTTCCGCATCCGCGCAACTTGCATTCGCTCGGACGCAGGGAGGAAGCGGAACAGACGAAGAACGGATGCAGAATGGATGCAGAACGGATGCAGCATGGAAACAAAGCGTTTAAAATGGAAAAAATGTTCACAGAGGGGACCTATCTCGGATATTAAGGATGTCTAGAGGATGTCTAGAGGATGCCTAGAGGATGCAAAGGGACACCTATAATGCCTATAAAAAGGGGGAGCAACACATCTGGATCTCACTTTCAGAACAGCAGCCCTGCGGTGCGGACCTCTGCAGCCTTCATCTGACTCTTCCTCTTTCACAACATCCAGTCATGTCAACCGTGGATCCTAGCACGGTCCTTTTGGCAGCCACCATCCTTCTGCAACAGAGCAAAGCCATCTACAGGCTCTATGAACTCTGCTACGGGAAGAAAAAGAGACAACCAAGAAGCCTCTGGGTACGAAGATGGTTCGCCAGAAGAGCAGAGTACAGACTGTACAACAAGCTGATGGTGGAGCTCAGGAACGAAGACACTCGGGCATTCCAGAACTTCATGAGGATGCCTCCAGCCATGTTTGACGAAGTTGTGCAGCGGCTGACACCCACTGATGAGATTGGGCTATGTATGTTGAGTGGCCCTACAATGAACAGGGCATTTAATAAAGAGTTGTGTTTATGTTGACATGTGTGGATGATTGATTATATTGTTATTGATAATAAAGGGCCATAAGTGTGGCACCTGGGAGGGTGGACCATACAGTCCCACTATGCTTGCACTGGAGGTTTATCTATCCCACAGCTATTCCCCATCCCAAAGGTAGACCTGCCCATCCCAAAGGTATCCCTGCCCATCCCACAGCTATCTCAACCCATCCCACAGCTATCTTAACCCATCCCACAAGCATGCAAAGACTTAAACCATTTCTAAAAGTTTCCAGCAAGACTTTATTAAAAAAAAGAAAAGAAGCAAGTGTGTGAAACAAAAATAGACTTTATTAACAACAAGCTATAAGACAAAAATGAGTCTCTGGCACTTTTCTTGGTCGCTCAATCTCAGGGATGAAGGGTCCAGGTGCTGTGGAGGTGGCTGGTGCTGGAGTGCTTGTCATCAGCTCCTCTAGAAACAGAAGCAGCTGAAGCCCCAGTCCCAGAAGAGTGAGCCCGTGCTGCAGAAGCCCCAGCAGAACCAGAGTGAGGGCCAGGGGGCGGGATGGTAGCCCTGTCCCTCTTGCAAGGGCTTGCAGCAGATGGCTGAGGCTTGCTGTGCTTCAGCATGGTTGTGGGGTTGGTGGCTGGCAGGGAGGCTGGCAGGAACCAAGGCTGGCAGGAAGGCTGGCAGGGAGGCTGGCAGGAAGGCTGGCAGGAAAGCAGACAGCAAGGCTGGCAGCAAGGCTGGCAGCGAGGCTGGCAGGGAGGCTGGTAGTAAGGCTGGCAGCAAGGCTTGCAGGCAGACATGCAGGCAGACATGCAGGCAGACATGCAGGCAGGACAGGCAAGGCAGTCGATGTGTCTGAAAGCAGGTCTTTCCTCTGAATGCTGACCTGCTTCCGAGCTGTTTCCGTAATATCCGCGGGGCTGACGCAATGCATTCTCCCCGCATGCGCAATTAACGTTCGGCATCCGCTAGGCTTCTACTGTGCATCCGCTCTGCATCCGCTTCATCCGCTCTGCATCCGCTCTGCATCCGCTGTATCCATTCCGCCTCCTCTTTGCTGAGGTCCCCCGGAAGCCTAGCAGATGTGCCATCCGCTCCCATCCACTTCCATCCGCTGGGCTTCCATTCCATATCCACTTTCCATCTGCCCTGCGTCCTCCCCCCGTCCGTGTTATCCGCTCCAGTTATGCAAATTTTTGCCCCTTTTGAGAGCAGATAACAACGGATAGAACATTTTGCTCGTCCGTTGTGTCCGTTTTGCATCCGTTGGGCAGTGTGACAGGGCCTTTACATGTATGGTATTCAGCTTTGTTCAGGTATTTTCCCATGTCATCATAATTGTGCTTTTAAAGTTGTAGCAACGTTTCGGCAGAATCTCATCTGCCATCATCAGGCTTCTGTATTGTACACAGACAAACTGTATTTTACACAGACAAACTATCTAATCTACACAGACGAACATAATACAGAAGCCTGATGATGGCAGATGAGATTCTGTCGAAATGTTGCTACAACTTTAAAAGCACAATTATGATGACGTGGGAAAATACCCAAACAAAGCTGAATACCATACATATATGTATATGTATATATATTTGTATATGTATATGTATATACGTATGCAGGTTTTGGCATGTTTGAGTCTTTCCCTATGTAAGTTTGAGAGTATTTTGGCAACTTTCCGATGAGGTTCCATTCGCCATGTTCAGGCTGGTGATTTCGGCTTCATGCTTGTGTGAGCAAAGCGTGATCGGAGCTGCCGTCTCTCTGTAAATACTGATGGGAAGATGTGGTGTGCTGGCTCTATTGTAAGCGGGCTGGTTGGCTGTGTTGTTATTTCTTGATTGGTTGATGGAGTTGATGTTTGCAGATTGGTTGGGTTTTTTGTAAGAACCTGTTGGCTGAAGTATTGACTGTGTGTCCATCAGCTTCCTGTGTTGTAAGGACCTTGGTAATGGGCTGTGTAATGACCTTCTGAGTTCTATTGTTGTGACATCCTGGGTCTTGTGCTATAATCTCCTGGGTCATTGGGTGTGTTGCAACATCCTGAAGCTTTGTGGTGTAACCTCCTGAGTTCCATGATGTGATATCCTGAGCCAGTGGGTGTGATGTTGCAGCTTCCACAAAAGCAAAATCACTGGCTTGATCCACAAACACACTGACACATAATGGAGACCTAAAAGATGAACAGACCTATGGAACAGCTGTCCTGCCCTACATAAAAGGTACTACAGACAAAATCAATAAGATATTACACAGTATCACATCAAGACTGCCTTCAAAACAGACAGAAAAATAGCAGCCATCCTAAGAAACCCCAAAGATAAAATTGACCTGGAAAACCAAGGCATATATGAAGTCCCCTGTGCATCATGCCCTGCCACATACCTTGGACAGACCAATAGAAGAATAAGTACCCGCCTAGATGAACACAAAAATGCAGTAAAAAAGCTGGAACACACCTCCTCACTAGTCCAACACATGAAAGCCACAGGTTATAGCATCAACTTCAATGGCACCAAAACCCTAGCCACTATTGAAAACCCCAACGACAGAATTATCAGAGAAGCCATAGAGATTGAAAAAAGACCTGAAAGCATGAATAGAAGAGATGATTCCAGCAGACTGTCAATTATTTGGAAGCCTGCACTCACAAACAAAAAAAATCTCCACACCACAGACTTCCGGATTTGAGCTTCTTCGGTGACAGACCAAAACCTTGTCTCTCCGAGGCTTCAATCTGTGCTCGCCGCAGGAGTGCCCCAGGCAGGCTGGTTTCAGGGCTAATGCACCCGTCAAGGTCATGAAGAGAGGGAGATTGCCTGCAGGATAAGAGAGCCGCATATCTCCTCTCTACCTGGCCATTACTCCCTTTCCCGAAGGTGGTTGCAGCGGTGGTCCGAAATGGTCACCACAAAGAAGAGCTCAACTGGGAAAGAATGCGCAGTAGGAAAATAAAAAGAGAAAGTTTTGGTTGACCGTGTCAAACAGCAAAAGCAACAAATAAGGCCTGGAATTTAAACTTAACAGCATTGTTCCCAAAGAAGATCTTGAAGCTGCGAAGGAGAGAGAGAAGGGAAAGGATTAAGTTTTTTCTTCCCTTCCTTATACTAACAGCTAAGAGATTTAAGCAAGAAATTGAAAAAAAAAATCCACTTTGACATTAATAGGCATCTAAGCTGGAAATAAAAGTCAAAGGGATAATAAAGATTTCTGGACATTTAAAAGTTTTTGAAAACTGGAAAGGAGAAAAAAAGAATAGAAGGGCAGGATCTGGAAAAATGGAGGGGACTGCCTGGAATTAAGGAATGGAACTGTAATTAAAAGTAATTCACAGTGAAATTTTAACAAGATTCCTTAAACATACATTTTAATGGAAACTTGGTCATAAAATAATAGAACCCCAGGAAGAGAAAGTGGAAAAAAGAAGCAAATAGAAACAGCCTTGGGTTATTTGGATTACTTGTTGATTTTTGGTTTTTGCATCTGGATAACTAAAATTAACTGGATGGTTGTTTAAAAGTTTTTAAAATGGTAACACTCTTAGAAGAACTGAAAACAGAGCTTTAAAAATGGAAAGAAGATGCATAAGAATGGGGAAGGTCTTTTGGCTTCATGTTTCAATCCTTAGAAATGGAGATCTGGAACTATGAGAAGCAACAAGAAACAAAGAAGATTGAGAAGAACAAGAAGATTGGGACAAAGAAGAAGCCATATTTAATGATCAAATAATTTTAAGTGGGGGAAAAAAAGAAAAGGGGGAAAAGAGAGTGAAAGGTTTCAGACTAAAAAAAACAACCAAAAAGAAGGACAATTTGAAAGATAAGTATAATATTAGAAAGCAACAGAAGAGGGGATTACAGATGAGAGAGTTAAAAGTGGAGAGACAAGGGGGTTAAAAGGGGAAGGAGAAGAAGAGGGGGAAGAAGGCAAGGAAAAGAAGTTGTAAAAGACAGAAACAAGAAATGGAAAAACAGGGAAAAGATATCGGGATTGTAACCATAAGTTTGTTTAGAGATAATGGGTGAAAATTTAATTGTAAAGGGGATTCTGCAAAGGTACATAAGATAGCATTGTTATATTACAAATAGAAATAATTTCAGAAAATAGGATGATGGATAAAATATTTATTGTAATGTAGTGGGATGTTTGTTAATAAATAAATGAATTAAAATGATTGAGAGAATTAAACGGGAACATTTTTAATTATTAGTTATGATTTATAAAAATATAAGGAAGTAAGAAATATGGGAAAAAAAGAATTAATCATGGAAAGTTTATAAGTGTTCCCAAGGAAGTATGATATTCAGTTGAAGGGAGGTGTTAAAGATGTTAAGATTTTAATTCATAGTAATGATAGAATTGAATTGGAATGGAATGTGTGTTTTATTTACATATGTATATAATTTTTTCTTTTTAAGAATATAGTATCTATTTTAAGAATGTACCAAGCAGAGTCTGATTGGAAGTTATGTATTATATTGAATGCTATAATCTCAAAGCTATACATTGAAGCTTAAATAAGAGTTTGAATGGACAAAATTAAAGGATATAAAGGTGTTATACTCTAATTGGTAACAACAGGGAAAATTGTTTAATAAGAAGAGATAATATCAAATTGTAACAGGACAGACAAAAGTATAAATATAATGATTTGAATTGAGATGAGATAATCAAAACAAAATTGAGAAAATTAAAGGAGGGGAAAAACTATGTAGAAAATATAAAATGGTAATAAGATATGAAATAGAATATGAAAATGAGCATGGAATTGAGTTTTCTGTCTGTATGAAGAAGTGATAACCTGGGATCATGCTATTTTCAAAAAAGATGTTTTATTTGTATTTTGTTTTTTGTGAAAACCCAAATAAAATTTTCAAAGAAAAAAAAATCTCCATACCATAAGCCAGGCAAACACCTGGGCAAAAACAGATCCCCCCTGATACCTCCAGCTCAAACATACCCCAACCAAGCACTCAGATGAAACCTAGCTTCCTAATAAATGATAGCCGTCCATTTACTCAGAGCCAAGTCACACTAAAAGTCTCTAATGCAGGAAACACAATGTTGCCAGCCAATCAAGACCAAAAAAAGCCACAAAATAGACAGAAGATATTAGAAACACCAATCAAGCAGAACACAGCAAACTCCAAGACCAGTAAACACAGGCCAAGATTCCCAACCAATCAAGATGAAGAAAAAACCATTCTGACTCAGCAGCAGGCTAGCCCCAAATTTAAAACAGAAACAGCTGTGAAAGTCTGACTCACAGAGGAACACAATACAGAAGCCTGATGATGGCAGATGAGATTCTGTCGAAACGTTGCTACCACTTTAAAAGCACAACTATAATCATATAGCTAATCAATATTTAAAAACAAAACAAAAACAAAATAACATTATCAAGCATTAACTCTTCAATAGCCTCTATTTGGAAATATTAAACATTGAATCGACATTCAGTTTCCACTATTTAGCCTGGCAAGTCTTCTGAATGTCATGATCCAATGATGGTATTCTACTGGTTCAGTCCGGTTGTGCCAAGCTGAAGCAGTGATGAGCAGCAGAGACCGAACCAGTTATTTCCAACACTCTGTGTTGGGCCCACCCACCTGCCCGGCCTCCCATACTAACCTTTATGTCCTGCTTTTGAAGTGCAGCTCCTTTGCGCGGCACAGCAATTGTCACACGGCAATTGCTGAAGTGTCAGAGAGAGTGCAGGATTGCAGGAAGTGAGTCAAAACATCTCTGCATCTGGGCAAAGTATGCATTTGGCATGTGCACAAAGTGTGTGCATGCACATAAAGAACACACACCAAGCCACACCCGCCAAACTAGTGGTAAAATATTTGAAACACACCATTATCATGATCCAATACTTTATTTCTGACATCCTATTTTTTTATGTTTTACAAAAGGCCAGGGTCTCTCTTTGCCTCATTCAAGAGGACTGTTTTTCATGAAACCACAATTCAATGAACATGGAGCCAAACATGGGGAACCAAACCACTTTAATTAAAATCACTGAATGCACTTATGAATTCAGCAGCAGTCAAACTCAGTGCAAAATCATTTTTACTTCTTGAACCACAAAACACTTGTTTAGTAGTCAATCCCAATACTAGAATTATGTGGGTAAAAGAAAAACCAAGGGGACTTTAATAAAACCCACAAGTTTGCCCTATAATTTTTACAACAATGTCCAGTTCACAAGGAATAAAGGCAAACTATCAACTTACTAAATAAACATCTGGTCTTGAGTAAAAAACAGTCTCTCTCTCTCTCTCTCTCTCTCTCTCTCTCTCTCTCTCTCTCTCTCTCTCTCACACACACACACACACACACACACACACACACACACACACTTTCCTTCCTTCCTAGATTTTGGCTTCATCTTAAATTAGATCCTAAGGGAAAATCAACTATTTTTTAGGACTAAGCAAACATATAAGTAAAAGTTGCTGCTGGCAACATGAATTGTACTTATACTACAAGTTGAAGAAGATTTAATTTTATTATTACTGATGGAAATGAAACTCAAGGCTCAAAGCCAGATTTTTAGGCAATGACTACTATCCAGAGGGAAAAAATCAGAAAGTTGTAGAAAGGCTTAGGTGGAAGCAGGTAGAACATGAGAAATATGGGCAGATTGTGGATTTGCACAGCATCTGGGTGACCATGTGTATAGGACTCACAGCTCAGATGGTGTTAGCAGCTTCCAAACTTTGCCAACTGGCAATACTAACTCTGACAAGGATATGTTTGGATTTATTTTTATTTGATTCCATGAAACCCGAGGTTGTTTGGAGGAACTCTATAAACTGTCATAAAAGTATTATTTGTGTTACTGTTCTAAGAAACAAAAGCATAAAATTCAACAATTAGTCTTGCCAGTTAACCCCTTATTCTGGTCAATTAGATGTTGAGAAGGGAATGAAACAGCAGCACATGATCCAAACATGGATTTAAAATGAATTTGATGATGCCAAAACAACACTTGCATTGTCTCCATCAAACAGTACTTAGTCTGAAGTGCATGTAGAATGACATTCTGATTTCTTACAGCTATATAAAAATATTACATTGTGAGCAACAATTTACTATAACCAATTTGTTTAGATGTTGCATTCATATAAAACATATGAAGAATAGTAGCAGGAATTGGATATGTCTAGTTTAATGAAAAGAACTAGGGCATGACATGATAGCAATGTTCCAATATTTAAAGTGCTGCCACAAACCACCTGGAGGTAGGACAAGAAGCAATGGATGAAAAGTAATCAAGGAGTGTTCTGTTCTGAGAAGAAAGGTACGTGAGACCGGTGTTCCAACAAATAACTCTTTATTATAACAACTCAGTGACTTGTAACAGAACATTTGCCGAAGCTGCGGCAGCCCTTTTTATAGCGGCTGCTCGCGGCTTGTGGCCAATGACAGTTCTTTCAGCTTTCCCGCCATTAGGCGGGCCAATTGCAATGGTATTTTATTATCCAATCCTATTGTGGCCTGCTCAGCCAATCAGATTTAGGTATTTGGTGTATTCTAATTTCTATACACAACAGCCCTCCCCTCTTGGTTTTGTCCAACATGTGTAACGTAGTCACGCAGGAAGGTGGAGCTTTTGCAAGTCCTACTTGACCTGCGCAGCTCAGTCTCAGCGTGGTCTTCCATCGGTTCGGTCAGGATCGCCTTTCTTCCGTGTCTTCTCCATAGAAACTCCTGGAAGGGTGAGTCAGCCTTGCCGCTCCCTCCTGGGTCTCTCGGGCTTAGTTGGTTCTGCTGCTCTCTCCTGGTCTGTCTGGGTTGGTTAAGCTGGCCTGGCTGTCTCCTTCCTGAAAGGCCTCGCCTCGCTTCCCTACTACCAGTTCTCTTCTCCGGAGGTCATCTATGGATAAATGCTCTTTTTGTCTTACTGGGGGTTCTAATTCAGGTTTGTTTTGTGTCTTTTGTTGTGTTATTGGTGGTTCATCTCTCCCCTTTTTATTATTTTATTTCACCCCCCCTCGGTTGTTTTTGGATTGTTTGTTGGGGGTGGTATTTGCGGCGATGCTTCAGAGCTAGGTAGGTTAGTATTGCGTTCCAATGTCCTAGAGCGAAGCTGGTCAATGTGTTGTTTCCATGTTCTGCCATTGTCTAGTGCAAGCCGGTATGACCGGGCCCCTGTAATTTGTGTAACTGTGGCTGGAAGCCATAATGGGTCCCCGGTAAGATTTTTGGTGTAGACTAGGTCTCCAATGGTAAAGGAGCGATATTTATTTGAGGAGTCAGAGGGTTTTTCAGAGGTGTAGGTGGGGTGTAGCCTATCTAGGTAGGAACACAATTTTCTACCCATGAGGAGTTCTGCTGGGCTTTTGTTAGTGGTTGTGCTAGGGGTGACATACTGAATTGTTTACAGTTTGTTTAGTCTATCTTGGATGTCCCCAGTGTCCAGTTTGTCTAGAGCTTCTTTTGTATAATGAACCATGCATTCTGCTCGTCCATTTGAAGCCAGATGAGCCGGTGCTGTTAGAGCATGTTGGATGCCTTGTGCAGCTAGGTATTGTACGAAAGCTAAGGCAGTAAACTGGGAGCCATTGTCAGATACTACTACATCTGGCAGTCCATGTGTAGCAAAAAGTTTGTTCAATTGTTTTATGACTGCTTCAGTAGTTGTGGACGCCATAAGAATAACCTCTAGCCAGTTTGAATAAGTGTCAACAATTATCAAATATGTGTTCCCTTTCATTGGCCCAGCAAAATCAATATGGAGTCTCGACCATGGGCCTTTGGGAGTTTCCCATTCTAGGACTGGTGCAAGACAGGGGGGTAGGCCTTCATTTCTGGAAGTCATGGCATGTTGCCACCCATTTTTCAATGTCTTTGTCCTGCCCTGGCCACCAGATGTAACTCCTGGCCAGGGCTTTCATTTTTACTATGCGCGGGTGTCCCTCGTGCAACATGCACAATATTTCTTCCTGCAATTTCCAGGGACAGTTCAGTCTGCTGGGTGTGAAAAGATGTAAAAGTCTCACCTCTATCCTCATCCGGCCAGCCCTTACCTACCCAATGCAGAATTCGAGCTGTCAGCGGGTCTTTCGTGGTAGCTTTAGCGATGTCTGCTGCGGTTAGTGGCAGATTCGGCCATGCCTTGATCTGAAGAGTGGGGATGGTGGGAGTTGGGTTGCCTTCCTTGTCAGGCAGTGGGGAACAGCTCAAGGCATCCACATGGGTGATGGTTTTTCCTAGGCGATGGATGAGTGTGTAATTGTATGCAGCGAGGAATTCTGACCATCTTGTCATTCTTGGTGATAGGATGTTCAGGGTTGGTTTGTTTCCTGCCAGAATTCCTAGCAGGGGTTTGTGGTCCGTGATAATAGAAAATGTCCTACCATATCGGTATTCGTGGAATCTCTTGATACCTGCTATGATGGCTAGGGCTTCTCTGTCAAGTTGGCTGTAGTTCCTTTCAGATTTTGACAGCGTTTTGGAATAGAAGGCGTTTGGAGCTTCTCTGATGCCTGGTAGCTTGTGGCTCAGTTTGGTGCTGATTCCAAAAGGTGATGCATCACAAGTGGCCATCAGTGGCAGGATGTTGCTGTATTGTATTAAAACGGTTTTGGATGTTAATAAGTCCTTAATGTTTTGGAATGCTGTTCTCGGTGGCCCCAACTCCAGACAGTTTTTTTTTATCTAACAGTCGATATAAAGGTTCTGCTATTGTTGCCTTTGGGGGCAGGAAGACATTGTAGAAGTTAATGAGACCTAAGAACGCATGTAAGTCTGCTTTGTTCTTAGGTCTGAGTGCGTCTTTAATTGCTTTTATTTTCTTTTCAGTGGGATGTATCCCTTTCTCATCTGTAAGGTAGCCTAAGAATTCAACTTGATTGGTGGCTAGTTGACATTTTTCTCTCTTGACTTTAAGGCCTGCTTCCCTGAATGTTTGCAAGACTTCTCTCAGTCTGTCTTCTAATTGATGTTTGTTTTTTGAGAATACTAATACAACTTCAAAATAGGGAACAACCCCTTTTAGTCCATTTAGGAGGTGCTCCACTAGGCTTTGGAAAATGCTTGGGGCAACGCTAGCGCCAAATTGAAGTCTGTTGCATTTGAATGCCCCTCTTTGCGTGACTATAATCTGTGCTTCTGCAGTTTCCGGGTCAATCGGCAGCTGTTGATATGCTTGCGCGAGATCAAGTTTCGTGAAAATTTTTCCTCCCCCAATGAATGCAACAGATGTTGAACTACTGGAAAAGGGTATGCCCTTTTCTGGAGTGCATGGTTGAGGGTGGCCTTATAGTCACCATAGATTCATACTGACCCATCTGGTTTGACAGGAGTCAAAATGGGAGTTTCCCACCTGGCATGGTTGATTGGCTCTAACACCCCTTGTGCGATGAGTTTGTTAAGCTGCTCATCTATTTTCAGCTTTAAGGCAAAGGGAACGCGTCTGGCTTTGAGCCTGATGGGAGCTATCTTTGGGTCTAGGCTGAATGTTATAGGGGTCCGCTTGTACTTTCCTAGGGTCCCATCGAATACATCCCGGAACTCTGTCAGCAGGCTCTCCTCCCAATCGGTCTCAGCGACGCTGTTGATTCCTGTCAGTCTGATTCCCGGGGGCGCAAACCATTCGATTCCCAGCAGGCTAGGGTGATCACGGTTGATGATTGTCAGGGGAAGTACTTCAGCGTGGTTTTTGAATTCTAATAGGAAATGTCCAAGACCCACTACTGGGATTCGTTTTCCCTGGTAATCTTTGAGCATTAGGCTTTGCTGTTCCAGTTCTCTTTGCTTGATGTCTGGTATCAGATTTTTGTTGGTGTTCCATGATACCATTGACAGGTATGATCCGGAGTCTACTTCCATTTCACAGGGCTTTCCTTTGATTTTTACATTTATTCGGACCTTTTTTGCATTTGCTGCCCTGGCATTTCCTATCATTATTGTTTGGTGTGTTTCTTTTCTGTCGTTCATTCGCTGGCTTCTGTTCTCTCACCTCCATCAGCTTCCGGCTTGTCTATCTCTGTTTCTGGAGGAAGGGTGCTGCCGCGTCTTTTTGGACTATAGCTCTTTTTGTTCCAGCAGACCCTTGCAATGTGCCCCTGTTTCTCACAAAATCTGCAAATGGTATCTAGGAATCTGCATTCAGAGCGTGGGTGATCCCCTCCTCATCCAGCACACTGGAATTCTTGCCTCCTTCCTCTTTTTTCCCACCATTTTCTTTCCGACTGAAGCCTATGTATGTCTTCATTGTCATCATCGGTGTCGCTCGGGGAGTCGAGGTCTTCATGGTGGGCAGTCGTGGTGGGTTGTTTTTGTGTTCCTTCCACCTTCTTTGGCGCATGGTGGCTGCGGATTTCTTGGCTGCTTCAGTGGTGGTGGCTTCTGCGATGGCCTCAGATATTTGGTCTGTTTAGTAGCTTGTTTTGGAGTGTAGCGTTCTTCAACCCGAGGACCATGCGGTCTCTCATGGCTTCATTCATGTTGAGAAACTCGCAGGCTCCTCTGATATCTCTTAAGGCTGCTACGAAATCTCCAATGCTCTTGTCTTCTCATTGATCTCGCTTATAGAATTCATGCCTTTTAATAAGATTGGAGACCAAGGTGCGTAATGGGCTCATAGCATTCGGTTTAATTCTGGCCATGCCATTCGTTTTACGTCCCCCGGTTTGGCTAATGCCTTGGCCATTTTAAAGATGGCAGGGCCACAATGGGTGAGGAATACAACTCTTTTCCTCTGGTTGGTTATTTCTTGTAGCTCATTGCTTTCTAGGAACATTAGGAAGCGGTCAGTGTATGATTCCCAATCTTCTTCGGCTGGGTTGAACTGTGTGGGCGGCGCATTGTTATTGGCCATTTTGGTTGCCCAGTTCTTGTTGCCACATGCTTCGGTCTCGCTCTTCTATGACGATTCTACCTTCGTCACCAGTGTTCTGTTCTGAGAAGAAAGATACGTGAGACCGGTGTTCCAACAAACAGCTCTTTATTCTAACAACTCAGTGACTTCTAACAGAACATTTGCCGAAGCCGCGGCAGCCCTTTTTATAGCGGCTGCTCACGGCTTGTGGCCAATGACAGTTCTTTCAGCTTTCCCGCCGTCAGGCAGGCCAATTGCAATGGTACTTTATTATCCAGTCACTTGTCTGAATTGGTATAAGGATTCTTGCCAGAGCAAGGTGTTGAACTAGAAGACCTACAAGGTCCCTTACAATTCTGTTACTCTGATTTCTATAGAATAAAAAAAATATCATTCAAACAACTTGAGATAATACGATCATAACATTTTCAATCAGGGACAACATGGTCTCAACATGCTTACTTTCAAAAGTAACATGAATCATCTCAAGATGATGGAAGTGCATGCTATTCACAAGATCAAATAGAAGCCATTTTTCATAATAAGATCACACTCAAAGGGAAAATTTGGGACTTAACAGTTTCAACATCATCTATACTGGAGAATATCAAGTGAGGAAAACTGATGTAGAAGAAATTAGATAAGTAATGATTTCCTTGATGTACTGATTTAGTTAGAATTGACAGCTAAAAATAAATCCAGCCTCTATGGTTTGACTCTGTGGTTATTGGGGAAGAAGTAGACGTGGTGTCATGGTCTAAACTCTTGTAGATACATGCAAAGATTGACTTATCCATTCCATGAGTTTCTGAATGACCCTGTGCAGGCTTATAGTAATAGAATTTGGCCTGTATCTTTTCGTATTTAGTCATAAAGTGTCTGCTACAAATGGCTACTTTTCAGTATCATACAGTTTCCTGCATTTTTCCCATCAGTTTTTAATTCAGTAAGATTGAAGAAAAATAAGTTTAGCCATTATTTCAAAAGATGAGAGAGCTGCTATTGTTAAAAAGTAACCTTCTTATTTCATGATGAGGGATGTTTGTGAATTCCTGGTTTGCACTGTCCAGTTATTTCTCCAGCAGTCTGTACTTTCTTAGTTTCTCACATTTCAGTTCAATTCATTGCCATTTGTTTAATTCAGAAAGCCATAAATTACAGATTTTCTCCCATTGGGCTTTTTCAGTCATAGGACAATTCTCACCCTGACCGGAAATCTGCATTTGGGAACTTGAGAATTTCCCAGAGAAATTAGGAAAAATTATTCAAAGGGTTTTTCTGGCAATAAATCTGATGGAGAATTTCCAGTGGAAAAGGATGTTTGTGCTTAGTGTGAAGTTTTCAGGAGACAAGCTTCTTCCATCAAATAAGATAAGAAAACATATGCTTGGATTTAATAATAAATTTTATGTAAGGAGATGATACTGATTCACAGTCCAATGTCTGGATCATCCATTATTTTTTTTAAAAAAAGCATTTCATAGTCACCTACAAATAATCTAAAATATATGTTCTTGCAGCTGAAAACTTGACATTTATCCTAAGCAAAAACTTCCCCTTCACTCCAATAAGCCAAAAGAGGACTTGCCTAAGGAATGAAGACTTATTTTTTTTAAAGAAATATGAATTATTAAACAGTTCATGCCTCCTAAATATCCTAAAGTGCTGAGTGTTTTTCCCCTTCCTCTTTTTAAAGTTTATTGAATTGTTAATAATCATTTGTCATTTTCTGAAGACTTGGCACTAGGACTTTATTTTTTGCATATAGAAGCTGCAAAGAGCATCTGATTACAGAAACTGTCATTAAATCAGAAAGTTACAGCCTTGAGTTCTGCTAAGTAAAGGTTTATTTTACATTTCAAAAGACAATGTGTACAGAATGGCTAAACCTTTTTTAGAACTGTATTGCATACTCTTGTTAAATAATTTAAAAAATTGATTTCAGACAAATATTTACCTTTTTCCTGAAAAAAATAAATTGACCTTTTTCTTATGTGAAAACTATTTTTCCCCTTTCTCTCACATTCTCAATCCTCTCTCACTATCTTCTGTGAAATACTGCGAGATGTTGTTGCATGTGAAAGTAACATGGTGATTTGTATCTATTTTTGATAATCAATACACTGAACATTATTCTTGTAATAATTTTGACTTCAGACACTATTGCTGCAGTCACATAATATATAGAAAAATGTATGCATATAATGGTACCCAATTGCCATGTTTACCTATGCATTATTCTGCCCAGAAAATTTATACATACATGACCAGAAAGCTAAGTTTAGCAGTTTTTCCCTCCCAAAAGATTGAACTTGAGAGCTTCAGCAGACTATGGTTGTGAAGTTCAAAGTTAGCATCTGTTCCAGCTATGGATCCTTGTCTCTTATTGTTAAATAAGGTCAAGTCCTGCATCCTATTTAAAGCCCCTGTCACACTGCCCAACGGATGCAAAACGTTAACAACGGACGAGAAAAATGTTACATCTGTTGTTATCCGCTCTCAGAAGGGGCAAAAATTTGCATAACCGGAGCGGATAACACGGACGGGGGAGGACGCAGGGCGGATGGAAAGCGGATGCGGAACGGAAGCCCAGCGGATGGAAGCGGATGGGAGCGGATGGCATATCTGCTAGGCTTCCGGGGGACCTCAGCAAAGTGGATGCGGAATGGATACAGCAGATGCAGAGTGGACGCCGAACAGATGAAGCGGATGCACAGCGGAAGCCTAGCAGATGCACAGCGGAAGCCTAGCGGATGCCGAGCGTTAATTGCACATGCAGGGAGGATGCATTGCGTCAGCCCCGCGGATATAACGGAAGCAGCTCAGAAGCAGGTTGCCATTCAGAGGAAAGACCTGCTGCCAGACGGATTGACTGCCTTGCCTGCCCTGCCTGCATGTCTGTCTGCAAGCCTTGCTGCCAGGCTTGCTGCCAGCCTCCCTGCCAGCCTCCCTGCCAGCCTTGCTGTCTGCCTGCCTGCCAGTCTGCCTGCCAGCCTTGGTGCCTGCCTGCCTGCCAGCCTTGGTTCATGCCTGCCTGCCTGCCTTGGTGCCTGCCTGCCTGCCAGACTTCCTGCCAGCCTTGGTGCCTGCCTCCCTGCCAGCCTTCCTGCCAGCCTTGGTTCCTGCCAGCCTCCCTGCCAGCCAGCAACCCCACAACCATGCGGAAGCACAGCAAGCCTCAGCCATCTGCTGGCAGCCCTGGCAAGAGGGACAGGGCTACCATCCCCTGGCCCTCACTCTGGTTCTGCTGGGGCTTCTGCAGCACGGGCTCACTCTTCTGGGGCTGGAGCTTCTGCTGCTTCTGCTGCTGGAGGAGCTGATGACAAGCACTCCAGCACCAGCCACCTCCACAGCACCTGGACCCTTCACCCATGAGACTGAGCGACCAAGAGGAGTGCCAGAGACTCATTTTTGTTTTATAGCTTCTTGTTAATAAAGTCTATTTTTGATTCACACACTTGCTTCATTTCTTTTTTTTAATAAAGTCTTGGTAGAAACTTTTAGACATGGTTTAAGCCTTTACATGCTTGTGGGATGGTTTAAGATAGCTGTGGGATGGGCAGGGATACCTTTGGGATGGGCAGGGATACCTTTGGGATGGGCAGGGATACCTGTGGGATGGGCAGGAATATCTTTGGGATGGGCAGGGATACCTGTGGGATGGGCAGGGATACCTTTGGGATGGGTAGGGATACCTGTGGGATGGGCAGGGATACCTGTGGGATGGGCAGGGATATCTTTGGGATGGGCAGGGAAACCTGTGGGATGGGTCGGGGTATCTTTGGGATGGGTAATAGCTGTGGGATAGATAAACCTCCAGTGCAAGCATAGTGGGACTGTATGGTCCACCCTCCCAGGTGCCACACCTATGGCCCTTTTTTATCAATAATAATGTAATCAATCATCCACACATGTCAACATAAACACAACTCTTTATTAAATCCACACATCAGGTGTGGATTTATTTATTTTTTTAGCCCAGAACATAAGTCCCTGTGCTTTTCTGCACCACTTGAAACCTTCATTGCTAAATTTAACGTGGCAGTAGTCACCTTATTCCGACCACCTAATTTCTTAGCAAGTTATGCAAAAATTGAGCCTATTTGTATTCTTTGATTTACATTTTATATTCTGGCTGGGGAATCTGACTTTCTGCTCTCTGGGAACTGGCCATTCTGTAAAATATTATGAGCAGAACAAATTGTGCATAGTGCACAAATCTGTGCAAATTAATGAATGATTTATTTTATTTTAAGTAGAATCTTAACTTTTTTTGTTGCAAAAACAGGTGTGTTATGTATGCAAAGTCTATGTAGTCCTCTTATACACCTGGCTGTATCTAGACTTTGCAGCAATGAATTTTATAGTCTCAGACTAAACAAGATGAGTTATGGCTCAAGGGATGCATATATAGTGAATACAATGTTTAAAGATTTAGCCATTCTTTTCTCCTGGTAAATGGTGCTTAATATTTACACACAAATATTTTTATTTCTCTGGCTAGTAGCTGAATGTTTAATGCCATTTTGTTAACCTGCTACATAGCTTGCTTTAGTTTATATGGTACTTAGAATTGTGATTCTAATTGCTTTTTAGAGAAATTCTATATGAAACATCCAGATTTCATTGAGTTTGCAAGTAAAGCCTTACATTCTGGGAAAGATGTACCAATATCTCAGTATAAATGACTTCAAACAGAAGTACATATCAGAAATTTTGAAAATGAAAGATAAAGATATCTGCTACAAAACAAATACGTCTTTGGTTTTATTTGACTGTCACTTTTATGGTAAAGCTGACTCTACAAGCATTTGACACTCAAAAAAACCCCAAATTCTGTTTACAAGCACTGTGATTTTCCTCTATTATAGAATTTTTAACAAATGCTTTGGTATTGGAGAAGTTATATGTTATAAATAAAATGAAATTTGGCAGAGTAAAAATCACCCATTTATAGCGAGTGTTATATTCATTGTCATTCAAAGTTGTTGTTTGTTTTCCACAATCATTTTAGGAAAATCAACTTATGACTACTATCATCTTTGAACTTCCAGCCCCAAAACAAATGAACCATAAATTGTCAGTCACTGCTCAGTTTCAACATATCTCAGTGACATTTGTCCTAGAAAACTTTGCAGAGGAACTATAAACAATAACTTAAATAATCTCTTTTAAAACCCAAACCAAGTATCTAGTTTCATTGGGGAAGTTTATATTTTAGTCCCAAAATCAGAAAGTTAAACAGTTTTAAAAGAATAGGGAGATATTATTTTCAGCAGTTTATAAAATTAAAGTTTATAACATCCATGGTCTGCTCTTTTATTTTGCAAAGAATAAAAAAGTCATATTTCCTCTTAAGATAATTAATATTTTTTCTATTTTTTATTTTCCTGATGTGAGTTTGAACTTTCTTACTTTTTCAGAACTGTTGAAATTTATGTGAAACTTCTAATTAATTCTGATCTGCTTCCTGCTTTCTTTATGTTTGGCTGTTAAAGTTTCCATATTATAGAGTGATTGATTCTTGCTCACTGAGTAAAGCAACAATCTTCCTATCTTCTATCCATCCTCCAGCATAAATGAAATCTATAGACATATGAAAAGATATGAAAAGTCATTAACATAAAAGAGGTTCAAAAGAGTGAATCATAGCTACAAATAGCTATGATTACATGTTAATGTATTATCTTTTTCCTCCAAATGATTTGAACAATATCTCAATTCTTCAAACAAATTCTCTTGAACTCTTGCATGGAAACTAAGAAGCATCTGAACTTCGCTACAGATTTCCATTCAACAAGGATGTATAGTATAGTTTAAGGGGAGAAAATCATACATAGTTATAATCATAGAGTTGCAAGGGACTGAGGAAGCTATTTAATTCAATATTTTGCTTGATACTAGAGCTCCAAGATGGCTTCAGCCAGGTCAGCTTTAGAGTTGACAGTATCTCTATGAGATTCAGCTTCCGCTCAAAGAGTTTTGATAAACAAAACCAGTGTTTTTCAACTTCATCAACTTTAAGCTATGTACTTTAATTCTCAAAAAATTCTGACTCCTAAAATCTTCCCATCTTAAAGTTGCTGAGGTTGAGAAATACTGGATGAAGCTATATTTATAATGAGGTTCCTCTTGATGTTTAGACTGAACTTCCTTCCTGCCGTTTTAACCCACTAATTCCGGTCCTACTCAGTTGGGCATTGGAGAATATGTCTATTCTATCTTCTGTGTGAAAATTCTTTAGATGTTTGAAGACTGCTGTTATAAAACCTCTCAGCTGTCTTGTCTCTAGGCTAAACTTACTCTTATTCTGGGTTTTATAAACAGAGACGACATAGAATCAACGTCATGTGAAATATTAGTGTGACTTTATAAAACCCTGGTAAGACCACACTTGGAATACTACAAACAATTTTGGTCACTATACTACAAAAAAGATGTTGAGAAATTGGCAAAAAGTTCAGAGAAGAGCAACTAAGATGATCAAAGGCCTGGAGACTAAACTACATGAAGAACGGCTGCAAGATTTGGTTTTGACTAGTCTAAAGAAAAGAAGAATTAGGGGTGACATGATAGCAGTATTCCAGTATTTGAGGGGCTGCCACAAAGAAGAAGGGGTCAAATTATTCTCCAAAGCACTAGAGAACAATGGTTGGAAATTAATCAGAGAGAAGCAACCTGGAGCTAAGGAGAAACCTCCTAACAATGAGGACAATTAATAAGTGGAACAGCTTTCCTTTAGAAATCATGGGCACTACATCACTGGACATTTTTAAGAAGAGGCTAGACACTCACATATTTGAAATGGTATAGTTCTCTTGCTTGAGCAGGGAGATGGATTAGAACTTCCAAGATCCTTTCCAGTCCTGTTCTATTCTACGCCTTTTAACAATGGCACATAGACTTGGTTTCTAAACCTTCATTAAATTGGTAGCTCTCCTCTGAACTTGTTCCAGTTTGTCTCTCAATGGGATGCACAGAATTAGAAATTATGCTCCAGATAGGTCTGATATTAATTGTTAACTAGTTCTAATGTCTAATGAATTAGATATGAAGAGGATAATATTTAACTTAATGAGTTTTTGTCCTAGCCTTGTCCAGGTCTAAAGTGCAAATGTGGCTCAAAATTCAGGTAGGTCTTCAAGTAGGGGCAAAGAAAGTTGCTTCCTATAATTGTTGCTGTGTTAGTCCATTGATCTATGGTAACACCTTTAGAAAGTTAGCTTAATTGAAAGTAGCCCATTGAATAGAAAGATTGTACTCTATTAATTAGATTGTAGCTGACATCTCTGGGAATTAGGCTATACACACTAAACAGATGATTTGACCTAATGCTTTAGAGCCATTCCAGGAACTAGTTAGAACAGGTACATATAGTAGTTTTTTGTCTGAATAAACCCCCAAATAGCTCTGGAAATATTTTTTTTACATACTAATACTTAAACAATGCATTTTCTTTCTTTTTAAAGTTCTCTTAAATTTGTTTCTACATTCTGTTGCCTTTATTAAAACAAGCAGTTCAGTATAGTTTACTCTGGCACTTTCTTAGGTACTTGCAATACCTGATTTTATTTTTTTCAAGATTCAGACTGACTGGGGAATTCTGGGAGTTGAAATTCTCACATCTTATAGTTGCTAAGATTGAGAAACACTGCAATAAGAAACAGTAATATAATTTAAGAATACTGTTAAACCTTTTTACACTAGCCCTATAGATATATACCATTTTAAAATGAAATGAAAGCTAAAACGAATGTTGCACATTCATTAACAACACGATAAAGTAGTGTCTGATTCAATTCACAGCTCTAGGGGCTAGCAAACAGCTTATAGTAAAAAATACCAAACAACATAAAAAGTAACTAGTTTTTTTATATATAAAACAGAATCTATTGCTATATTCAAAAGTAAATCTTGCTTTAGAATTCAGCAAGTTTTATTGCCAAATAAATTGTCGATAAAACTGCAACCCTATAAACACCCGATTTGAAGGCAGTGAGTTCCTTTATAGTGAGTAAAATCTCTCTATCTTTTATTTCAGGTTGCAAAAGCTAAACTGCTAAACTGCTTCTTCTGTTTAAAATGTTTTCAGAAAATTGGATAGCTATTTTAAAAAGAGCAAAACAAATCTTGGAGGATATTTGGCTGGGTCAGACAGAATACAACAGCTGTTGATATATCATTGTCTCGATGTACTTGAACTTAAGAGCTACCATGTTTGCCATATTAATTATACCAACACTTGATATTTCAAAGGGCACTGAGGCTATGCCAAAATAATGAACTAGTGAGAAACAAAGTCGGGGTCCACTTACAACAACTACAAGGGCTTCTTCAGCATCATCCTCTTCGCCATGGTCGATGCTGACTACAAGTTCATGTACATCGATGCTTCAGGCAACGGCTCATGTTCAGATGCCCAGGTATACAATGCAAGTGACCTCAAGGGTAGGCTGGAATGCAACCTCATCGTGGGCTTCCCAGATCCAGAACCCCTGCCCAACGACACACAAGATGTGCCCTACTTCATCGTGGGGGATGATGCCTTCTCCCTCACAACCTACCTCATGAAGCCCTACACCTCCAAATACCTCACCCATGAAGAGAGGATCTTCAACTACAGGCTGTCCAGGGCAAGGTGGGTGGTGGAGAACGCCTTTGGCATCCTGGCCAACAGGTTCCAGGTACTTCTCACCACCATGCAGCATCGCCCAGAGACCGTGAGGAGGATCATGGAAGCTTGCTGCATCCTGCACAATCTCATGCGCACCCGCTACCCAGTCTTGCAGAACAGGCTCGTGGACCTCCAGCAAGGCAATGGGGACATGGAGCCTGGGGAATGGAGGCGAGGGCGAAACCTGATAGACACTGAGGATGTGCAAGGCCCCAACAGAGCTTCACATGAAGGGAAGAAGCAGCGCAACCTCCTGAAACACTGGTGCAACACTGGTGCAACTCCCCAGCTGGAGCAGTGGAGTGGCAAGACAGGATGGTTGATGATTAATGGGTGCATCCTTCAGCCTGTCTCATCACATGGATGAGATTGAGCCATGTATGTTGGGTGGGCCTACAATGAACAGGGCATTTAATAAAGAGTTGTGTTTATGTTGACATGTGTGGATGATTGATTACATTATTATTGATAAAAAAGGGCCATAGGTGTGGCACCTGGGAGGGTGGACCATACAGTCCCACTATGCTTGCACTGGAGGTTTATCTATCACATGCAGATTGGAGCTGATTATTTTTGAAAAATGCATAATAAATATTAATAGCTCTACCACAATTCAGCATGTTGCACCCTTATTAAGTGACTTTTATTATCTGTTGGACTTTTGACACAGTCAGACAGTATTTATCAGCATGAGCGTCCACTTAGAGTTCTGTTAGAAATCATCTATAATAATATCTATTTATCCTAGGGTTCTAGAAAGCTTTGAAAATTTGGCTTTGGTCCCAGGCCTGAAATTGGTGTTGGTTATTTTTTCAATGGCCCCAGTTTTGTTTTGTGAATTTTGTTATCAGAGCATCTTAGGCTAGACTTTCTCTTCATTTAATATCTGGCTTTTAGTCTTTTTAGGTTTGTGCATGTCCAGAGTCCACTGAAGATGAGTGGCTAATAAATTTTAATAAATAAGTAAGCATTGCAGGCTGACTCTGCTCCCTGTCAGGAGTTCTATCTTGACTGGCTCAAGATTGACTTAGCCTTTCATTCTTCCAAGCTTAGATTGTTGGGGGAAGTATGCTGACTCTCTAAATCACTAAGAAATGGCTGTAAAGCACTGTGAAGTGGTATATAAATCTAAGTACTAAGTGCTATTACTAAATAATAGCTATAATAGTGGTGAGAGTGCAGTACTGCAGGCTACTTCTGCTGGCTCCTGGCTGCCTGAAATTTGGCAGTTCGAATCTCACCAAGCTCAAGGTTGACTCAGCCTTCCATCCTTCCAAGATGAGTAAAATGATAACTCAAATTGTTGGGGGCAATATGCTGACTCTGTAAAACCACTGAGAGAGGGCTGTAAAGCACTATAAAACAGTATATCAATCTAAGTGCCTTTGCTATAACATTACTTTATCCAGAAGAGCAAGTCATATTTTTGTAGTATCTTGTTTACATATTTGTTAAAGCATAATCTTGCATGTATCATACCTCTATTGCAATAGGCAAATTTTTTGGCCCAAGGATCCTAGTTTTGATCTTTGAATGAATTCCAGGGACTACTTTCCAAAAAGCAAGCAAAAGAAAAATAAATGGGGAGAACCCTGAAAAACAAACGAACTATGGTTGACAGAAACTTTAATATAATATATGACATATTATTAAATAGAATTGATGTGATTATGCTGTGGGCCTATAATAACAAAGGAACTCTGAGGACCATAGGTAAATTTTGGGTTATGTATCAGTCAATCTTAGGACGGGCAATCCTTGATCACAATAAGATCATTATCTCAAAATTAGGTCCATTTGGGAAATCTGCAATCTGGATGGTGACTTTGGTCACAAATGTCTGTTCCATGATAAATTTTACCTAGCTTCAGTGCAAATTGTAATTTTTCTTTCCTAAGAATATAAGAATGTACAAAACTATACAATTATTAATGAGACTGTTATCCCATATTTAATGAGATTTATCCCATTCACACTATTTTCTGCAAAAAACATAGAGGAAAAATTTCCCTTTTCTTTTTTTGGGGGGAACAAATATTTGGGATTTGGAAGATTTTCCTGCAGTTTTAAATAAAGGATTGACTAATACTGCAGATACATATTCAAGAAAAGTTACGATGGACTTGCATGAAATGGATACGATAATGGGTGCAAAAGGAAGGTAATCCAAAATGTATTTACATCTATTTAATTCCATTGCTTTAAAAATTTTAATTCCTCACGATCTTGGCAGAAAGCAGTCACAGAAACTAATTTGCTCTTCTAATCCTGAAAGTGATTTTTGGCACCCTGCTCTTTGAAAACCTGCAATGGAAAGCTTGTTGGATTATGTGGTTGATTATTCATGACTATCCCAGGAAGTATTACAAAATATAAGTCACATGGTTGAAACCAAATGCCAAGTTTTGAATAACTTAAGAATTTTGAAGGGAACAAAAAGCCATTGTGGTGCATTTTAATTAGCCACATCTCAATGAATCAGATTTGGGAGGCCAGTCTGAAGCTAAAATGTATTAGTACTTTATTAATATTATTACTAAACCTGTCTAGTTAATTTTTTTCCTCTGGGAGCATAACTTGGCATTCAGATACTCCTCTGAAGACACACTCACTATAAGATTGAACTGAAAGTCCCAAAGGTACTTTTTCAAGAAGCAGCTGGACTTTCTTTATTCTTTCCTTTGTTTTTTTTTTCCTCTTCAAGAAAATCCAGTTGCCTCCTGAAAAAGCACCTTTGTGACAACCATAACCTGGATGGTTGAGAATCTCCATAGACGATTGAACTGAAAAAAAATGCAGGTAGCTGAAAGCCCTCTTGGTTGTGATTATATTTATGGGTTATCTTGTCCTGATCTACATATAGATAATCCTCAGAATTACATTACGAAGCAATGTTTTTTGACTCATGCCTGATTTTACAATTTTTTTTGCCACAATTGTTAAGTGAATCTGCAGTTGTTAAATGATTCATGGATTTGTCAGTTTGGTCTAGAGGATAAAGCACCAGGCTAGAAGGCAGCAGGCTGTGAATTCCTCCCTGCTTAGCCATGAGAGCCAGTGGGGTGACCTTGGGCCAGTTACTTTCTCTCAGGCCAACCCACATCACATATCCTACATCATGTTGATGTAGGATAAATGGGAGGGAGGTATATTCACTGCCTTGACCACTTTGTAAAAATAATAAAAATGGGATTCAGATTAGGTTGGTAGGTAGGTAGGTAGGTAGATAGATAGATAGATAGATAGATAGATAGATAGATAGACAGACAGACAGACAGACAGATAAATAGATAGATAGATAGATAGATAGATAGATAGATAGATAGATAGATA
>BLBF01000043.1:11376650-11389156 GCA_015471245.1 Laticauda colubrina
ATAGATAGATAGATAGATAGATAGATAGATAGATAGATAGATAGATAGATAGATAGAGCCTCTTCATATCAAGTTGCCATTAGAATAGGGGGGGAGAGGTGTTACTTGGAGAAACGAAATTTCTGTAATTCACCGAAACTCATAAGACTGGAAACTTTTCAAGAATGTATCAACAGGTATAAAGAAGAAGGCAGAAGGTTCCTATAACAAAGAGAACTTGTTTATGTGGTCTATGTGGATTCCTGGGGGTTGGTCTGGGAACTTAATTGTTTAATATTGTGAATTGTTGCCTGAGAAAATGTTTTCCTCTCCATTATCATGTTATGTATTCAATAATCAGTAAGCTTTTCCAAAAAGACATGATCCTAGACTTTTATTTGGATACTCAAGATGGATGTTGACAGATGATAAGATAGATAGAAAAATCAATCCAACTCACTCCATTGCTCAACAGAAATCATCTGGAAAGATTGCAAATGGTGATCACATGAATCCAGAATGCTTAAACATTGTATACATGCTGATAGCCAAGCATCCAAATTTTGGTCATTTGACCACAAGGATGGTGCAACAATTGTAAGTGCAAGGACCAGTTGTAAGTCACATTATTCAGTATTGCTATAATTTTGAATGATCGCTAAATAAATGGTTGTAAATTGAGGAGTACCTGTATAACCTTTATGTCACACTGGCTAGAATGGATCCAGTTCTTCAAGGATCACTGTATCTTTCAACAGTGTGTTGATGCCAATTCCCAAAAGGCACACACATTTTGTTAATAGATTTTGATGAAATTGTTAATTTAATGGCTCACAGAAGGGCATGATAGTAGAATAATCCCATTGTTAAAGGAGAAGGGTGATTAGCATGCTCTATTATTTTGAAAGTGTGTGAATTCTAATGAACTCTTACATTATAGGCATTAAAATATACAAATTCTATTATTAATATTGGTACTACTTCTAAAACTAAAAATAGAAGGAGATGAGGGAGAAGAAAGAAAACAACCTAAGCTCTTCTGTATATTTTTGCAATGTTTTTTTTTTTTTCAATGGCAGCTACTACAAAAGGTTTTAGTGACATTAAATTTAGTTGAAAGCTAGCTTGGAAATAATCAGATAAAGGTAACATTTGCCCTGCTCTGGGATATTTGCATGTTATTTATTCACATTGTTTGCATATGTTTGGCCTGATAACAGAAACCCAGACAAAACAGTTGCCAACAGCCACCTAGTTCTGTTTGTTTATTTGTTTGTTTCTTCCTCCTTTGCTGTAAGCCAAAAGCAAGAGACCCAGAGCTATTGTAGAAAAGAAAAGCAGTTCCCTTTTGATCCTGTTAGAAAAACATTTTAGGCAAAGTTTGCTAACAGGAAAACTGAAGAAAGATGCTGTCAGTGATATACTGACTGATGGATACATTAAAGGGAGGAAGAAATACCAAGTCAGGCTATGACTCTTTTCCAGACCTTTTTCTTTCTCATCTTTGTCCAGAAGAAAAATGGAAAATACTGTATTAGGAGCTGCAACAAATGTAAAAATATGGGCACCAGGTCCATCTGGCATAGAATTGCACAGGAAAGGGGGATAATCCAAAAGCTTTAATATGGATCTGGAGGTCATACATTTTCACTTTGGACTTCATGTCACATGTAAATATACCAGATTAATTCTGTCATCTTCCTTCTTTGTCCATAACATTCACACAGTCATTGTCAGCTCCATTATGTAGATCATACCAGAAAATCAACTTCACTGGAAACTTAGACTTCTATTTTATTGAGATAAGGTATAATAATAGAATTTTGGAAGCCTGATTATGCTTGACTTTCCCTTCTTCTAATACCTCAGTGGAACAGGCAGCATTCTCTTCTGAGTTGGTACAGTGGTTAGAATGCTGTACAGCAGAGATGTCAAACTCACATCTTCATGGCAGCATCACGTGATGTATTGGCAATTTTCCCTCCTTCACTAAACCGGGTGCGGGTATGGCCAGCATGTGACACATCCGCCCTGTGGGCTTGGAGCTTGACAGCCCTACTGTACAATATTGAAGGCTAACTATGCCCACAGCCAGGAGTTCAATCCTGACTGGCTCGCGATTGACTCTGCCTTTCATCTTTTCGAGGTTGGTAAAATGAGGACCCAAGTTGTTGGGGGCAATAGGCCAACACTGTAAACCATTCAGAGAGTGCTGCAAAGCACTATGGAGCAACATGCTAAGTGATATTACTATTCTTGCCTTGGCATATATGAAGTCCCCTGTGCATCATGCCCGGCCACATACATTGGACAGACCAATAGAAGAATAAGTACCCGCCTAGATGAACACAAAAATGCAGTAACAAAACTGGAACTCACTTCCTCATTAGTCCAACACATGAAAGCCACAGGTCAAAGCATTGACTTCAATGGCACTAAAATCCTAGCCACTATAGAAAACCCCAGCTACAGAATTATCAGAGAAGCCATAGAGATTGAAAAAAGACCTGAAAGCATGAACAGAAGAGATGACTCCACCAGGCTGTCAATTATTTGGAAGCTTGCACTCTCAAACAAAAAAATCTCCACACCACAAGCTAGCCAAACACCTGGGCACAAACACATACCCCTGATACCTCCAGCTCAAATATACCCCAACCAGGCATCCAGTTGAAATCTAGCTTCCTAATAAATGATAGCTGTCTGTTTACTCAGAGCCAAGCCACACTAAGAGCCTCCAATACAGGAAACACAATGTTGCCAGCCAATCAAGATAAAAAAAAGCTACAAAACAGACAGAAGATATTAGAAACACCAATCAAGCAGAACACAGCAAACTCTAAAGACCAATAAACACAGACTAAGACTTCCAATCAATCAGGATGAAGAAAAAAATGTTCTGGCACAGCAGTAGGCTAGCACTAAATTTAGAACAGAAATGGCTTGAAAGTCTGATTCACAGATGAACACAATACAGAAGCCTGATGATGGCAGATGAGATTCTGCCGAAACGTTGCTACAACTTTAAAAGCACAACTATAATGATGTGGGAAAATAACTGAACAAAGCTGAATACCATACATATAAATACCCAGGAAAACTTAAGAAAACACACACACACACACACACACACACACACACACACACACAAACACACACACATGATAGAAAATACAAGGACTGGTATCTGAGTAGGAAAACCTAAGTACTGGATGGAGGATATTTGGGTTAATGGCAATATGTGTGAGACTACTCTAGATATACCAGTTTACCACCAGTTGAGTATAAGCAAGCAGTGTGATACAGCAGTTAAAAATGTTTGAGTTCCATTAACAAAACACTATGTCCAAAATGTTGGAAATAATTGTTTCATTGTACTTTGTAAGCTGTATTTAGAGTACTGTATCCAATTATATGTACTGAAATTTAAATGGGATATTGAGAAATTGGAATGGGTTCAAAGGAAAGATAGCAGCATGATAAGCTCTCTGAAAACCAAACTCGGTGAGTTGAAGGAGCTGACATGTTTTGATTGCAAAAGAGAAGGCCAAGGAAAAGATAAAATAGCAGTTTCACTTTTCCAAAAGGTATCATGTTCAAGAGGAAATTGACCTATTGAGCATAATTTAGCACTGAGAAGAAAGTTAGATTAAATGGTGTAGACTTTCTTAAAAGTCATACTTTGTATGATTCCATAGTTTCATCATTGGACTTTTATTTATTTTTCTGTCTTGTGCTAAATATTCTGCAATCCAATGGAGAATGCGTGTGTGTGTTGTTTGTGCACAGTAGTGAATGCACTGAGCTGATTACAAATGCAAGACTGGAATAGAAAGGCCTGAGGAAGCCTATCAAGAAAACTTCCAATAAAAAAGCTATTTGTACCTCAGGATAAAACTGTGAGGTTTTTGTGCTTTCTAAGTTTGGCTGTTTTCTTACTTAACTATATACTTAAGCCCATGTCACACTGCACCAATGGATGGAAAGAGGATGTAAAACGGAGAAAAAGACTTGCCATCCGTTGGTTAACGCGATGCATCAATTCTGTACTCACTGCATCCGTTTTTCTTCCTCTCTATCCGTCCAGCATCCGTCGACTGACATTTCATCCGCTCAAAAAGTTTTGACCTGCTCAAAACTTTTTGAGTGGAAAATGTATCCAACGCATCCATTCTGCATCCGCTACGCATACGGGGAACATCCGTTCTGCATCCGTTGTCATCCGTTATGCGACTGCTACATCCGCTAGGCATCCGCTGTGCATCTGCACAACTCAAATCCGCTCCAGTGGAAAACGGACACAGGGAGGAAGCAGAACGGACGTGGAATGGACGCGCAGCGTTAGTAGCACGGATGGAGAAAGGATGAAAGCGGATGCAGCTTTCATGAAAGCATAAAAACAGAAAAAACATTCGCAGAGGGGACCTATCTCGGATATTAAGGATGTCTAGAGGATGCAAAAGGACACATAGTGGAAAACCTATATTGCCTATAAAAAGGGGGAGCAACTCACCTGGATCTCACTTTCAGACCAGCAGCCCTGCTGTGCAGACCTCTGCAGCCTTCATCTGCCTCTTGCTCTTCCACAGCATCCAGTAATGTCCACCACGGATCGTAACACAGTCCTTTTGGTAGCCACCATCGTTCTGCAACAGTGCCAAGCCATCTACAGGCTCTTTCAACTCTACTATAGGAAGAAAAGGAGGCAGCCAAGAAGTGTCTGGGTCCGAAGATGGATCGGGAGAAGAGCAGAGTATGGACTGTACAACAAGTTGATGGTGGAGCTGAGGAACGAAGACCCTCGTGCATTCCAGAACTTCATGAGGATGCCTCCAGCCATGTTTGATGAAGTTGTGGAGTGGCTGACACCCAGGTTGACCAAGCAGAGCACCAACTTCTGGCCCAGCCTGGAGCCTGGGCTGAAGGTGGCACTGACTCTGCGCCACCTGGCCTCAGGGACCATCTACAGGAGCATGCATACGGCTGGAGGGTGCCACACAACACCATCAGAATTGTGGTCAGAGAAGTGGTGCAGGCCATCATCGAAGAATACCTGGAGGAGCTCCTCCAGTGCACCTCCACTGAAGAAGGCTGGAAGAAAGTTGCAGAGGAGTGGTATCAGAAGTGGAACTTCCCCCAACAGTTGGAGCCATAGATGGGAAGCACATGGCCTGCAAAGCTCCAGCCAAGTCAGGGTCCAGTTATTTCAACTACAAGGGCTTCTGCAGCATCGTCCTCTTCGCCATGGTCGATGCTGACTACAAATTCATGTACATCGATGCTTCAGGCAACGGCTCATCTTCAGATGCCCAGGTATACAACGCCAGTGACCTCAAGGAGGGGCTGGAACGCAACCTCATCGTGGGCTTCCCAGATCCAGAACCCCTGCCCAACGACACACAAGATGTGCCCTACTTCATCATGGGGGATGACGCCTTCTCCCTCAGAACCTACCTCGTGAACCTACACCTCCAGATGCCTCACCCATGAAGAGAGGATCTTCAACTACAGGCTGTCCAGGGCAAGGTGGGTGATGGAGAACGCCTTTGGCATCCTGGCCAACAGGTTCCAGGTACTTCTCACCACCATGCAACATCCCCCAGAGACCGTGAGGAGGATCATGGAAGCTTGCTGCATCCTGCACAATCTCATGTGCACCCGCTACCCAGTCTTGCAGAACAGGCTCGTGAACCTCCAACAAGGCAATGGGGACATGGAGCCTGGGGAATAGAGGCAAGGGCAAAACCTGATAGACACTGAGGATGTGCAAGGCCCCAACAGAGCCTCACGTGAAGGGAAGATTTAGCGTAACCTCCTGAAACACTGGTGCAACTCCCCAGCTGGAGCAGTGGAGTGGCAAGACAGGATGATAGATGATTAATGGATGCTTCCTTCAGCCTGTCTCATCACACTGATGAGATTGAGCCATGTATATTGGGTGGGCCTACAATGAACAGGGCGTTTAATAAAGAGTTGTGTTTATGTTGACATGTGTGGATCAATGATTACATTAGTATTGATAATGAAGGGCCATAGGTGTGGCACCTGGGAGGGTGGACCATATAGTCCCACTATGCTTGCACTGGAGGTTTATCTATCCCCACAGCTATCTCAACCCATCCCACAGCTATCTTAACCCATCCCAAAGGTATCCCTGCCCATCCCACAGCTATCTTAACCCATCCCAAAGGTATCCCTGCCCATCCCACAGCTATCTTAACCCATCCCAAAGGTATCCCTGCCCACCCCACTGCTATCCTTACCCATCCGACAAGCATGCAAAGGCTTAAACCATTTCTAAAAGTTTCCACCAAGTCTTTATTTACAGAAATAAATGAAGCAAGTGTGTGAAGCAAAGATAATCTTTCTTAATAACAAGCTGTAAAAGAAAAATGACCCAAGTCAAGTGTCCAAATAAAGTCCACAGGTAGCCACCCAGTCTCTGGCACTCTTCTCTGTCACTCAGAGGTGTGCCCAGTCTCAGGGGTGAAGGGTCCAGGTGCTGTGGAGGTGGCTGCTGTTGGAATGATGGTCTGAAGCACCACTGGGGTGCCTGGCCCTGAGAGGACAACAGGTGACGGTGTGTTGAGGAAGCTCTCAGACATCTGGCTCAGCCCCATGATGTTTAGAGCTCCTTCCTCCATGCCATGGGGTGTAAGCCCCAGTACCGACGACAGATTTACTAAGGCCGGGCTTGGCTGTGGGGTGGAGGAAGGAGCAGTGTAGTGGGGCTGTCTGGTCTGCAGCTGTATGAGGACTGGCATGGGTGGCATTGGTGGCGTGGGTGGCATCAATGGCGTGGGTGGCATGGGTGGCATGGGTGGCATGGGTGGCATGGGTGACATGGGTGGCATGGGTGGCATCAGTGGAACCGGTGGCAATGATGGCATTTGATGAGTCTGTGCCTGGACTGGGAAGGGCTGCTGCCTGTGCTGCTGGACCTCCTGGTAGCCGTAGCCCTGGTAGGTGAGGGCCTGTGGGAAGGCTTGGAATGGGAGGGACATCACCTGGGGTGGAGGAGCTGACCTGGACTGGGTGGGAGCAAGTTCATCTGGATCTCAAGGGTTGTGAAGCAGATCAGTGATCCTGTCCTTCACCACCTGGTACTGGGGTTCCGCCATGTCTGTGAGGGTCTGGTTGACATAGGCGAGGAAGGGCTTGCAGTTGGAGGATGAGGAGTCGGTGTGGACCAGCTGAGAGAGGATATCTATGCTGCTCCTGATGGTGTCTCTTATCTCCAGCAGAACAGTGTGGCTCTGTCCCTCTTGTCTGGCTCTCTGCCTTTCTGAGGAGGTGGAGCTGGGGGTGGATGCAGGTAGGACTGTGGTGGAAGTGCCGTCTCCTTTCTCCCACTGCACCAGGGAGTCCTCCACGCGCTCTGCCATGGAACACCTGTCCACGGGTTTTCCATCATGGCACAGTCCACAGACACCTTCCTGAGAGAGAGGGTTGTGAGAGGGGCTGCTCCTCGGTGGAGGATTTCACCCTCCAGGAAGCTGCACTTGGCCATGACGTAGGTCTCTCTGTCCATCAGCTTGACCGCGGCCAGATTTCTTGAGGTGCAGCTTCCCGTACCAGGTGTGCATGTGCTTCCACCAGCCAAGGAGCACCTCCAAAGTGTAGCCCAGGCTCTCTGCCTTCTCTCTCCAAGCAGCCTGCTTCCTTTTGGTGTCCCTGTAGAGCCTGTGTCCCTTCCACCATAGATAGTCATTCTCTCTCAGCCACTCCAGTACCTCCTCCTCATGTTCCTCCTCGACGGAGTATTGCCTCCTCTCCTGTTCTCACATATGCCTCTTCCTCCTTTGGCAGGACCACATGGGCCCTCATCAGAGGGGCTTCCAGGTTGTAGGGGCTGCTCCTCCACACCACCACCAGCAGCAGCACCAGCAGGATCATCATCCTCAGCAGTTGCAGCAGCACCAGCAGGACCAGGATCATCATCATCAGAGTAAGCACCAGCAGTGCCAGCAGGACCAGGAGCACCAGCAGGACCAGTAGCACCAGCAGGACCAGGAGCACCAGCAGGACCAGGAGCACCAGCAGGACCAGCAGGACGAGCAAGACCAGGAGCACGAGCAGGACGAGCAAGACCAGGAGCATGAGCAGGACCAGCAGGACCAGCAGGACGAGGAGCAGCTTCAGCAGAGTAAGCATCAGCAGAAGCACCACCACCAGAAGCAGCATCAGCAGAGTAAGCACCGGCAGAAGCACCACCGCCAGAAGCAGCATCAGCAGAGTAAGCACAAGCAGAAGCACCACCGCCAGAAGCAGCATCATCAGCTCCTCCAGAAGCAGAAGCAGCAGAAGCCCCAGCCCCAGAAGAGTGAGCCCGTGCTACAGAAGCCCCAGCAGAAGGAAAATGAGGGCCAGGGGCTGGGAGGGTGGCCCTGTCCCTCTTGCCAGGGCTGGCAGCAGATGGTTGAGGCTTCCTCTTCTTCCCCATGGTTGTGGGGTTGCTGGCTGTCAGCAAGGCTGGCTGGCAGGCAGGCAGGCAGGCAGGCATGCAGGTAGGCAGGCAGACTGGCAGGAAGGCAGGCAGGCACCAAGGCTGGCAGGCAGGCTGGCAGGCAGGCTGGCAGGCAGGCTGGCAGGCAGGCTGGCAGGAAGGCAGGCAGCAATGCTGGCAGAGAGGCTGGAGGGCAGGCTGGCAGGCAGGCTGGCAGCAAGGCTGGCAGGCAGGCGGAGAGCAAGACTGGCAGGGAGGCTGGCAGGGAGGCTGGCAGGCAGGCTAGCAGCAAGGCTGACAGGCAGGCAGATAGCAAGGCTGGCAGGCAGGCTGGCAGGCAGGCTGGCAGGCAGGCAGGCAGGCAGACACACATACCTTTTGGTAATGTAGCATCAGGTATTGCAAAATTTGTTTACATAGCTACTTGCTCAAGGGTATCTGACCATTTTTGCTCAGTGAGATATATGTTTGAATAACTGTATCAGATTACACTGTTATATTCACCCACTTTATCCTAGAATAAGTTTACAAGTTAACATACTTGTTTTGTTTTCAAAATAAAAGGCATACCATTTGCCATATATAAAAAAGTGTGTTTGTGTGCTCAGAGATTTCAGCATTTGAAATTTGCATTCACATGTATGAACAGAAGTTGCCAAGATGCGATTCACATTATAGTATGTTGATGAACCTTCCACTGTCAATCTTATGTTCAACAAACAGTGTTCAAGATAATGTGCATAACAGGACAGAAGGCTTTCCCGTTATAAAGGATAGAAAACAGTTAGGATCTGAAGAAATCTTATGCCAAATAAATAAAAATAAGCTTAATTCCATTTAACTTCCATCTTAACCCAAACTATTCCTTACTCTATTGCCACATGTTCTTGTTGCACCATTAAATTCAAATAGCTAGCCCCATCAGTACATAGAGATGTAAATCAGTCAAAGTGAATTAAGTTTTGCTCAAGGCACTCTGTACAATTATGGTACAGCTATTAAAGCAGAGAAAACTAAGACTTGGGAAATGTTTACCATGACACTGGATTTAGCCTATTAACTAATCAAATTGAAACAATTCTCAAAAGAATAAGCAATCCTATAATAGATAGGCTATCATCCAAAAAAACCTTCCACTGCAACTATAATGACAATTAACTTAATTCTTAATTCCTAGCTTCTTTGCTCTACAAAAAAAGATTAGCATTGGAAGATCATCTATGCCAATGAACTGTTGAAGAAATGACCATAAAAAAGATAATTAAAACATGTATTTTGCTGGAATCTGTATTAATAGAGACAATATTATTGCTAGCTTGGAAAATAAGAACAATATTTTTGGAATTGATTAAAGTTTTATTCACATCATTAATTCTTATCTACCCAAACCAGAAGAGAAAATGAATGACACCCAAGTGAGGTAGATGCATTTATCACATATAATATCATGCATGACATAGTAAATGAGGTAGGCTGTTCTTCTTTGGTCACAGAGCGAAAACTTGGGGTGGGGGAATCATCCATTACAACAAAATATAATGATATACAGAGTCAATCAAAGAAAGCACATAAAGCAATTGAGATGTTATTGCTATCAGGTTCAAAATTCATAGGGTTTTAAAGAAGGATTGGACAAATTCATAAAGATAAAGTTAATGGCTACTTGCTATTGTCTGAACCATGGATATCTTGTTTGAGGTACCAACTGCTGGGCTTCTTTTTCTACTTTTGAACTTCCAAACACATTTAGTTGCCTACTGTATGACACAGAATGCTATATGGTTCCTGGGCCGATCCTAATTGAACTTTTCTTATGTTGTTGTAGTCTTACCTCACTTATTAAAAACCTTTTCAACTCTAGAAAGCATTAAGTGATCTTACCCACATTCCTAATTCCTCCTTAGAACAAATATATGCAAATATATGAATTTTCTTAAGTTATTCAAAGATAGAAGGTAGTTAATTATTTCCCTAACAGAGGAATTAGATTAAATTAACATTTTTTTCTATCTTTCTTCCTAACAAATATGTTCTATTGGCATTAGAACCTATTATAATTCCAACAAATATGGTGTAATTAGTTTCATGGGATTGTCTAGATTGCCATTTATGGAAGATATCTTGATCTTATTTTTCCTTAAGAAGGGAATTGTTCTCAGTGTTCTCAATTACTCATTGCATTTCTGTTTCTATAATTTAAAAAAATATTTTTTATCTCCATAGAGATAAAAATCAGCATGTTATTGCAATGTTCCTGATATTTCTACTCTACCACTTGAATAAAAACAATGGCTACAAGGTTATTAGGTAGTGCATATAGGATATTTAAATATCTTTCTTTTTCTAAAAAAACAAATGCACAGCTTCAAAAGTCCAGTGGCAGCCCTGCTGAATGTGTTGTTTCTTTCTGACCTCACATAGTCCATCCAGAATGACTAAAAGCTTCACTTTGTTATTTGCTAGCTTTTAAGTGTACAATTTTTGACAGTCTTCATTATTCTTTAATAAGCTTCTTTTGTAGCTGAATTCATTCTTTAGATTCTGCTAGGAAATGGCATTCAATGTTTTGTCTAGAGTGTTTTATAAAAAACACTTTAAAATATGCAAAGTGATGCTTTGTTTGAAAGAGAAACATACCATTTATATTTTCTCCCCTTTTCAGATCTAGAAAACCTCAAAATGTTTTTAAAAGTTATTTATTATTAGGGAGGTGCATGCTCCTTAATGGATTTATTTTAGGATAGAGAAAAGGATTATTCTGTTTCCTTTTAATGCCAAGTTACCAAAATAAAGCAGGAGGTATGCCTGAAGAGCAAACAGGAAAGCCAAAGATTAAAACTTGCCTTATTTGAAAGTGGATGGAGATGGAGAAAGAAAAGCAAACTATGTATTCTAGACTTTTCTTATAAGTTAATTTTATATTTAACTTACTATTTTTATAACTTATAATTGGCTTATGTAGCTATTAAAATGTAAAATATTCTTTGTATAGGAATCTAGGTAGATTCTATTTTGCATTGGGGAAATTTAAATGATAAAAATGCTGTCATTCTGAGTTTTTATGCAATTTCCTAATATAAAATCAGAAGTCTGGTATCATAATTCAACAGAGCTCTCTTCCTACAATGTCTTATTTCCAAGATACATTTATGACTGATAGGTGAAATACTACATCAACTTTTCTCAACCTCATTCTTCACAAACTGCTGGATCACACTATAATAATCTCCTGATACTGCTTTGTATCAAGATAGCCACACTTTAAAAATCAAGCAGGATTCATAAAGTTGTGAATGACTAACTAATAGATAAACACTTCTTCTCACCTATCCACCCATAATACCATTGAGAATTTTATTACATGATGTAACTGGTTTTCTCCTCTTTCTGTTGCAAGAATTTTTCTAGTACTTGAAACAATGGCAAATCTGTTATTTACAATAGTTTATTTTGAAGAAAAAGGAAGTTAAGTTTCAAATTAATTAACTCCTGGTCACTTTGTATCTGAAAGTAGTTTCTGAAAAGCGAACTGTTTCAAGCCCTAAAAATATTATTTGACAGAAACAAAGCTTTAGCCCTAGGTTTTATTTGAACAAAAATCTGATCAAAATTATTTTCTAAACAAAAATAAATGAAAGAGAATAAGTTTTATTCAAATTTTGTACAAGTACAAAACCATTTTTCCTTTATATTTTCTATTGATTGATTGATTTTAATCTCTCAACATATTATTTGAAGCAATCAATATTAAATCAAGTAAAGCAAGAAGGAATCATTCATATATATGTGTGTGTGTGTGTGTGTGTGTGTGTGTGTATGGATCTATGGTTATTCGGATTTACTCCTGCGTAAAATTGGAAGTATCCTGGTGACATTTCGATGAAATCTCATTCATCATCTTCAGGCTTGTATCTTCGGTTTTGTGCTTCTTGGAGTGTGTGTGTGTGTGTGTGTGTATATATATGTATGTATGTATGTATGTACACACACACACACACACACACACACACACACACACACACACACACACACACATATATATATATATATATATATATATATATATATATATATATATATA
>BLBF01000043.1:11429217-11465888 GCA_015471245.1 Laticauda colubrina
TGACGTGGGATAATACCCGAAGGAAGCTAAACAGCACATATATATATATAAGCCATAGGTGTATATTATAGGCCACCCAATCAAACAGAAAAAATAGATGTTCTTTTTGCCAGCCAACTAACAAACATATGCAGGAAAACACAACAATAGTAATGGGAGACTTCAATTATTCTGATATCAACTGGAAAACTAATTCTGCACCAAGTGAGAAATCAAATAAGTTCCTAACCAATCTAGCTGACAACTTCGTTGTCCAAAATGTAGAGGGTGAAACTAGAGGGATAGCCATACTGGACTTAATTCTTACAAACAGAGAAGAAGTGACAGAGGGAGTTGAACTGCAGGAACCTTGGATGGGCGTGACCATGTCATACAAGAATTCAACATGACACAAATACAAGCAACAGAATATAATGACACCAGAGTCTTGGATTTTAAAAGAGCTGATTTCAATAAACTCAGAGAGAACTTGGGAAAGATTCCATGGATGAAAATCTTAAAGGGGAAAACAACTCAAGAATCTTGGGATACTGTAAAAAGTATGATCATAGAAGCCCAGACCATCACAATACCACTGAGAAAGAAAAACAAGAAATCCAAGAAGAAACAAGTATGGCTGCACAAAGATCTCTCTGGCAAATTGAAGGAAAAAAAAGGACAAGTACAAAAAATGGAAAGAAGGACATACAACTCAGGCAGAATATCAGCAGATAGCCAGAATCTGCAAAGACAAAGTCAGGATAGCAAAGGCTCAGAACAAACAAAGACTTGCAACAAAAATCAAAGATAATTTTAAAAAGTTTCTTCCAACATATAAATAACCACAAAAAATCAAGGAAACGGTCCACTAAAGAGAGAAGATGGCAAGGAAGTAACAGGCAACAGAGAGAAAGCACAACTGCTTAACTCATTCTTTGCATCCATCTTCACGCAAAAAGAAACTATAGCTCAACCCACCAAAAACATAATTGTAAAAGACAGACCAGAAATAAAAGTTAAAATAAGCCAAAAGAATAGTAAGAGAACACCTGTCTGATCTTGATGAAAACAAATCACCAGGGCCTGATGGATTATATCCCAGAGTTTTAAAGGATCTGGCAGAGGTTATTTCAGAACCACTGCACCATATTTTTCAAAAATCTTGGAGCACTGGGGAACTACCAGAGGACTGGAAAAGAGCTGATGTGGTTCCCATCTTCAAAAAAGGAAAAAAAAAAAAAACAGACCCAGGAAACTATAGATCAATCACCCTGACATCAATACAAGGGAAGATACTGGAAAAGAGAATAAAAAAAGAGATCTGCCAACATTCAGAAACAAGTAAAGTAATAACTAGAAGTCAGGACAGGTTTGTTAAAAACAGATCATGCCAAACCAATCTTATTTCATTTTTCAAACCAATGACTAAATTAGTAGACCAGCAAAATTCTGTGGACATAATACATGTAGATTTCAGCAAGGCATTTGACAAAGCAGACCACAACTTCCTTCTTAGTAAGCTAGAAAAAGGTCAAATAGATAGCACCACCACTAGACGGACTTGCAACTTGGCTGGCAAACCATACTCAATGAGTAATCCTTAATGGGTCCAAGTCTACATGGAGGGAAGTAAGCAGTGGGGTTCACAAGGTTCCGTCTTAGGCCCAGTACTCTTCAATATCTTTATTAATGACTTAGATGAGGGAATAGAGGGGGAACTTACTAAATTTGCGTATGATACTAAGCTGGCAGGAATAGTTAACACTCAAGAAGATAGGCTCAAGATCCAGATGGATCTTGAGAGTCTAGAACACTGGGCCATATCTAACAAAATGGAATTCAATGTAGAGAAAAGTAAAACCCTATACTTAGGCAAGAAAAACCAGAGGTACACAAATAGACTGGGTGAAACCAGGCTCAATAGCAGTAACTGTGAGAGGGATCTTGGAGTCTTAGTGGACAACCAGCTAAATATGAGCCAGCAATGTGCAGCAGGAGCCAAAAAAGCTCATGCAATCTTAAGTTGTATTAACAGAGGGATACAATCAAGATCAAGGGAAGTACTAATACCACTCTATAAGCCTTAGTAAGACCATACCTAGAGCACTGCATCCAGTTTTGTTCACCACATTGTAAAAAAGATGTTAAGACTCTAGAAAATGTACAGAGAAGAGCAACCAGAATGATTAGGGGACTGGAGACTAAAACATATGAGGAATGGTTACAGGAATCAGGCATGGTTAGTCTAGTCAAGAGAAGGACCAGGGGAGACATGATAGCAGTCTTCCAATATTTGAGGGGCTGCCACAGGGAAGAAGGGGTCAAACTATTTTGTAAAATGCCTGTAGGCCAGTCAAGGAATAATGGATGGAAACTGAACAAGGAGAGATTTAACCTGGAAATAAGGAGAAACTTTCTGACAGTGAGAACAATCAACCAATGGAACAGCTTGCCCTCGGAAGTTGTGGGAGTGCTATCACTTGAGACTTTCAAGAAGAGATTGGATTGCCATTTGTCAGAAATGGTGTAGGGTCTCCCGCTTGGGTAGGGGGTTGGAATAGATGACCTACAAGGTCCCTTCCAACTCTGTGAAATCTGTGAAATCTGATCTGTTAAATCTGTTAAATCTGGGTACATAAAGCTTGGTCTCTTTCCATCATTCAGTCCATCATTCATTGTCAACTTGGTTTGATGGTCCAGGAACCAAGGGTCAGTCAATAGGACCGTTTTCAATTCTGTAGTCAGCTTATCTTCCAGGTGTTTGGGGTTACAGTTGGCTTGGGCTCGAGTGGTCACTTGGCCTGCCAATTGAGCTTCTGAAATTAAGGCTTGTACTATTTCTTCTCAGTGGCTGTCAAACTGAGGTTTTTTGGATGGAGTGTTCACCAGTATGTTTTTCCCTCTGGGGATATATTTAATGTTAAAGTTGAATCGCTTGAAATATTGGGCCCAGCGAACTTGTTTGGGCGATAATCTCCTAGGGGTCTTTAGAGCCCCGAGGTTCTTATGATCAGTCCATACCTCAAAGACCTCAGGCACCCCTTCTAGAAAATACCTCCAAGTCAACAAAGCCCATCATATGGTGAATGCTTCTTTCTCCTAGACCACCCACCTTCACTATGTCTGTCAGCTTTTTAGACACATAAGCACAAGGTCTCAGTTGGCCTTGAGAGTCCTCTTGCAGCAAAACAGCTGGCACTGCTACATCGCTTCCATCCATTTGGACAATTAAAGGTTTGGTCACATCTGGGTGCTGGAGGATGGGCTCAGCGGTGAAAAGGCACTTTAAGGCCTTGAAAGCTTTCTGACAGTCCATAGTCCAAGCCAGGGTTTGACTTAACTTTAGTTTGGTGGGCGATGGGCCCATTTTTAACAGCTCCATCAATGGGAGGGCAACTTCAGCAAAGGATGGAATGAATTGTCTGTAGAAGTTGGCAAACCCCAAGAAACTTTGAAGTTGTTTTCAGGTTATGGGGCTTGCCAGTCCAGAACTGCTTTCACCTTTCTGGGGTCCATTTCAATCCCCAGGTTGGATATTCAGTAACCTAAGTAGTCCTTCAACTCTTTGTGGAATTTGCATTTTGAGAGTTTCACATATAATTTGGCGGCACAAGGTTTTTCTGAAACTTGTTGGACTAATTGAACATGCTCTTCCATGGTTTCACTGAAGATAAGGATGTCTTCAGGTACACGAGGACCCCCCGGTAAAGGTGCGGGTGTAGCACCTCATTGATGAGCTACATAAACACTGCAGGAGCCCTCTGAAGTCTGAAAGGCATGACTTTGAATTGGAAGCTACCCAGAGGGCAGTTAAAAGCATTTCCTTCTTTGATGTGGACCTGGTATTAATGTTCCCTGAGATCTAGATTGGTGAATATTTTGCCCTTCAACAAGTGGTTCAAAAAGTCCTTCATAAAGCCCATGTCACACTGCCCAACGGATGCAAAATGGACACAGTGGACGAGCAAATGTTCCATCCATTGTTATCCGCTCTCAAAAGGGGCAAAATTTGCATAACTGGAGCGGATAACACGGACGCGGGGAGGACACAGGGCGGATGCAAATGGAACATGTGGAATGGAAGATGCGGAATGGAAGCCCAGTGGATGGAAGTGGATGGGAGCAGATGGCACATCCGCTAGGCTTCCGGGGGGGCTCAGCAAAGCAGATGCAGAACAGATACTGCGGATGCACAGCGGACACCGAACGGATGAAGCGGATGCACAGCGGATGCACAGCGGATGCACAGTGGAAGCCTAATGGATGCCTGGCATTAATTGCGCATGCAGGGAGGATGCATTGCATCAGCCCCGCAGATATAACGGAAGAAGCTCGGAAGCAGGTCACCATTCAGAGGAAAGATCTGCTGCCGGACGGATTGGCTGCCTTGCCTGCCCTGCCTGCGTGTCTGCCTGCAAGCCTTGCTGCCAGCCTCCCTGCCAGCCTTGCTGCCAGCCTGCCTGCAAGTCTTGCTGCAAGCCTTGCTGCCACCCTCCCTGCAAGCCTTGCTGCCAGCCAGTCTGCCTGCAAGCCTTGCTGCCTGCCTTCCTGCCAGCCTTGGTTCATGTCTGCCTACCAGCCTAGGTGCATTCCTGCCTGCCAGCCTTCCTGCCAGCCTTGGTGCCTGCCTCTGTGCCAGCCTTCCTGCCAGCCTTCCTGCCAGCCTTGGTGCCTGCCTGCCAGCCTTGCTGCCAGCTTTGGTGTCTGCCTGCCTGCCAGCCTTCCTGCCTGCCTTGGTGCCAGCCTCCCTGCCAGCCTTCCTGCCAGCCTTGGTTCCTGCCAGCCTCCCTGCCAGCCAGCAACCCCACAACCATGCAGAAGCACAGCAAGCCTCAGCCATCTGCTGGCAGCCCTGGCAAGGGGGACAGGGCTACCATCCCACCCCCTGGCCCTCACTCTGGTTCTGCTGGGGCTTCTGCAGCAAGGGCTCGCTCTTCTGGGCCTGGGGCTTCTGCTGCTTCTGCTTCTGGAGGAGCTGATGACAAGCACTCCAGCACCAGCCACCTCCAAAACACCTGCACCCTTCACCCCTGAGACTGAGCCACCAAGAGGAGTGCCAGAGACTCATTTTTGTCTTATAGCTTGTTGTTAATAAAGTCTTCATTTCTTTTTTTTAATAAAGTCTTGCTGGAAACTTTTAGAAATGGTTTAAGCCTTTGCATGCTTGTGGGATGGGTTAAGATAGCTGTGGGATGGGTTGAGATAGCTGTGGGATGGGCAGGGATACCTGTGGGATGGGTAATAGATGGGTAATAGCTGTAAACCTCCAGTGCAAGCATAGTGGGACTGTATGGTCCAACCTCCCAGGTGCCACACCTACGGCCCTTTATTATCAATAATAATGTAATAATTATCCACACATGTCAACACAAACAAAACTCTTTATTAAACACCCTGTTCATTGTAGGCCAACCAAACATACATGGCCCAATCTCATCCGTGTGATGAGACAGGCTGAAGGAAGCATCCATTAAGCATCTACCATCCTGTCTTGCCACTCGACTGCTCCAGCTGGGGAGTTGCATCAGTGTCTCAGGAGGTTGTGCTGCTTCTTCACTTCATGTGAGGCTCTGTAGGGGCCCTGCACATCCTCAGTGTCGATCAGATTTCGCCCTTGCCTCCATTCCCCAGGCTCCATGTCCCCATTGCCTTGATGGAGGTCCACGAGCCTGTTCTGCAAGACTGGGTAGCGGGTGCACATGAGATTGTGCAGGATGCAGCAAGCTTCCATGATCCTCATCACGGTCTCTGGGCGATGTTGCATGGTGGTGAGAAGTACCTGGAACCTGTTGGCCAGGATGCCAAAGGCGTTCTCCACCACCCACCTTGCCCTAGACAGCCTGTAGTTGAAGATCCTCTCTTCACAGGTGAGGAGTCTGGAAGTGTAGGGCTTCATGAGGTAGGTTGTGAGGGAGAAGGTGTCATCCCCCACGATGAAGTAGGGCACATCTTGTGTGTCGTTGGGCAGGGGTTCTGGATCTGGGAAGCCCACGATGAGTTTGCATTCCAGCCCCTCCTTGAGGTCACTGGCATTGTATACCTGGGCATCTGAAGATGAGCCGTTGCCTGAAGCATCGATGTACATGAACTTGTAGTCAGCATCGACCATGGCGAAGAGGATGATGCTGAAGAAGCCCTTGGAGTTGAAATAAGTGGACCCTGAGTTGGCTGGAGATTTGCAGGCCACGTGCTTGCCATCTATGGCTCCAACGGTGTGTGGGAAGTTCCACTTCTGATACCACTGCTCTGCAACTTTCTTCCATCCTTCTTCAGTGGAGGGGCACTGGAGGAGCTCCTCCTTGCATTCTTCGATGATGGCCTGCACCACTTCTCTGACCACAATGCTGATGGTGTTGGATGGCACCCTCCAGCCATACTGCTTGCTCCTGTAGGAGGTCCCTGAGCCCAGGTGGCATAGAGTGAGTGCCACCTTGAGCCCAGGTTCCAGGCTGGGCCGGAGGTTGGTGTTTGCCTTGGTCAACCTGGGTGTCAGCCGCTGCACAACTTCGTCAAACATGGCTGGAGGCATCCTCATGAAGTTCTGGAATGCCCGAGTGTCTTCATTCCTGAGTTCCACAATTAGCTTGTTGTACAGTCCATCCTCTGCTCTTCTGGCGAACCATCTTCGGATCCAGACTCTTTTTGGGTGGCTCCTTTTCTTCTCGCAGTAGAGTTCACAGAACCTGCAGATGGCTTCGCACTGTTGCAGAACGATGGTGGCTGCTGAAAGGACTTTGTTACAATCCACGGTGTACATGACTGGATGCTGTGGAAGAGGAAGAGGCAGATGAAGGCTGCAGAGGTCTGCACCGCTGGGCTGCTATTCTGAAAGTGAGATGCAGGCGAGTTGCTCCCCCTTTTTATAGGCAGTATAGGTTTTTCGCTAGGCATCCTCTAGGCATCCTCTAGGCATCCTCTAGACATCCTTAATATCCAAGATAGGTCCCCTCTGCGAATGTTTTTTCCATTTTACATGCTTTGTTTCCATTCTGCTTCTGCTAGGCATCCGTTCTGCATCCATTCTGCATCCGTTCCACTTCCTACCTGCGTCCGGGTGGATGCGAGTTGCGCGGATTCATAGCGGATGCCTAGTGGATGCCTAGCGGATATAGCGGATGCGTAACGGATGCATAACGGATGCCTAGCGGATGCGTAGCGGATGCAGAATGGACGAACTGGATACATTTTCCGCGCAAAAGTTTTGGGCAGCCCAAAACTTTTGGAGCAGATGAAACGTCTATAAACGGATGCTGGACGGATAGAGAGGAAGCCAAATGGAGGCAGTGAGTACATCTCGTTTTCGAACGGATGGCAAGGTTTTTTGTCTGTTTTACATCCTCTTTGCATCCGTTGGTTCAGTGTGACATGGGCTTTAAGGGGAGAGGGTACATGTTTTTGATGCATATCGCATTCATGCCTCTAAAGTCTACACATAAACTCAACCTGCCATCTTTCTTTTCGTTGAACAACAGGGGGGCAGCTAGTCTTGATTTGGCAGGCTCAATAAAACCTCATTCCAAATTGTTGTCGATGTATTTCCTTTATTCAATCATTTCAGCAGATGTCATGTAATACATCTTTCGTTTTGGTAATTTCGCCCTGGGCTCTAATTCTATGGCACAATCAGTGGCTCAATGGGAAGGTAAGACATTACACTCTTCTTCACTGAATGCTTCAGCCAAGTCTTTGTATTGGCCGGGTACCTGGGGATTATCTGGGAGAAGGTGGGATGCCATGGATGCTGGCTCAGGGTCTGGGTTCAAGATGACCAGTGGCTTTATAGTGGGTGGAAGAGGGGGCAATGGGTCCAGTCCAATGAAGATTTTTCTGAATCCATCCTTTTGATCATCTGGGCCCATTTGTCTAGCCAAGCAAGTCCCAGTATGATTGATTCTGACATCCTGGGGGCCACTATGAAGTGTATGAGTTCGCGATGGGACCTTAATTCCATCTTGATCAATTCAGTCATCTATGTGGCTGAGGCCCCCCCAATTAAGGTTCCATCCACTTGTTCAAATCTGATTGGGCATTTTAGTCTTTATGCCCACTTGTTCAATGATGGGGAGTCCGATAAAGCATCTAGAACATCCAGTATCAATGACAGCTTCTGACTCCCCAGCCTCCCCCCGCGTTTGGTATCACTAACTTGACCTTGATTGTAAAAGGTATGATGGGATCACCCACCATTGGGTCATCTTTGCAGGTCAGGTTCTTGGGGACATGGTGTCGGTCTGGTGGTGTGTTGCTCCCATCTGTGCAGAAGGTGCTTTCCCGGTTGTCTTTGACAAACCCGCCCTTGGCCGGCAGTCTTTCTTGATTCTTCTGACCTCTAATAGCTGGATTAGACTTTGACTGCAGAGCCTGCAGTACAGGAGCAGAGGCTAGACAGTCTGCTGCTCTCTGACTGGCTTGGCCACATCAGGAACATTTCAGCTTCCCAGTAGGTTTGAGTATGAGCAGGTTTGGCTGATCCAGTCAATGGTGTACTAGCTACAATTCTCTTAGGCAGGGCTGCTGGAGGGAGTCTCCTGTGTTGATGCTGCAATCTAAGCTGAGGGATGCGACATATCATGATTGCAAGGTCTCTGGGATTCCCCAAATTTCACAAGCCTTCTTTACTTCTGGATCAGTGGCTTTTTAAAAATAGTGTAAAGTCATTCTTTCACGCCAATCCATAAGGTGGCTTGCAACCCTTCTAAAGTCATGAATGAATTCTGATATTTTCCTTGCCTCGTTTCCATTAATTTCTCTTCATTCTCTGCTATCTTGTCTGGATTTTCAAATCTGAGTCTTAATAATTGAATAAATCCATTGTTTTATTTGGGGGCTTGTTCATTGTGTAGTTGGGCCACCCAATCTGAAGCATCCCCTTCATTCATCCCTTTTGTTATGGCCTTAACCAAATTGCGCTCTGTGGCATATTAATCTCCAAATTTTTCTATATGGGATTGGATTCGAGTGAGGAAGTAATTGATGTTCATGGCTGCCATCAAATACAGCCTCAAAGGGTATTCGATCCGGCCTGGGTCGTGGTTGCAGAGGTGGCACATGCCAGGCCCCTGCAGGTTGAACTGGAATGGAAGGAACAGGCCGGGTGCTGTACGTAGGCTGGGTAGGACCCTGAATCCTGGCTGGGTGGTGCCTCTCTGGAATAGGGGTCCCTGTCGCCTCACTGCCAGTTGGGGCTGCAATTGTGGTTTCCAGGAGGAAGATGGGTGTGGCCTGGTTCCGTGGTTGGATAGAGGGGATGTGGCAACCCCCCTTCAGACCAGAGCTGTGTTGGTGCTGGCTGCCATTGGCATTGAATCCACTCCTGGTCTGGATAAAATCCCCACCCTGGAGGCATACTCTCTGCAGAGGGCAAAATTGTTTCTGGAAAATGAGGGGATTGCCTCTGAGGCTGCAACGTACCTCTGTTAGTTGATGCTTCTTTTTGGATTCCTCCAACTGGCATCTGTATAGTTTCCTCATTCCTCACGATACTTGGGTAAGTGAATATGGTTGGTCTCAAACTTCCACCTGTCCCAACATACTGTGAGACCAAACCTGTTACTTTTAAATTCTGAAACTGTTGATGTAAATCTGCCCTTGATAGACTTCAAGGAATAATCTGGAGGTTGTCTTCTTGAGAGAATTCCGACCCCAATTGTCTCTCTTCCCTCCAATCTGACAGAATAGCCATATGCTTGTGGCTAGAGAAAGATTTCTTTTCAGACAGCTGGGTTATCTCTGGGTTATAACAATTTCTTGAGTTGAAATGCTTCGGTATAGCTTCCAAAACTCTTTCTCCTACTGCCATCCCGGAAGCATCCATCATCTCCACCCAACAAAGGCTGGCAGGTTCAATTAATGCTCTGGAGGGAGGGTCCCACACACTCCCCCCTGCACACCTCCAACTTTAGCTGATTGTTGATAATTCTCCATCTCAGGAAAAAGAACTCTGGGTATCAGCCAAGCCCTTTGTTAAAAAAAAAAATTGACTTGGGAAATAAATGTAAGGCATCCAGAAAGTATCCATGATACCAATCACTTTGAGACGTTATCTGTCCAATTGATTTATTAGAAACAGATCTGGCATGTCAAAACCAAGTGAAAGTTTTTTCGGGTGTTACACAGAATCCACTTTCTCTCTTCCTACTTCTACACTTCATAAATTATGAAAACCAATTAACTGCAACTGGAAATTCTTAATATGACATACAGAATAACCTTGAACTTTTCAACTCCTCTAACTCTCTAAAAAAAAAAGTGGTAGCTGAATTTCAAAGCTGACACAAATCTGTGGTATGTCCAAATTTGGAATCCTGTCTATAACTCTGGTTGCACTATTTGAAAAAGAATAAATTAAGTTGGGAAAGATGCAGAAGAGAACAATAGAACAATTGACTTCCATACAAAAATTTCTAAAATGTTTTGGATATCAAGCTCTGATAAAAAGGCAACTGAAGGGAACATGAATGAAGACAAATATTTGTTCCAGGATAATGTTGTAGGGTCCAATCTGGATCAGTAACTGGGACCAGAGACTTAGTCTGCCAAGCTTTCAGACTCATGCTGTAGCCCATCCTCAGACAACTTCTCTCTACCAGAATATCAGAAGGGAACATGACATAAAAGAAGAAATTTCTATATGGCATAGGTTACATGAGAAAGCTCTATTTCTCTTCCTCCCTTAAAACACTTGGTATTGAAGCTATCTAATGAAGCTGATTGGAAGGAGATTAAAATAGACTAAAGAAAATAGTAAAGAGCCAGTATGATATAGTGGTTAAGGACTCAGCTTGAAATCAGGAGACCAGCCATCTGGATGACCTTGGACTAATCATTCTATCTTAGTCCTAGGAATTAGGCAATGGCAATCCAATTCTGAAAAATCTTGCCAAGAAAACTTCAGCTATTAATCAAGATATTCACCAGGGGTCAAAACAAACTCAAAGTCATGTACAACATGCATGCATGCACACCTGCATGCACACACATATAGAGAACAAAGAGAGGGAGAGAAGGAATTTATAAGTGACTTGCAGAATTCATTATATTCATGATAGCTGCTAACTTGGAAAGTCTTAAAAAAGGATTGTTTGAATTCATGGAAGACAGGTTGATCAATAGCTGTTGGCCCATATGATTCAATTTATGTGAGAAAAGTCAAAATGACAAAATCTGACAAAGCAGATATCTATGAGACCCTATAGCGGGCAGTGTATACTACTTTCCTTAATTAGAATCTCAGTCCTACAAAGCAATGCAAGACAAAAGAATTGGATAGAAGGGAACAAATTTAACCCAGAATAGTATAAAATAATAAGTTTGTTTTGTCCAAGGAGAAATATTGAGGTTTCTAATCATAGATTCCAAATATATTTCTGTCCTTCAAACTGTGGACACTTTAATATTCTTCTGTACATAACTTTAGTTAGAGAAATAAAGTGATTGGCAGCTTGCTGATTAAAGATCATAGGAATAAAAGTGCAAATATAAAAAATAATAGATGTTAAAATATTTATTTTTCTTTAAAAATATTCCTTTGACACTTCTTTTGGAATATTTTGAAAATTAAAATGTAGCACATGCCAAATGATAACAGCTCCTAACTATCTATTATTTTTCTGAATAAAACAAGTCTATAAGGTCTGAAAAAAAGATTTTTTTTTTCTCAAAAACCAACTGGACTTTTTTTGAAACTTGATGAGGGTTTTGGGATGAGAAATGAAACATTTTCTACTTCTTCCTCAAGGAAAAACATGTCCAGTTACTTTTTGAAAAAAAATAAAAATAAAAGCACCTTTGAGACTTTTATGATCTAGATGAATGAGAATCTCCATAGACATTCAGTCTAGAAGAATACTGATCAGTTACAGGAGTTAAAGCCCCTGTCACACTGCACCAACAGATGCAAAGAGGATGTAAAACGGACAAAAAAGCTTGCCATCCATTGGTTAATGTGATGTATCCGTTCTATACTGCCTCCGTTTTGCTTCCTCTCTATCCGTCCAGCATCCGTTTATGGACGTTTCATCTGCTCAGAAAGTTTTGACCTGCTCAAAACTTTTGCGCGGAAAATGTATCCAATTCATCCATTCTGCATCCGCTACGCATCCGCTAGGCATCCGTTCTGCATCCGTTCTGCATCCGCTATATCCGCTAGGCATCCGTTCCGCATCCACACAACTTGCATCCATTCAGATGCAGGGAGGAAGCGGAACGGACGTGGAAAGGATGCAGAATGCATGCCTAGCAGATGCAGCATGGAAACAAAGCATTTAAAATGGAAAAAACCTTCGCAGAGGGGACCTATCTCGGATATTAAGGATGTCTAGAGGATGCCTAGAGGATGCATAGAGGATGCAAAGGGACACCTATACTGCCCATAAAAAGGGGGAGCAACACATCTGGATCTCAATTTCAGAACAGCAGCCCTGCGGTGCGGACCTCTGCAGCCTTCATCTGCCTCTTCCTCTTCCACAGCATCCAGTCATGTCCACCATGGATCGTAACACGGTCCTTTTGACAGCCACCATCCTTCTGCAACAGTGCGAAGCCATCTACAGGCTCTTTCAACTGTTCTACGGAAAGAAAAGGAGGCGTCTAAGAAGTGTCTGGGTCCAAAGATGGATCGGGAGAAGAGCAGAGTACATACTGTACAACAAGCTGATGGTGGAACTGAGGAACGAAGACCCTCGTGCATTCCAGAACTTCATGAGGATGCCTCCAGCCATGTTTGATGAAGTTGTGGAGCGGCTGACACCCAGGTTGACCAAGCAGAGTACCAAATTCCAGCTCAGCCTGGACCCTGGGCTGAAGGTGGCACTGACTCTGCACCACCTGGCCTCAGGGACCACCTACAGGAGCATGCAGTACGGCTGGAGGGTGCCACAAAACACCATCAGCATTGTGGTCAGAGAAGTGGTGCAGGCCATCATCAAAGAATACCTGGAGGAGCTCCTCCAGTGCCCCTCCACTGAAGAAGGCTGGAAGAAAGTTGCAGAGCAGTGGTATCAGAAGTGGAACTTCCCACACACCGTTGGAGCCATAGATGGCAAGCACGTAGCCTGCAAAGCTCCAGCCAAGTCGGGGTCCACTTATTTCAACTACAAGGGCTTCTTCAGCATCATCCTCTTCACCATGGTCGATGCTGACTACAAGTTCATGTACATCGATGCTTCAGGCAACAGCTCATGTTCAGATGCCCAGGTATACAATGCCAGTGACCTCAAGGAGGGGCTGGAATGCAAACTCATCGTGGGCTTCCCAGATCCAGACCCCCTGCCCAATGACACGCAAGATGTGCCCTACTTCATCATAGGGGATGACGCTTTCTCCCTCAGAACCTACCTCATGAAGCCCTACACCTCCAGATGCCTCACCCGTGAAGAGAGGATCTTCAACTACAGGCTGTTCAGGGCAAGGCGGGTGGTGGAGAACGCCTTTGGCATCCTGGCCAACAGGTTCCAGGTACTTCTCACCACCATGCAGTATCGCCCAGAGACCGTGAGGAGGATCGTGGAAGCTTGCTGCATCCTGCACAATCTCATGCGCACCCGCTACCCAGTGTTGCAGAACAAGCTCGTGGACCTCCAACAAGGCAATGGGGAAATGGAGCCTGGGGAATGGAGGCAAGGGCAAAACCTGATAGACACTGAGGATGTGCAAGGCCCCAACAGAGCCTCACGTGAAGGGAAGAAGCAGTGCAACCTCTTGAAACACTGGTGCAACTCCCCAGCTGGAGCAGTGGAGTGGCAAGACAGGATGGTAGATGCTTAATGGATGCTTCCTTCAGCCTGTCTCATCACACGGATGAGATTGGGCCATGTATGTTGGGTGGGCCTACAATGAACAGGGCATTTAATAAAGAGTTGTGTTTGTGTTGACATGTGTGGATGATTATTACATTGTTATTGATAATAAAGGGCCATAGGTGTGGCACCTGGGAGGGTGAACAATACAGTCCCACTATGCTTTCACTGGAGGTTTATCTATCCCCACAGCTATTAGCCATCCCAAAGGTATCCCTGCTCATTCCACAGGTATTCCTGCCCACCCCACTGCTATCTTAACCCATCCCACAAGCATGCAAAGGCTTAAGCCATTTCTAAAAGTTTCCACCAAGTCTTTATTAAACACAATAAATGAAGCAAGTGTGTGAATCAAAGATAGACTTTATTGAACAACAAGCTGTAAAAGAAAAATGACCCAAGTCAAGTGTCCAAATAAAGTCCACAGGTAGCCAACCAGCCAGTCTCTGGCACTCCTCTTGGTCACTCGGAGGTGTGCCCAGTCTTAGGGGTGAAGGGTCCAGGTGCTGTTGAGGTGGGTGCTGCTGCAGTGGTGGTCTGAAGCCCCACTGGGGTGCCTGGCCCCAAGAGGACAACATGTGACGGTGTGTTGAGAAAGCTCTTGGACAGCTGGCTCAGACCCGTGATGCTGAGAGGTCCTTCCTCCATGCCATGGGGTGTCAGCCCCAGTACCGACGACAGATTTACTGAGGCTGGGCTTGGCTGTGCGGTGGAGGAAGTAGTAGTGTAGTGGGGCTGTCTGCTCTGCAGCTGGGTGAGGACTGGTGTGGGTGGCATCGGTGGCGTGGGTGGTATCGCTGTTGTCGGTGGCATCATTGGTGTGGGTGGTATCAGGATCAGTGGAACTGGTGGCAACGGTGTCGCCCAATGACTATGTGCCTGGACTGGGAAGGGCTGCTGCCTTTGCTGCTGGACCTCCTGGTAGCCGTAGCCCTGGTAGGTGAGGGGCTATGGGAAGCCTTGGAATGGGAGGGACATCACCTGGGGTGGAGGAGCAGACCTGGACTGGGTGGGAGCAGGTTCCTCTGGATCTGGAGGGTTGTGAAGCAGCTCGGTGATCCGGTCCTTCACCACCTGGTACTGGGGTTCCTCCATGTTCCTGAGGGTCTGGTTGACATAGGTGAGGAAGGGCTTGCGGTTGGAGGATGAGGAGTCGGTGTGGACCAGCTGAGAGAGGAGATCTATGCTGGTGCGGATGGTGTCCCTGATCTCCAGCAGAACAGTGTGGCTCTGCCCCTCCTGCTGTCCGGCTCTCTGCCTTTCTGTGGAGGTGGAGCGGGTGGTGGTGGATGTGGCTACAGTTGTGGTGGACGCTTTATAGTGGGTGGAAGAGGGGGCAATGGGTCCAGTCCAATGAAGATTTTTCTGAATCCATCCTTTTGATCATCTGAGCCCATTTGTCTAGCCAAGCAAGTCCCAGTATGATTGATTCTGACATCCTGGGGGCCACTATGAAGTGTATGAGTTCGCGATGGGACCCTAATTCCATCTTGATCAATTCAGTCATCTGTGTGGCTGAGGCCCCCCCAATTAAGGTTCCATCCACTTGTTCAAGTCTGATTGGGCATTTTAGTCTTTATGCCCAATTGTTCAATGATGGGGAGTCCGATAAAGCATCTAGAACATCCAGTATCAATGACAGCTTCTGACTCCCCAGTCTCCCCCCGTGTTTGGTATCACTAACTTGACCTTGATTGTAAAAGGTATGATGGGATCACACACCATTGGGTCATCTTTGCAGGTCAGGTTCTTGGGGACATGGTGTCGGTCTGGTGGTGTGTTGCTCCCATCTGTGCAGAAGGTGCTTTCCCGGTTGTCTTTGACAAACCCGTCCTTGGCCGGCAGTCTTTCTTGATTCTTCTGACCTCTAATAGCTGGATTAGACTTTGACTGCAGAGCCTGCAGTACAGGAGCAGAGGCTAGACAGTCTGCTGCTCTCTGACTGGCTTGGCCACATCAGGAACATTTCAGCTTCCCAGTAGGTTGGGTACAAGCAGGTTTGGCTGATCCAGTCAATAGCAGGTTGCTGAGGCTTTCGCTTCTTCCCCATGGTTGTGGGGTTGCTGGCTGGCAGGGAGGCTGGCAGGGAGGCTGGCAGGCACCAAGGCTGGCAGGAAGGCTGGCAGGAAGGCTGGCAGGAAGGCTGGCAGGCAGGCAGGCACCAAGGCTGGCAGGCAGGCAGGCACCAAGTCTGGCAGGAAGGCAGGCACCAAGGCTGGCAGGCAGGCTGGCAGGAAGGCTCACAGGCAGGCTGGCAGGCAGGCAGAGAGCAAGGCTGGCAGGGAGCCTGGCCAGGAGGCTGGGAGGCAGGCTGGGAGGCAGGCTGGCAGGAAGGCTTGCAGCAAGGCTTGCAGGCAGGCATACAGGCAGGGCAGGCAAGGACTCGATGTATCCGGCAGCAGGTCTTTCCTCTGAATGCTGGCCACGTGCGAGCTGCTTCCCTTTATATCCGCAGGGCTGATGCAATAAATCCCCCCGCATGCGCAATTAACACAAGGCATCCTCTAGGCTTCCGCTCTGCATCCGCTAAGCTTCCGCTCTGCATCCGCTTCATCTGCTGTGCATCCACTGTATCCGTTCCGCGTCCGCTTTGCGTAGGTCCCCCGGAAGCCTAGCGGATGTGCCATCTGCTCTCATCCGCTTCCATCCACTAGGCTTCCGTTCTGCATCTGCTCTGCGTCCTCCCCGTGTCCATTTCTTTCCGTGTTATCCGCTCCGGTTATGCAAATTTTTGCCCCTTTTGAGAGCGGATAACAATGGATGGAACATTTTGCTCGTCCGTTGTGTCCTTTTTACTAATGTTTTGCATCCATTGGGCAGTGTGGTAGGGCCTTAAATTAGCAACTTGTATCAGACGATAAGGCTATAGTTACTAAGTACTTTGTACTTTGTTACTAAGTACTATATTAAACAGGAAATAAATAGGAATGGAAATTAAAAAAAGAAAAATAAAAACTACAAGCATTTGCAGATGATCTAGTCTTTACATTAGAAGAACCATTAGAAACTGGCCCCAGATTGACAGGGAAAATCAAGGAATATGGAGAAGTTGCAGGATCGAAAATAAAGAAAAAACTAAAAAAATAGTTAAAAAGAACTCTTACAGATAAACAGAGAAAAGAACTTACAGAGAAAATAGACCAGATAGTAAAGAAAGTGAAATATTTGGGTTTCCATGTAACACAAAGATGTGCAATAATTAAGGATGATAACTACATAAAATTAATGCAACAAATTAAGTTGGATTTGGAGAAATGGAAGAATTTACAACTATCTATGATAGGGAGAATTGCTACCATAAAAATGAATATATTATCAAAGTTACTTTTCTTATTTCAAACAATACCAATAAATCTTGAGAAAAAGTATTTTGATGAATTAAACAAAATATTTGGCAAGGGAAGAAAGAAAGAATAAAATTGAAAATGTTACAGAAGTCTAGAGGCAATGAAGGCTTTGAGCTTCCAGACTGGGAGCTATACTATCAGTCATCTGTGCTTACCTGGGTAAAAGAATGGATAAATTTGAGGCATAGAAGATAACCAGTCCCTGGAGGGACACGATTTTCAATTAAGATGGCATGTTTTTCTATGGTATGGAAGAAGTACTGGTTATTTTCAAAGACATTATAGGAAAATACTAGTCTGGCTTTCTACAATGAAAGCATTGATACATCCAAATCTTATTAACTTGGAAAAAATTGTACTTTATAAAGATATTTTAAGCGAGAATGGTGAAAAAACTAGACAGGAACTACAAAATCAAGGGGTATATTTTGCTTTGTGGCCACACTTGCAAATACAATCAAGACATGAGAAAGATGTGAAAACATGGGTTTTTATAATGAACCAACAGCACTTGATAAGATGTTATTAGGGACAGATAAAAAACTTATCAATATATCTATAGTTATTTTTTTAAGTTTTAAAGTGAAAGATGAACCAGTTAAAGAAACGATGGTACGGGTAATTTTTTTTTTTTTTTTTTGCTATACTATAGAACTAGATAAATTGTAAAAACTTTGGGATAGGAACTTCAAACTGACAATGGCTACTACATATAAGGAAAATATCTATAAAATATTGTATAGGTGGCACGTGCCACTGGTAAGGCTAGCAAAAATGTTTAACAACATGTTCACTAAATGTTGGAAGTATAACCAGACCCCAGGTACTTATTATCATATATGGTGGACACATATGAAAACAAGAAAATTCTGGACAAAGATACACACGTGGTTGGAAAAGATGATAAAGCAGCATATAGATTTGAAACCAGAAATAGTTTTGTTATGTATTGTGCCAGAAAGCTATGATAAAGAAACTATTTATTTAATTTTACATGTATTGATTGCAGTGAGAATTGTATTTGCACAATATTGGAAAAATGAAACCATCCAATCAGATGAAAATAGAATTCAGAAAATATTAGATTGTGAAGAGATGGATAGATTGACATTGAAAATAAAAGATAAATGAGATAGAGTATTAATTAATGTGGAATAGATTTTATCAGTGATTAGAGATAAGAGGTAGAAATTAGATGAAGTATTGCTATATATAAATTAAACGTAAACATTATTTATAACTATAAGCTAATATAATCAATAGGATTACAGATAAGATAATATAACTATAAATATGGTCAAATCATTTTGTTATACTACTACTATTATTATTAGCATATATGTCACTATTTCTCCCCCTCTTCTCTTTTGTAAAATGGTACGCCTGGATAATACACTGTATTCAAAATGTTTATATAAATTATAAAAAAAAACTTGGAAAAAAAGAGAATCTCCATAGACATTCAGTCTATAAGAGTACTGATCAGTTACAGGAGTTGAATTAGCAAAATTGTATCAGCCAATAAGGCTATAGTTATTAGGTACTTTGGTTACTAAATATGGATGTTCTTTTCCCATGAGCTTCCAAAAAAGATGGGAATTTTTTTAGTAGCCAGCAAAAATATCTCTCAAACTCAAAAAGTATTTACTCCGTACATTAGCCAGATACCAAAGTTGAAACGTGATTGTCAGATGATTTCAGTGGAACTATTGATATTTTTTTTTAAAAAAGGAAATCAATCTGGAGTTTTCAAGAAAACCATTTCTTCTAAAGCTGCCAAATTCCAGCTTCTGACAGTTGAAAAACGTATTGCTCATATTTGTTTATGAATACATCTAACTTTGTACTAGCTTAGAATTTAAAATTCACCAGGATGGTAGCCAGTCAACATTTAGCAATTCCCAACAATTTTCTAATTTTGTGGCATTGTGTTTTCTCTCCTAAAATGTCTGTGAGTTCACTTAACACTGATGCTAAGCAGATTTACAATGATCTGCAGATTCTAAGCTTTGGTGTGACTTCTTCATGTTGAATGACAATATATGGCTGACATGACTAGTGTGTGAGAAAACAGGTGTCACTTTGCAAATGAGGATTTGAATTGCTTTTCTGTGCCATTTTTTTTCCTCTGAACACATATGTAGAAGGTTCTGTTTTATCAGTAGAGTCTATTAGCAGCCAAAGCAAACTAAAACTTTAAAAGGAAAAAGAAAAGAAATCTGCCTAAATAGCCCATTTTCCTATTCTATATGCTCTAAGTAGACCCATCATCTACCCAGAGACTTTGGCAATAAATTTCAACAAGGGTAGGACCTCCCATTAGAGATGTGAAGATGGCTTTAATTTTAAAAAAAAAAATCAATATATTATTTCCAATCACCAGAAAATTGTGGCAGATGCAAAATCAATTTTTACTTATTATAGAGCTTAGATTCACAGGAAAATGGTACATTACACAGAGTGATCATTATGGGCTGCACCATGAGAGCAAATTGATCATAATGAATTGTCACATAGGTCACAGACTTCTGGGTTCTTAAAACATACAGTTATTTGCAGGGGTCACCTTTCCAGTCAAGCCATGGACTTACATTGCTGCAGATATTTGAAATGAAGTTAGGAACAAGCAATTAGGAAAATTCCAATAAACCACTTAGCTGCCAGTTAAAAAAGCAATTTAAAAAATGTAAACAATATATTTTTAAAAAGATATTAATTAATTATTATTATTTTAGATTTGAATGTAACTGTTTCCCCGGCATGTTTCTTTACCCTTTCAGTGAATTTCAGTACACAGATTATTGATGGCAATGGAGAGAGAATAAAGAAATAAAAGAATATTTTATTTATTCTTTTATAAAATAAAAGAATATGAATGCAATAGCAATCTATCCATTTATTTCAAATTTTCTTTGTTCATTTTATGGAATAAACCTTTATAACATCACAGCAACAGGCACTTTACCACCAGAAAAGGAAGAAGCAAATTTCCTAGAAAAAGCATGTGGATCAGTAATCTAGATACTTAATATTCAAATATACTTTTATTGTATCGGCCAATCTGTATATTACAAAAAGTCAATTCAAATGGCACTTATTACGATTGTATGCAGTTTTCTTTTATATTGGAACTGAATGATAAGCTTCCAGTACAGATCTTAAAAATAACCAGATTTGCTGAACGTCTTGAAATTAGTTTCAATTACCTTTTTAATACAACTCATAACCATAGTATAATAATTGTTTTGGATAAGCCAAAGTAAAAGAAAATATTTTATTCAAAATGACCAAGTGAGTTTCATAGAAAATTCTTGATTCTTCCAATAGAGTAGAACTACATCTCCTGAAACCTTTCCTTCTGTTTATGTTTTCGTGTCTGTTGATAGGCATACTATAGTTCAGCAACTTCCAGAAATCTCAATCGGAGATCATTTTATTTAGAAATACTCCTTTCTGTTATAATTAAATGATGGAAATACTTTGATTGGTTCTAAGAAGCAGGTAATGTTCATACCCCTCCATAATAAGAGATATTAAATGTTGAGATTTATCAAGTTCTAATGTTGTTCTACCATTGGTTGAAAAATGAATAAAGTATCTCTTTTCATAAAATGGAATTATTACTGCAATAAAATGGAATTATTACTGCAAATAGTGGTAGGGGAAAGACTGTCAGGTATGTTTCAGATATGCTAATGAACAAACTAGGAAAGTGGTGCTTAAGTCCCACAAGAAAGTTTTTTGTAAATTCATTTTGAGAAAATGATAAGATCCCTGATCTCTTCTAATCCTTGCAAATCAGGATACATGGATCTCAGAACTGAATGCCGAATATTGCTTTTTTGTTTTTTATTTTAAAAAGCTTCCTTAATCAGTTTTCCCAGCACACTGACAAAGTGAAATTCCCCTGAGAGTCATATATACCATCCATTAGCATAATGGTCTTATAAAGAAACATTACTTTCATGAAAGTGGTTTCATTCTCTAATGTTAGCATAGAAGACCATATGAAAAACAGGAATAGAACTGTGCTTTATTTTTAAAAGATAGTTTGATATTGGAAATTGCATCAAAATTAAAATCCCAAAGGGTATCTTTGTTCAGAAAAGCAAAGTTGATTATTGATAATAGTGGCTTTAACCATTCCCAGTCTAATTCACCCAGTGCTCTTGGAATAAGCAATTATTTGGTTTTAAATATGTGAGATCAAACTGGGATTCAAATTACACCACTATCTTCCAACCTCAGTTTCCCATCTGGTAAGATCTTTCTTTGAATTGCTACAAAATCAAGCACCATTACATTGAATAAGAGTTCTAAACCTTGGAATTCTAGAAAATTGTCGATATTGTAACATAAGCACACCAGTGGAATTACAATATTAATGTTATTTTATATCATCTTAGGAAAGATGTATGGTGACAAAAATGTTTCAGGTTCTATTTGTATCAAGAGCAAATAGCTAGTTTTGGTAAAAGTAAATAAAACTGGAATAGGAATGCCTTGTTATCTTTCTATTTCCTGAGAATAGGCAAGAGTACTATAGTGAAGTCAAATAATGAAAAATATTGCACAGCAACTAGACCACAGTGGGATGAGATGAAATGTTTTGGCAGCAAATGTGTTATTTCCTTTGCCCCTTGACACCCAAAGAGAGAGAGCATAGCATCCACCTGATATCACCTGGTAGCTGTGTCTGATTAGCTATAATTCCAGATTCAAGCTTGTTACATGATCCCTGATGGCTTGGAATCATTAGACCTAGGAAGAACATGCTATTTAATGACACTGAATAACAGTGCTTAAGCAGCAGCTGAGAAAGATAATGATTAGTAACAAAGAACCACAAATGAAGCTTACCATCAAGAGGACATGGGGTGAAAAGTTATTTACTTATTATTCCCCCCCCCCTTTTTAGTATAAAATCTGAAAATGTAAACCAAAATGTTACGGGAAAAGTGTTTATGTGTTTTCTGAAAACTATAGTTTCAGAACTATAATTAGGGGAATGGAGGGAAAAATACTAATTGTCAAAAGCACATTAATTAATGGTTGGGATACATGATTGCAATGAATCAGGGAATCCTCCTTAAAGATCCTCCAAAACAATCCATTTTTTGTACAAGTCCAAGTCTAAGAAATTGCAAAAATGTAACAGATATCAAATACCAAATTTCTATCATAATAGAAAAAGCAAAAAATTAGTAGAGGAGAAATGCTAATTTTCTTCAACTGCTTTCCTCAATCAAGATGTCTTCTAGACATTCAACTACCAGAAATTCTTCAATCACCAAGGCCATTTTTGAAAATTTTAGGGGTTGAACCATTGTGGCTGGAGAATGTCAACATTTGATAAGGTTTTGCAGTCCTGGTTATTAGTAGACAGAGATGCCAGAACTCCATAACTTTGTGATTAGGTTAAATATAAACAGTACATGAGAAATTCTATGAAAAGGTGTTTGCTGAAATAGAATCAATATTCAAGTTGTTGTTGGTGTACAGGTGACAAGTTTTTGTTTAAGTATTTTTAGAAAGTGCCCTTCTGCAGCAAATCTAATGCTTATCAACAGTTTGGTAGCATAAGTATGATAGCTATTGCATTTTCTATCAATCTGTCAAAAAAATATTGAATGTGATATATTAAAAATTATGTGGATCAGACCTTCATTTGGTTTCATTTTCTCATGTATTTTCAAGTTCCTAAATTATGGTTATTGTACAAGAACTGCCTAAAATGGTCAGCTGCCCTGTTCACTCTAGTATCATTGACATCAGTTAGACTATGTAAGAAGGAGCTACGTAAGAAGGAGATTCAAAAGATTGAATCTTATTTTTTTTATAATCACATTCCAAGAATGCTTTTCTATTATTTAGTTCCAAATTCAATTGCCTGGGCTTCTGAAACCATATCAGTCTAACCCCACTTGGAAAAAATCTATCTAATGACAAGTTTATGTTACCATTTCAATTCAATACAACGGATAATATAAATTCTTCCTGATTTAAATCAGTTACAGCAGGGAATGTCGTCACAGTGGCATCATGTGACATATTGGGACTTCCCCCTCCTTTGCTAAACTGAGCGGGGTCAGGATCAGAACATGAAGCATCCAGCCCATGGGCCGCGAGTTTAACACCCTTGAGGTACAGCAATGGTAGGCTTTAGCTCTGGCCTAGGAGAATAATTTTTCCTGGTTATACATCAGACATTTTAGATCTCAAAGGAAGTGTTATTTTCAATAGAATATACAACTGAGAATACATATATACATAGTTCTACATATAAACATAGAGCCTTTTCCTGTGTGAATTGATGGAGAAGATCAATTGAAATTCACCAGGACATGCTTCCAAGCTGGTAGGTATTGACTTAAAGTCTTAGAAGTAAGGAAATAATGGGATTTAGATGTTATCTGTATATTGAGTGAAGGCAGTGTACTTCCTGTTGTTGTATTGATTAAGGCTTATTTGGGAGACTTGATTCTATTTCTCCTATTTAGAACTCATCACTTGGTGAGTTCTAGATAGTAAGAATGGTAAATATAGATAGTAGATAGTAGATAGTAAATATAAAGATAATAGATAGTAAATATAAATACTAGATTCTAGTAAGAATGGATTTTGCTATCAAGATCTTGCTATCTTGATCTCCATCACAATCTTCTAGTATATACTCATTTATTATTTGGGCAAGCCCTCATTCTTACATGTCTTCCATTATGTGGGATTTCACCTCTACCCAAGCTCCCAAGGATTGACTTTGTCCTTCCCATCAAAACTTGAATTACTTTTGTTGTTCCTGGCAGCTACAATGCAACTGTTTTTCATGTGCAAGCTAATGTGTAACTTATTTCCCCACATTATACAGTGCATAAGACAGATTGGTCTTCACTGGATCTGTTTCACTATTGGCATGTCAGTGCAGTTATAGTACCTTCATTTTAATTGAAAGCATATTACTCTTTGTAACATGAATGTTTCAATGGTTTAAATCCTAAGAAAATGAAAAGAGAGAGAGAGAAAAAAATAAATTAGCAAGAGAATAGCAATGGCTACAGAAGTAACTACTAGTCATATTAGTTTTCAGGTTCCTGAGAGAAGGTGATGATGATGTATTTCAGAATTAGGTGGAGGATATGACTTTTTCTTTCTCCAATGTTATTTAATTTGGGCCAGATTAATTGCCCACTGCAGTGTAGGACTCTATCCTCTCTTGAACAGAGGAAAGAATCAGACTAGGAACAATTGAGAAATAATTGGAAATCCTTTTCATGTTGTCAGCGAGAAGACCTAATAAGAATAAGAAAAAAGAATCCAGTGCTTAGAGCAAGCCAATTCTTTTAAAAGTGAATAATTTTTAAAAGTTGTGAAAGCTAATTAATAATCAGAGAAAAAAAAAGTTAACAGTTACAAAGATCCAAGCTTTTTATTATTAATAATAAATTCTAAACTAAGCCTTCCTTTTGCCTCTGAGTATTAAGTTGCTGAGTCAAAGAGATTTTGTGTGTGTGTAAGTGGGAGGACTAAAAGAATTGGAGGAATCTTACCAGATATATTTTTAATTCCTTTCATTCTCAACAGGTGTTTGTAACATCTTAACAAAGCCAACCTAGATAAAAAAAGACTTGTAACTTAATCCAAGGTATATTGCATTCATAAACACATTTTCATCTATTTCTAGATTCTTCCCTCAAGGCAGAAAAACAAGGCACTACTATTTAAATGTATACTGCTTCTTTGTGGCAGGAGAATATTAATGGTGAAAAAATAAATAGCTTTCTCTTGTGTAGAATTCTCTGCTGAGCATGATGGGGGGTGTATGGGTTTGTATGTGTGGGTAAGTGAATGTATGTATGTGTGTACAGAATGAGAATTCCTATTCCCTTAGATGTTCCAGAATAATATTTTTGCTTGTGAATATGCATTTATCAATTCAGCCAATCAGATGAACTAATCCAACAAGCATGTGTTAACCTTCACTACAGTTACCATCATATTAGACTCATTAACACCAGATGGGCGAGGCATATGCTGAAAGTACGGCCAAAATCTTTAAGTGAATCAAAGAGCTTATATTTGCCAACCAAAAGAACTGGAAATTTCCTGCTTTCTTTACTTTGGAAGTATCTTCAGGTTCAAAAGGAGCTTGCAGTAAGAGGTTTTAAGCAACATGTTAAATTGGACACAAAGGTATAATCACTCAATCCCTCCATCTCAATTCAGTTGAGAGGGCTTTTCAGTTGCTCGTATCATCAGTCATATGTTCTGTGAATATTCCAATCACTAACTCTAGTTCCAGACAGCTATGGGATTATCAGATGCTAAATTAATTCCCTGATCAGCCAGGTTATGCAGACTGTAGATTGAGGAATTAATTTTGTCTTCCTGCTTCTGAGAGTTCAAAAAAACAAGGTATTTTTCTATGCATAGCTTCTCTGTCATTTTATTTTCATATTTTTTTACCTGTAAAAAAACTGACCTCAATTACATTATTATGAATATTTAGGTGAGAGTTTTTTTTTTGTTTTGCTCTGGCAAAGTGAAAAAAGGGAGGGGGATACAACCTCTTCCAATTGGAAGAGTAAAATAAAGTCTTTTCCAAACTCATCAAGTTATCCCTGATGATGTGGTGCAGATGCAGGGGTTTACAGGGGTAAATCAGTCATGTGAATATGGATATTTAACAGCTTTAGGTGAGGTCATTTGGTTCTGGTTGAGCACAAGGTACAAATACAACTATTGCTGATTTCTCAAATATAGCTTAGCATCCCATGTGTGTCATAGGAGGCAAGTGATATCACGTGACATCATTAGAGAAGTGAAATGAAATATGTGAATCAATCATATATCACATGATGCAATTATGAATTCTGTGATGTCATTGTATCTTGTACTCATTGTGAATGACTGAATTCAATCTTTGTGACAGTTTTCTTAATCATGCCGGGTGGATAACTCATAGAAGAACAGTTTGGCATGAACCTCAACATTATTTTTCAATCCTCAGATATTCCCAAATGTTTGCAGATGACACCAAACTAACAAGAATAGGTAATGCTCCAGAATATAGGCTCATGATCTAGATTTGAACATTAGACTTTATCTAACAAAATGAAATTTAAAGTAGAGAAAAGTTTTAAACTTAGGCAAAAACAAAATCCAATGTACAAGTACAGATTAGGTGGAACTTGGCTCAATAGCAATGACTGCAAGAGAGATCATAGAGTTCTACAATTTTGTCACCATAGTGCAAAAAAAGATGTTAAGACTCTGGAAACAGTGTAGAGAAGAGCAACCAAGATAATTAGGGGACTGGAAGGCTAAAACATATGATGAACAGTTGCAGGCATCTAAAGTCTAATGAAAAGAAGGATTAGGGTGATGTGATAGCAGTATTCCAAAGGTTTGAAGGGCTGCCACAAAGAAGAGGGATCAACTATTCTCCAAAGCACCAGAAAGCAGGACAAGGAGAATGGCTAGATCTTCACCAAAGCCAAAAAATAATTATATACTAACTTGGCTTGTTGTATGAAACTAACTTCAAGATTGCTGAAGAAACCATGTTCAAAACAAGTCATATCATGATAGACAAACCCCCTCTCAGTGTGATGTTACCTCACTCTAGATAGTATTCAGCCTTTGGATATCAACTTTAGAACTATTCTTGATTATTTTTTAATTTGTATTTTTCCAGTAGACCTCAAGGTATTTATATGAGGATGCTATAAAATGGAGTTGAGAAACTCCAGATTATTACAAGCACATTTTTCAGCAAGACTGTAGATCATTTCCCCTCATTTGTTCCATGCACTAAACACTAAAAGACAGACACCAAGAGACATCCTGTGAATGATATGTCAAAGGCAATAAATGGCAGCTAAATTAATGGAATTCATTAATACATAGATTTTTAAAGTTAAGACAATTAGGTAATTTCAAACAGTTACTTGCTCATTTTCTAATTCATTAACTCTGAGATGCATCCATATACTTCAGGCAACTGTTTTTATGATAATAAAGCAAAGCTTTAAAAAGGATTTATTTTCAATAGCACTGTAGAGACAAAAGTTTTTTAATAGAATAATAAAAATGGATGGAATGAAGAAAAACAATTTACTGAATATAGTTGTGGAGGGAGACAGACAGAGACAGAAAGAGGGGGAGAGAGAGAGGGAGAGAGAGAGAGGAAGAAGAAGATGATGTGATGACCGTTCTTGTTTTTAAAAAAAATATATTATCATACAAAATAAATAAATTAATCATTGCCACTATTTTAGATAAATAGATAAACAAACCAATTGTAGTTTGGTTTGTTCCATTATCATATAATAATGTGTAATACCAGGCAAATTGAAATATAGACAGAAAAGCTACATTTTCCATATTAGTGTTCCAGGGAAAGAAACATAACTTTCAAAATCATACCCCCACTAAGTGACTCCATAGGCTCGACACACAAAAAGTTTTTTTCTCCTTGTATGTGACTAGAAGTATAATGTACATATGTTTTGGAAATATTCAGACCCAACATCTTCAAGAACTTGCTGGAAGAATGGATTTTGGAAGAGAGAAATGATGGAAGAGAAATGATGGAAGCATGGTTGATAATTTGATGTAGTAAGTCAATCCAATTAAATTTTATGGATGTGAAACATAAAGACCATTCAGCATCAACAGATGTGTAAAGAATATGAGATTGTTCTGTCTATGCTGAATTATAGGTAAACTTTCCAAATTGAAAATGAGTTCCATAGTAGAATAATAAACAGATATGAGACACATGTTCCAAACAGCCAGGGTGATATAAACAATAATAAAGAAAGGAAAACTGGAGAACTAGCTTCTGCTAAAGACACTACATTTATCTTGGGATGATTCATTCATGATAATTAATTTCAATTTTTCCATACCACATCTTGATTTCATCTTCTGAAGTATCAAGATAATAATATACATTAAAGACAATAGCAGCACCATAGAAGAGTCAATAGTCTCAGAGGATATGGAATTAATTTACTAGTCCAAAATTCTACAAGAATGATTAAATTAATATTACTAAATAATAATCATGTACTAATCCTCTGAGTGTCAATTTGGCAACATCCTTTTTAAGTTACTAAGTTTTAAATGCAAAATAAACCTAAACCTGACGGTTTCTAGTTATCCTGGGATTATAACTCCCAAAATATAGTGGGAAGACATAAAACATGATAAGCAGTCTGGGTGGGAGAAAATGGTTGATATCATTCATTGCATGTTTACAAGCAAAGTCAACCATTCCAAAATATCTCATGTTGATCCATCCTGAAAATAGAGGCTGTTTCACACTACATGAAAAGTTTTAGAGTTATGTTTTTAGTTATGTTTTTAGAGTTCCAAGGTATGTATTCCTTATGTCCATGGAGAATGAGAAGTTACTTGATTTTCCATCATGGTATAATTTGACCAAGGTACTGTGTATGCATCTTGAGGAAAAGTGTATTTGCTAGTCCTGGAAATGATCCAAGCAAAGGCATGTTAAGCAATATAACTTGCATTGTTGTAGGCCCTTTCCCACTAATAACTAATTCACACATTATACATTATTTTTTTGGTTTTACTTGAACATGCCCATGATTTATGACATGAGAATGAAAATATATCTGAACTTGTTCAACAAACCATATCTTATCACTATGTCTGAACTCCTATGGTATCAGATTTGAAGTAAGCTAAGATGAACAGAGCATTATGCATGGTTGGTCTTGAACAGTGGAGTGATCCTGTTTAGGATTGCAACCTACTATGTGTGTTTCCCCCCATGATGGTTTTCCATCCCTCCTTATTCAAATACACCCAACATTCTGTAAAAAATCAATAGCATCATTTATCTCTGGACTGCCTTTGAGCTTCCTGGGCTGCAAATCCTCATATATAATGAATTTTTCCCATTCTTTGTTCTTTGTCATCTTTTCTTATCAATTTGTGCTACTGCCTATTTGGGTAGATGTCACACAACTATCAATTCAAATCATATTAGCAAAATTTATTTTTGTTCCAAGGAGAAGGAGGAGGAGGAAAAGGAAAAGGAACTTATAAAACTGTGAGTGCTAATATTATATAAACTTGATATCATATTGTTGTGTGAATCTAGATGTAGCATCTACTCAAACTGGATGAAGAGAGAGATTCTAATACAGCACAGAGCATAGCTTGGTCTTCCTTCAAACCATGTTGGAAGAAAGGCAACAAATGTTAAGGCAACTGTTCTTAAGAACCACATTGTGATTTAGCCAAAGAAATAGGAAGAAGTGGTTTGGCAACATTAGAGGGTAGTAAGGAAAGAACATGAGATGTGATGCCTTCAGAATATTGGCTGGGAAATGTCCTCTATATCATTTCACTCTCTGAGCTTTTTCCCATCTTGATCCCTTTGCAAAGAGAATGATAGTATTTTTTTGCCAGTATATCCTTTTGTCTATTTGGTCAGATGTCAAACAATGGTCAACTTGAGCCATGCCAACAAAACCCCTTTGGTTTTGTTTGTGGCACTTCTTTTTGTTCCCACACATGACATTTTAAACCAATATTGGCATAACATTTTATTTATTGTTTTAATTCATACCTTACTATATTTTTCCTTCCTTCCTTCCTTCCTTCCTTCCTTCCTTCCTTCCTTCCTTCCTTCCTTCCTTCCTTCCTTCCTTCCTTCCTTCCTTCTTGACTTCAATAAAGCTTTAGTATTGGACTGACATTTGCACATTTTAGGGATTTTTCTGTATTTTTACTGGAAAAAGGCTGGATTATCCTTTGGGAATTTAGCTCCAGTAGTCTTAGAGACCTCTCTAAGGCCAAAGGAAAGGAATAATACTAATACCTAAGTACCTGAAATCCTGGCTGTTGGCTTTCCTTGCAAGGAAATCAGAGCACCCCAAAAATAGAACTGTTTCATTAGAAATATTTATTTATTTGATTTATATTGCCGCCTATTCACTCATGGCGACTCAAGGCAGCTTACACAATGTAAAATTATATTTAAAACAAAAAATAAAAACAATAAGAACTAACAAAAAGAATCAAATAAATTAGTAAAGTACAATAGAACAAAATTTGGGAAAACAACAAAACAAAACAAAAACCAACTCCCAACCCCCCACCCCAACAACAGCGGGTCACACTAACGATTTGATGGGTTCAATCCTTCTTTGGGTTCCCCAGGCCCGCTGACAAAACCAGGTCTTCAGTGCCTTTCAGAATAGTATTAATGAGGGGGGCCATTCTAATCTCTGGGGGAATGATGTTCCAGAGAGATGGAGCCACCACAGAGAAGGGTGGCTTCTCTAGGTCCCACCAGGTGTATCTGTCTCAGCGGTGGGACCCGCAGCATTCCCTGCCTCCTCGCTCTAATGGGTCAGGTAGATGTGACTGGCAAAAGATGTTTCCTCAGATAACCCAGACCCAAGCCATGAAGGGCTTTAAAGGTGACAACCAGCATCTTGAATATAATATAATATAATATACAAATTCCAAAGTGTAAATTCCAAAGTGAAATAATCAATTTGGTTTTAAGGAACTTAAGCAGATCGCTAAAATGATTAAATTAGAATATGTAAAATCAAATTAGTTCTGGTGAAATGAAATCCACTGTGAAAGTTCTTGGATTTAGAACAATTATTAGATTTAGAATGGAGGCAGACCATTCTAACAAACAGTAATTATAATAATACACATACTTAGGAACCATTTTCTTATCTATCTGTCTGTCTGTCTGTCTGTCTGTCTGTCTGTCTGTCTGTCTGTCTATCATCATTACTGTTGATAGAATTTGGAGTTTTTTCTCCTAAAATCCTCTTTTTTTACTTTAGCATTCCTTTTCCTGTCTGAATGTTTCCGACTGTATTAGCATTTGGTATTCTAGGCTGTAGAAATCTTTACAGACACCAATATTCAAAGAGAAATCTGGGAGATTGAAGACTATTCCTTTCTAGACACATGTTGTCATTTTTAGAAGTTGAATTACAAAATTCTGCTTTTACAACAACAAAGCAATAGCCCTCCTCTGGCCTAGTTACATTATAAACATATATATGTCATCTTATCCCTCAGCACAGGCAACTTTGTCTAAGCCTAGTCTACCTTCCTTATTTCTAAATATCTAAGCCTTTCTTTGTTACTCCTGATACTCCATACCTATTTTGTGTGTCAATTTTCTAGAGAAGATCTTGAAAAAGAAAAAGAAAAAAAGAGGCTAGGATTTCTTGATGGTATAAACTGTTAAGCAATGGAACAGCCTGCCTTCTGGAATTGTAGGTGCAAGTAAAAGGTTCAAATAAAGATTTGCCTACTATGGTTTGCCCTGGAGAAGGAGCTTGGGTTAGAAAACTAAGAGATTCCTCCGACTCTATGATTCCATGATCCTCTGTCTGTCTTTGAACTATTATTCTACTTCACCTAAACCTGGTCCTACCAATCTTCACCTAAACCTGGTCCTACCAATCTGGGGAATATGTGGAGGCTTGTCATATAAGAGAATACCATATTTTTTGTTCCATAAGACACATCAGACCACACTTCTGATTTGGTGTTCTTATTGGAGCAATGTCTATGTGACCTGGAATTGGTAGACCTCTCCTTGGTCCCCTTGTCATGGTCGGATCACAGTCTGGTGGCAATAAGTTTCTCAAAAGCTGCATCGCCTCACAGGAGCTATTAGATTGGTCTGCCCCCATTGACTAATGGATCCAGATAGGTTCCAGAAGGAGATGGGGGTTATAACAGCAGATCTATTATGCAGTCCAGCCGAGCTCTTAGTCACTGTTTGGAATTGGAAGGTGATTGAGGCTCTGGATAGGATTGCATCCTTGCGACCTCTCGTCACCCTGTGCCCCATGGTATACAGAAGAACTGAGAGGGATGAAATGCATGAGGAGACATCTAGAGTGCCTCCAGCAGAAGACAAGAGATGAATTTGATCGAATATGGGTAAGAGCTGCTACTAAGTCCTACCTTGTGGCAATTTGTGAGGCGAAGTATAAATACTTCTCCGCACTAATTGTGTTTGCAGATAATTGCCCAGCGACCCTCTTTAAGGTGAGCCATCTCCTTTTAGGGAAGGAGGAGGTCCACCTGAAGAGTTGTGCTGAGGAATTTTTAAATTTTCTGGAAGACAAAATCAGTTGACTTTGTTCCCAGTTAGATGCCAGTGTGGTTGCTGATCCAGTGGAAGCTTCTGAGGCAGGTTCTTGCCCTGTTATCTGGGAATGGTTGGACCCTGTTATTTCTGAGGAAGTGGACAGAGTCTTAGGGAGTATGCATACAAGCACATGTATTTTAGAACCATGTCCCTCCTGGCTTGTGAAAGCTTCCCATGAGGTGACAGGTAGGTGGACTCTGGAGTGATTAATGCTTCTCTACAGGAGGGGACAGTGCCCCAGGACTTCAAGGAGGCTGTGGTCCACCCTCTTCTTAAGAAGCCATTACTGGACTTCACCCGGTTGGATAGTTTTCAACCTGTCTCCAATCTTCCCTTTTTGGGGAAGGTTGTTGAGAAGGTAGTTGTGCAGCAGCTCCAGAGGTTTCTGGATGAAATGGATTATCTCGACCCCTACCAGTCAGGATTCAGGCCTGGATTTGGGACAGAAATAACATTGGTTGCATTCTTGGATGATCTCTGACGGGAGCGGGATGGGGGTAGTGCATCCATCCTTGCTTTACTTGACCTCTCGGTGGCTTTTGATACCATTGACCATGGTATCAAACCCAGGGATTCTCCTGGGATGGCTTCAGGGGATGGGAATGGGAGGCCTTGTACTGTCTTGGTTCACTTCCTTCCTCTGTAGCCGCTTTTAAACAGTGTTGATAGGAGGGGAGAGATCCAACCCTTGCCCACTGCTTTATGGGGTTCCGCAGGGCTCAGTACTCTCTCTGCTCTTGTTCAATATTTATATGAAACTGCTGGGTGAGATCATCCATCACCATGGACTGAGGTATCACCAATATTCTGATGATACTCAGCTGTATGTTTCAGCCCATGGTGAGTTAAGTGTTGCTGTGTCCTCCTTCTCACAGGGCCTGGAGGCTGTTAGGGGCTGGATGGGGAGCAACAGGTTGAAACTAAACCCTTGCAAGACTGAGTGGCTCTGGGGCTGGGGTTTGTTGGTTCAGGGAGAATTACAATCTTTAATCTTGGATGGGATGGCACTACCCCAAACAGACCCTGTGCATAATCTAGGGGTTCTCCTGGACTCATGACTTCTGTTCAAAGAGCAGTTGGTGGTCATGGCCAGGAGGGCCTTTGCACAACTGCGGGTTATGCACCAGTTACACCCTTTCCTGGACAAGTGGTCCCTACTCACAGTCATTCATTCCCTGGTCACTCCCCGCCTGATTATTGCAATGTGCTCTACATGGGGATGCCCTTGAAAAGCAGACTCCGGTGCACATGTATCACCTCTCCTGCAGGAGATGCCTTGGCTGCCAATTTGCTTCCAGGTGCCATTCAAGGTACTGCTTGTCACCTTTAAAGCCCTTCATGGCTTGGGTCTGGGTTATCTGAGGAAACATCTCTTGCCAGTGACATCTACCCAACCCATTAGAGCAAGGAGGCAGGGGATGCTGCGGGTCCCACCGCTGAGGGAGATACACATGTTGGGACCTAGACAAAGGGCCTTCTCTGTGGTGGCTCCATCTCTCTGGAACATCATTCCCCCTGAGATTAGCATGGCCCCCTCATTAATACTATTCTGAAAGGCACTAAATACCTGGTTTTGCCAGCAGGCCTGGGGAACCCAGAGAGGGATGGAACCCATCAAATGGCTAGTGTGACCCTCTGTCATCAGGGCTGGGTGGGAAGTTGGGGTTTTTTAACCCCAAATTTTGTTCTATTGTACTTTACTAATTTATTTGATTCTTTTTGTTAGTTCTTATTGTTTTTATTTTTATTTTTTTTTGTTTTAAATATGATTTTACATTGTGTAAGCCACCTTGAGTCACCATTGGCGAATAGGCGGTAATATAAATCAAATCAAATTAATCAATCAATAAATAAGCTTCTTCTCTGGTAACACCAAACTGCAAACCAGAGTGTACAAAACCTTCATCAGACCAATTATTTAATACAGGTCATCTGCCTGGAATCCACACTGCATAATGGACATTAGTACAATTGAATGGCTTCAGAAGTATTTCACCAGAAGAATATTCCACTCCTCAGATCACAGTAGAATACCTTAGGCCACCAGGCTTGGAATTTTGGACCTAGAACTATGCTGCCTACGGTCTGACCTAAGCTTAGTACACAAAATTGTCTGCTACAATGTTGTACCTGTCAATGAATACTTCAGCTTCAACCACAATAATACATAGGCAAACAATAGATTAAAATTCAAAGTAAACTGCACCAAACTTGATTGCAGAAAATATGAGTTTAGCAATAGAGTGGTCAATGCCTGGAACTCACTACCTGACTCTATTCTTACATCCTCAAATCCCCAAAACTTTAACCTTAAACTGTTTATCTCACCCCATTCCTAAGATGTCTGTAAGGGGGCATGCATAAACACACCATTTATTCGTACTCATTTATCATGAGTATACCACTTATACCACTTTATACTTACATGTTTATATGTTATGTTCAAACTTGTTTTCTCACACATGCTTGACAAACTAAATAAATCATTTAATTAATTAAATAAATAAATAAGACGCACCTAAGTTTAGAGGTGGAAAACAAGCAAAAAATTTTGGACCAGCAGTGTAGTGAGAGCAGGAGGCAGCACCTGGGAGGACCACAGATCATGTGCCAGTTCTGCCTATTGACTCCTGCACTGTGGAAAAGAGACAGAAGAGGCAGGGAATGACAAAGACAGAAGGGGTGAGGTTCAGCATTGTAAAAGGACCCCACCATCTCATCTTGTCTCGGTAATCTCCCAAATCCTAAGGGAAACACAATGCCACTACCAATCTCCCTCAATAGACTCAGACTCAGACTCAAACCCAAACCCACCCCATAGACGAAAGACAATCACCATCCAGAAACCAGACCATGGCTGCATCACCAGCTGCCACACACCCCAACCCCCAAACCAAGCAAATGGACACATGCTATGAACACATAGCCAGGCCTCAAACCCGGAGCCAAACCCAAACCCAGAACATTACATCACAGCCACCCGCTCAGCATGGAACTCAGGAGGCTATACCATAAAACCTCAGGATGTTACAACACAGCCAATGACCCAGAAGATTATAGCACAATTATAGATTATAGCACCCAGGATGTCAAAACAATAGAACTCAGAAGGTCATCACACAGCCCATTACCCAGGTCATTACAACACAGGAGGTTGATAGACACATAGACAATACCTCAGCCACATATGTTCTTATGAAAAAGCCAGCCAATCTGCAAACATCAACTCCATCAACCAATCAAGAAATGACAACACAGCCAACCTCCCCAACAGTATTTATGGAGAGATGGCAGATCAGATCACACTTTGCTCGCACAAGCACAACGCCGAAAGCACCAGCCTAAAAAGGTTTACTGACATTTCAGCAGAATCTCATCTGCCATCAGGCTCAGGTATTGAGTTCATCTTCATCGTGTGTGTCAGGCTTAAGAAAACACACACATATATATACACATATATATATATATACACATATGCATACATACATACTTACTTACTTACAATCATACCTACCTACATACATACATATTGAACATGTCCTATTGTTTTTTTATATCTACTTGTATATTTATTTTAGTTTTATATTTGATATGGTCAGATGATTACATGACTAAGTTAATAAAGATTCTCCTCTCCTCTCACCTCCCCTCCTCTCCCTCTCCTCTCCTCTCCTCTCCTCCCCTTTCCTACCAGAATAAATGGTGGAATTTCCTTAGTTGACATGTGACTAAAGTATATAGAGTGGTCTGCAGCTAATTAGGAGAAAGCCTATTGTACTTAGGAATGTTTACTTCTGTTCCTATGCTGCTTTTGTAGCATTTTTATTAGCCTTTTAGATAACAAGGTAACAAGCTCCCTCTTCAAAATTCTACATGGGATTAAAAAAAAGTCTTACATATTAACGATTTATCAAGCAGATATCTTAAGTTCCTTTAAAATCTGTCACTTCAGGGGCAAGAAAAAGATTGGTTCCCATTCTTTCTGCAGCCCTACTTCATAAGCATTGCCACCAGTAATGTGATCAAGTTTTAACATCAGGTTGCCACTGCTGTTTCTTACATTAGTTGTGGTGGGCTATGCATCAACAGGGGTACTCTGGATAGCCACATGCCAGAAGGAGAAAAAGCAATTTCAGCTCACAATACAAGGCTTTACAGAATAAATTACTCTGTCTACCCTAGGTAATTCACTCTATATTAAGCGTCATCCTTTTTAAAAGGAAACATACTCTATGTCTAAATCAGCTGTACCAAGAAAAGGGAAGTGTGTTGAAATTAGCGTCCTATAGTCATTGGGCCCAGTCTTGTAGAAGAGAAAAACAACAACTTTGTAAATGAATATATATATATATATATATATATATATATATATATATA
>BLBF01000043.1:11481043-11530641 GCA_015471245.1 Laticauda colubrina
TATTAACTTTCTTAGGTAAACTTTATGACTTTATTAAATAAGCAAAACGAACCAAGTAAACTGTATTAAGTGTCTTAAGCAAAGATAAACTTTCTTAGGTAAACTTTCTGACTGTATTAAATAAGCAAAATGAATCAAGTAAAGTGTCTTAAGCAAAGATAAACTTAACAAGTAAACAACTCAGTCTCTGCCACTATTCTCAGTCACTCTGAGTCATGTCCATGGTCTCAGATGTTAAGTGGGCAGGGACTGTGGACGTGGTTGTGGCTTGAGTGCTGGTCTGAGGCACCATTGGGGTTCATGGCCCTGAGGGTACAAAAGGGGATGGTGTGTTCAGGAAGCTGTCCGAGAGCTGACTCAGTCCCATGAGGTTGAGAGGCCCTTCATCAAAGACTTGAGATGTCAGGCCCAATATTGATGACAGATTGTCCGTTGATGGGCTTGGCTGTGGGGTGGAGGAAGGAGGAGTGTAGTGGGGCTGTCTGGTCTGCAGCTGGGTGAGGACTGGAGTCTGTGGTGTGCAATGACCCTGGGCCTGGACTGGAAAGTTCTGCTTCTGCTATGGGAAGTCCTGGTAGTTGTAGCCTTGATAGGTGAGGGGCTGTTGAAAGCCGTGGAAGGGCTGTGACATCGCCTGGGGTGGAGGAGCAGGCCTGGACTGGGTAGGAACAGCTTCAGCTGGGCCTTGAGGGTTGTGCAGAAGTGCTGTGATCTTCTGCTTGATCACCTGGTACTGGGCCTCGGGCAGGTCTCTCAGGGTCTGGCTCACGTAGGTGATGAAGGTGTTCCGGCCCGAGGATACTCTGTCCAAGTGGACCAGCTGAGAGAGAAGTTCTATGCTGGTCTTCATTGTATCCCTGATCTCCAACAGCACACGGTGCTCCTGGTCCTCCAGTCTGCCTCTCTACCTGCATCCTCTGAAGGTGGGGGTGGGTTGGCCTCTGGTGGCAGCTGCTTCTTCCTCCATTTGTGACACCAGGGCGTCATCCTCCATGGGATCCTCCAAGTCTGCTGGCATGGGGAGTGCAGCTGTTGGGTGGGGGTCTCTGCTGTGTGGCCCTCTGAAGACACCTGCCTGGACAGAATAGCTGGCTCCTGGCTGGAAGAGGACTGGCTGTCTGTGGGCTGTCTGAGGGAGAGGGGTCTCAGAGGGGCTGCTCCTTGGTGGTGGATCTCACCCTCCAGAAAATGCACTTGGCCATGACGTACATCTCCCGGTCAGTGAGCTTGACAGCGGCCTGCCCAGATTTCTTGAGGTGTAGCTTGCCATACCAGGTGTGCATGTGCTTCCACTATCCAAGGAGTACTTCTGCAGTGTACCCCAGGCTCTCTGCCTTGTCTCTCCAAGCTTCCTGCTTCTTCTTGGTGTCCTACAGTCTGTGACCCTTTCTCCAGTGGTACTCATTCTCCCTCAGCCATTCCAGCATGTCATCCTCATGCTCCTCGGAAACGGTGTACTGTTTCCTCTCTCCCTTCTCCTTCCCTTGCCTCTTCCTCCCTCTGGCAGGGGCTTCAGCAGGGCCTTCAGGGGCTTGAGCATCAGAGCCTTCAGGGGCTTGAGCAGCAGGGCCTTCAGTAGCAGGGCTTTGAGGGCATTGGGGCTGGTCCACTGCAGCAGCAGCAGCACCAGCAGCAGCACCAGCAGCAGCACCAGCACCAGCACCAGCAGGTTCAGAGTCAGTGCCAGGGGGTGGGATGCTGGTTCTGGCCTTGTTCACCTTGCCAGGGCTTGAACAAGTTGGCACGGGGTTCTTCTTCTTCTTGCCTGACTGACGAACCATGGTGTTCCTGCAAGATGTATGTGGCAGCACGTCTTTCCCCTGTATGCTGACTGCATGCGTGCTGCATCCTTTTATATCCTCGGATCTGATGCAATTCATACTCCCTGCATGCACAGTGAACGCTTTGCATCCGATATACATCCGTGTAGCATCCCCTTTGTTTCCTATAGGCGTCTGTGATGCATCCGCTTCATCCGCTATGCATCCGCCGCTTCCGCTATGCGTCCGTTTCAAAATTCTCCCCTGAAACCCCTTCGGAGGTGTCATCTGCTTCCATCCGCTAGGCTTCTGATGAACATCCATTTAACATCCCCGCTACATACTACCCACGTACATTCTTTTCTGTTCTGTTTATGCAAATTTTGCCCCTTTTTGGAGTGGATGACAACAGATGGAGCCACCCCCAAAATTTTGCTCATCTGCTGTGTCCTTTATGCATACATTTTGCGTCCGTTGGCCAGTGGGACCAGGCCTTAAGGATGAGTGGGAATTAACACAATATTTGAATCTGGAGTACCCTCTTCAGGTTTCAACCACGTCTTCTTCAATCAATCAGCCACCCCAATGTCTAACTCAATTTCTTGAATACTCTATAACCTTTAAGCATTTTCTCTTCTTATTGAATGAGTTTTCTCTCTTATTTCCCCCTTAAAATTGATCTTCCAAAAATTTTAGATTTCAACCAGCTGTGCTGATTCAGTTCTCTAATGTGTGTGTGTGTGTGTGTGTGTATTTGTGTGTGTGTGTGTGTGAGAGAGAGAGAGAGAGAGAGAGAGAGATATCATTTTTTTGTAAAATGAATATCAATCATTGACCATTTTCAAGCACAATCTGGATTGCAAGTGAAAAGATATGAACATTCTAACAAAAGCATTATACAGATGATATTTGTTTAGGCAATTGGATCTTTCAGCAGAGCTTAGCCCATATTAGGCTGAGTAAGAATCTCAAAGAGATAAAAAAATTATTAGTAACCTTCTGGTGGTAGAAATATTGGACTAAGTAACTTCTCCAGTACTAGCCTATCTATACTTGCAAGATAGTATGGCAAAATTGTATCATTTCATCACCTTGAGAGGAAGAAACAAACCTTGCCAGTCCTGCATTCTCTGAAATATTTTTAGTAATAACTGTCACTATTCACCATTACTGGTGAAATCTGTCAGCCTGACAGCTCTGAACTCCTGCATTTTCAACCCACTGAACATAACAGTGGCAACTCATCATCTTTCATGTAGCATTTGCTGTGGAGTAAAAAATCTTTTCACCCGTGTGTTCCGTTGTGATTGCTCTGAAAAGTGATGATTAGCGTTATCTTTGCTCACTAAAACAGAGCTAAGATCAACTGCATCTTACTTACTAAAACTTGACTAAGAACCAATTCATTTCCTCTTAGAATATTTAAGGGCTTTTTTTCCCAGCAAAACTCTGCACTTATTTTGAAATCTTTGAAAAACTTGAACTTTTCCAGAAAGATGGAATTCTTGGAAATATTTGACTTTCCTTTCTGGGAACTGCGAATGTTCCTAATTGCTTTTGGCTCTTGGAAATTATTTTAACTTGTTAGAAATATTCTTTTTAAAGTAGAAGCATAGTAATGAATGTTGATGGCTCAACTTGAAGAAAACGTTCAGAGATGAAGAATTTGGTAAGATCCAAATTCTAGACCTAAGAATTTGTAGAGGCTTAAAATAGAAGATCAAAATAGTTGAATTTCACTTGGAATTATTAGAGCAATCTTAAATGACCATAATCCACATCTAAATAGAAAAATAGTAAGCAGTAGAAAGTTTTTATAATGTACCCAGCTTTAATTGTTTGAAGTCTCTGATCATGTCTAAAAGGGGATGATGATATTATTGTGTTAAACTGGTTCACTATTGAAATTGTAAATCTAGGCATTTGCATCAGAACTGTGTTACAATCCTGAAAATATTTGTTTATCTTTCCTTTACATAAAAGAATTGAAGTAAGATTATAGGTAGTCCTGAACACACGACCAAAATGGAGCCTGGAATTTCTATTATATATGTTTTAATGGTCATACATCGAGACACCTATGCAATCAACCCTAACTTATCACCATTTTTTTTTGCAGTGGTCATTAAGTGATCATGATAGTTGTAAAGCAAACGATGCATCCATTAAAAGAACACTGCATTGTTAAGCAAAACCATTATCCACATTGGCCAATTTTTTTGCCAGGAACCAAGAGAAAATACTGGTTTCATAAATCATAAAAACATCATAAATTTACAGTCATGTGACAACAGGACACTGCAAATCTAAAGAAGGATTGGTTTCCAAATACAATCATGTGGCCACAGAATGTGTGTGTGTGTGCAACTATTGAAATTTTAAATTCACATCATTAATGCTTTTCTGGGGAGTCCATCATAATTTTGAACAATTGGTTATAAGTTGAGAATTACTTATGTTGTTTCTATTTAAACAACAGTTTAAACAGTTTCTGGAAAGAATGGGATAGGTACGCTATTACCAATAGCAATTTTAGAGGAGGATAGATAATTTTATCTGCATAATGGCAAAATATGAAAATAATTAATATCACTGTTCTTTAGTTCTGATCACTCTGCACATACACAATTCTTATTTTTAGACATAAAAAAATCCAATGTGATAAATGCTTGAAGATCTTAGGAAACTGTTTGCCTTGTCAGATAATTTATTTATCTAGCCAGATGTAGGAGATGACCAGGTTAAATATGAGGGAGGGGTTAAACACATCATGAATTTTGACTCATGTCCACAAAAGATCTAAGTCCAGCCCACCTTGAATTCTGTTGACTCTTATCGGCCCCCAATTTGCCTTGACCATTGGTAGTTCAGATTCTTGTAGATAATGTTAATATGCAATGAACCTGAAATCATTTGAACTGTCTTCCTAATTTCCTATGCTTGATACCAGTATTGTCAATGCTGGTTTGCAACAGCTCTGCAAAACTTGGTTGGTTTCCAAACTTATTTGTAGTGGCAGGCTGCAGAATACACAGTGTATTCAAAGTATCATCTATTCTGGGCCCTAGCAAATTTAAAATTTTGTGTTCTTTTTCAACAGCTTCAGATTTTAATAGCAGAGTTAGACCAGAAGAAAAGGGAGTCTCTTTAAATTTAAACTAATGAAAATATATGATAAAGGTGGTTTCCTGTTCCTAAAACAGAAATGTCAGGCTGGAGACAACCTGGAAGTACTGTATGTACATGACATCAATGGTTATATACTGATCAGACACACATTTGTGAGTTTTTTGAGCCAGTCATTATGTAATTTTGAACAAAGGCACACTCAAAATTGTGGAACTGTGCTTTCAAGTTTCTGACCAAATATCCTTCTCACAGAACAATACTTGGAAAATAATTTCTTGTTAGAACATTCTCCATTCCCAATGAATGTTTTTCCCTTCATTAGAATGGATATTTGGATCAGGTCTCATGATAACCTTGTCCATCTTTTTGCCAGGTTTCCACCCAGCCTGAGAAATTAATTTGTTTTATTTTTCGGGAACAGAGAAGTATTTCTGGAATTGTGACAAAGAACCAATCCTTTTTTTTTTTTTGCTAGTGATCACTTGAACACCAACTTGACTTACTCTGTGAAATGGCAAGCTTGATTCCATCTCCCCCATCAACTCATCAATCATATCAAAAGCTCTATAAAGCAAGAAATACAGGGGATGAATGAAATAATATTCTCCTTTGACTGCTGGAATATTTCTCAAAATAAAGTTTACATGGATATGGCTGATAACTATTATTCATCAAGGAAATGGTTGATCTATGGCTTAAAACAGAAAAATAAATTCCTTCTCTTCTTACAAGAAATACATATGGAATTTGTTAATTTATTTTGGGTTTTATAAGACTTAATCCATTTTGACTGAATTATTCCGCTCTTTCCTGTTAAAAGAATAAGGATTCCATTGACCTTCAACATGATGAAAATAAAAGATTAAAGAGTCTATAGATTTCCCTTATTCTCAGGCTTATTTCTCTCTTGCTGACAGAAGGACAACTCAGCCTGGTAAATAACTAGTCCAGGAGCTTGCCTTTTCTGGGGAATTTTGTTCAGCAGTTTAGACAAAGGTTGTTTGGGGTACTATTTTATTTAGTTGTAGGGTAAGGGGAAGTAGATAAATTTCTCTAAAGACACCAGAGGTATCTGTAGAGAAGGGAATGTCAAAAAGTCAAAAAAATCCATACAATGGGATCCCAACCTCTATTTCTATATATATGGTAGGAGTTTAATCAAAATAGTGAAGTCACCATTTTGACTTTTGATATACAGACTTCATGAGTGTTTTTTAAAAGGCAGAGGAAATGGACATAATTGAAAATTCTGACCAAGTTGCTTTGATACCTAAATCAAACATCAGCAGGAGCACACATCCTTGCCCACCTGAAGAGGAAAAGGAGGATACAAAAATGTGAAAAAATAACAAATTAATGCTTTCCATGTACATTTCTTAAACAAAAAGTAAACTTCCTGCAACCAGTTTTTTTTATTATCTCATTTAGAAGCTACAACCCAGCTTTCCTTAACTGCTTGCTTTTTGATCATCATAATTCATATAAAAAGTTGCCCTTGTTTTATTACACCTGTACTTTTAATTGCTTGTTTTATTACACCTGTACTTTTAATTGCTTGCTTTGAGATCTGTTCAGCTTGCTTATTGAATCTTTGATAAGTGCACGAAAATATATTTTAGTATGTTTTGTTTGCTTCAAAACTGGAAGCATTCTTTTCTCATGGCCTCTCATCTCTAGAAATCTGCAAGTCTCTGTATTTTTGGCAGCTGACCAAGCATCACCACAATCTATCATTTTATCGCCTTGATTTTCTTTCCTTTTAGCCTTGGTTTTTGTTCGTTTGTTTAAAGGACTCATACAACATCCCCAATCCAGACCTGATCCTCACTCCTCCCAACTGCAGGATTGTGATCATAGCTATGGATGAACTGAATTGTATTCAAGTCAAACACTAAGGGGTGGTTTGGGAAAACATTTCTTAAGCAAATCCAGAATTAAAAGTGATTATGAGTTTGCATGGTTCTTGCTGCTATAGAGTAATTGAATAAGGAACATCAAAGTGGCAAACCTTTATGGAGTTAATACAAGCACTTCACGTCCTTTGCATTATATCGTGGTTACAAATTAGCGTCTTACCAAGCAGAGAGGCCACCTTCTAAGCAAACTAGAAATCCACAGCTGTGGCCCACCTGGTACCAATTATCTCAGCCCCACAGTGCTTGGTGCTTTTCCATAGTATGACTAGAGTTGTATGCTGTTGTAAATTTAGCAGCTGGCTTAAAAGGGAACTTTATATGATGGGTGATCTGAACACCCTTTACTGTCACCAGCTGCTTGCAAAATTATTTCTGAGTGGGTCCGATCCGCTGTCTTAATAGATAGAGCATCGTGTTTTCTAAACATAAAAAATACAATTGCAACCAGCATTGCTTGCTTAGAAACATCAGTGACAAATCAAAGGCATGTGCCTGCCTTTTGTATTGTACTTAATCTTGTTCATATGCAAAAACAAACGTGTTCCATTTACAGTAAATGCATGCAGGTCATAAAAATGCTTTGCTATCAGAGCATGGATTTTGAACATTAGAAGTGAATTTTATACATCTATGACTAGGAATTCAGATTGTTTTTTCCTGTTGAAGCTGACATGTTCGTAGGCATCCTTCAAATGTTCCCTGTAGGCATAAATTCAATCAGAAAAGAAATGTGATCAGAGGTACAATCTTGCAATGACAATAAGGTGTCTTGATGGGCTGGAATGAAAATTTGTATCTTTCCCACATATTCCTTACTTCACCAGGGAGAGAGATAGCAACAGAGAAAGCTGAAGGGAAAATCATCTTATCCAGATAAGGAAACAAATTTTAAAAAACATTTTCCTAAGAGCCTAAATGCTAGCCACAAGATCCAATGGTGCTTTTTCAAAAAGAAACTGGACTTCCTTTTTCCTTGAAGATGTTTTGCTTCTCATCTAAGAAACTTCTTCAGTTCTGACTGAAGAACAGTTCAGAACTGAGGAAGCTTCTTGGATGAAAAGTGAAATTTCTTCAAGGAAAAAGAAAGTCCAGTTTCCTCTTGAAAAAGCACCATTGGGAAAACCATGGCCCAATGACTGAGGATCTCTATAGAGGTTAGCCACAAGAGTTGCCAGACTATAACATGGAGTTTAAAATTGCAAGTTTTAATCCTTTTGATAAAGTAGAATATCAGCCATGTGGGGGAAGATAGTGAGGAGGTGGATCCCCAGGAGGAGGGGATGAATTCCAGAGGCCACTCAGCCCAGACATTATGTGTGAGAGATGAAAAGTGTATACAGAGTGTATGTAGCACCTCACTAACAATTCACACAATATATTGTAGATGCAGATATTAGAGTCCTCAGTCTGGCAAGATTTTGTCTATAAGTATGAGACAATAATGAACTTATTATTAATTATTATTAATTAAGAATAATCAACTGGATGCTAAAACATATAAAGAACAGTTGCTGGAATTGGGTATGTCTAGTCTGATGAAAAGGACTAGGGGAGACATGATAGCAGTGTTCTGATATCTAAGGGGCTGCCACAAAGAAGAGGAAGTCAATTTATTCTCCAAAGCTCCGAAAATAGGACAAGAAGCAATGGGTGGAAACTAATCAAAGAAAGAAGCAACTCAGAACTAAGGAGAAATTTCCTGACAGTTAGAACAATTAATCAGTGGAACAACCTGTCTCCAGAGTTGAGAATGCTCCACAATGGAGGTTTTAAAGAAGAGATTGGATAACCACTTGTTTGAAGTGGTATAGGGTTTCCTGCCAAAGCAGGGGGTTGGACTAGATGGCCTCCAAGGTTTCCTCAACTCTATTATTCTAGCTTAGCTTGGACAAATTATCAGATGTCATTCTTGATTTTGTACTGAGTGTTACCAGCTAGCACTTTTCCTTAGCTCTTCCCCTGAATATGGAAGTAGAACCAAGGGCTAGTCCCATTATTGACTAAAGTAAAGCTGTATCAGCTTACAGATTTCAAATAATATGACATGGGAAAAGTGACCTGCCATCAAGTTTGAGATGACATGCTGGTGTTCATCAACATGAAACAACTACTCTCAAAAGCATGTCCCTTTCTCACACAATTTTCAGAGGCTGTGGGGTGGCACAAGAATGAGACGTGCTCTCATTTGAAAATTAATTGGTAGTTCATTTATGTAATGATTTGACTTTTCTTTTTATGATGCATAGCACCACAGATGATCAGACTGTTTTTTCTAAAATAAATGAAATGTAAAGAATTGTTTCTCTTTTGTTCAGGATGTGACCCATAAAACACAATGTCAAGTTATACATTTTCTGAATATTTGACTTACTGAGCCAAAAAGGTTCACCATCATTGAAGTGGAAGGACATTTATATATTTAATGTTATCCTGTCATTACAGCCAGGATTAAAGAGATATAATTATCAGATTTTCTAGCTCAGGAGTGTAAATAAAATATCTTAAGATGTCCCTATTTTTTACTTTCTTTTTGTCATAGTCCTGCTCATTACAATCAGTAAGATAAGTGAACTACAGAAAAATGTGATAAAGCATGTGTCTGATAGCTGGCTGCATGTGCATCAATAATAGAAGCTAGCAAGACTTTCAGAAAGAGTTTAGCTTTCCCACAAATGTTCTCTAGGGAAAGCTTTAAATATCAGCCAGATTCTAAATTACATTACAAGTTCGTGCAAAAGTGTTCATTTTTCAGGAGGACCTTTGTGGGTTTATTTTGGACAAATACCAAAATGGTCCTCTAAGCATTATGGCTCTTTGAAGGGGCTCTGGGGAAATTAAATTCCCTACAGGGCAGCTATACAGAGATGCTAACTGTTGACGTAAGATTTCCCATGTAATCTTAGTTGTGAAATTGGTTACTGATGCTGGGATCCCCATTTCAGCTGAAAGAGGAGGGTTACATTTGGAATCTTTTAATTGTGTTTGAATTTAGTGGAGCTACGCCTGTTCTTGATTAATTCCAACCACTGAAGGATGGAATGGGGAGTGGGAAAGATTTTTTAAATGGATTTAAAAATTAAAAAGCTTCTGGATTCTGGCTATTTAAAAAGATTCCAACTAGAAAAATCTGGATTATTGGAAAGCTTGTAATTATTGTAAAACTTCAGTCTGCCAACTAAAATAAATGTTTGTGTGTGTTTCTGCCTTCAAATCTATCTTGACTCCTGGACAAATCCAGGCAATTTTATTGTCTTCAGAAATTGTTTGATGTTGCCTTCTTTCTAGAGCTGACAGAGGATGACTGGCCCAACATCACCCAGCTGTCTTTATGTACAAAGTAAGATTAGAACTCACAATTGTCTACTTCTAGTTTGATGTCTTTATTCCCTACACCAAACTGACATTCACTGACAGACTCCCTGTCTTCTGTATTATCTGTTTGGCTGATTTGATTTTGTGTGGTTGGCACACTCTGGGATCCTTTGATTTAAAAATATCATCTTTCAGATCCTGGAAGCACACTTTCTTTGTAACAACATTTTCCCTCTGGAATAAGGTTCCCTTCCGAGATTAAGATAGTTCCTTCTCTTCTGTTGTTGAGAAGGATTTGAAGATCTTATTCTTCACTCTGGTCTTTGGTAAAGGAAAGTGAGGGCTCTTGCTTCATTACATCTGATCTGTCACACATGGTCACCTTTTATCTTTTGTTGTACTTTCTTTACTGTTATGAGGTATCATTGTGAGTTGGGCAGCATATAAGCTTAATAAATTATTAAATAAGCATTAAGTGGATAGATTCATGATTCTGAATGTTTAATTCATATTCAGCCCTGCTATTAATGTTTTAAACATTAGGGAATACACTGCTGACTGATAAACATAAGATATAATGGCACATACAAAAAGATAATTCCTTCTTCGGGACTTTAAAAAAGCTCCTTTCTTATTCTTGGGGTTCTTATTGCTGAGTGTTTGGAGACATTGATGAATGAATGCCATTTGCATATTGCCTATATTCAGTTTATCATCCATTCCATATTCTTCCCACTTTAAGACATGGTACAATTTTTTATTGCAGGGCAATCTGTTTCCATTTTTATGGAATATGCTTGTTTTGCCAATTTATGCTAAAGGACACATTTTAACTCATTCTTTTAAATAGAAAAAACGAATGTCAGAATTTGGAAAAATGCAAGTACCAGGAATAGCTGTGACCCAACACTGCATTATCTTTAGTTTCCTAATAATTCACAGCCAAATAGAACATTTAAATAGAAGATTTAAAAAAAAATCTTCTTGCCTAAACAATCTGTTTCTAAATAAATAGGCCACATATCACATGAATGGATTCATGTTTAGAATTCCTTATATTGGGATGAAAAACAAGTATGGGAACTAATAATTGTCAGGGCTTCTGTACTCCTATAGAAGATCAGACAGCTAGAAAAGATTAATTGCAATTTTTCATATTTTAAAGATCCATCCATAGCATTTATTTAATGTGCTGGCAGAATAAATGAATGATTTATTAAACAGGCATAAAAATATATTGGATGGTGGTAGTATTAGTAGAACTGTAACCCTGACAACTACTGTGTATTAAGCTATCTAGCAGAAGTATAATTTCACAGTAGAACCGAGAAGGAAAAAAAGATTTGTACGATCCAAAAATGGAACCAGAACATAATAGCTCTTAATTTGAAGTCAGTTAAGTCTTATAAAAATCAGTTTGTCTGTCAAGGTGCTATTGATGCTAATACAATAGACTTCCAGAAAGAATTCCACACTTGTTTTTGGAAGCCTTTCTTTATTGTATTGTATAATTCTATAATAACATATTTATTATGGTGTAACACCAACTTTTCTGCATCTTCTGACATATTTAAAATGCAGCAACAGTATCACAAAAATATAATATCCCATTTATAAATCAGTTGCAAGTGCTTCATTGTTTACTTCTGGACTTTAAATTACTATTCTAATCTGCATTACTGCATTCCAAATTACGATGCTTTTTCTCTCTCTCTCTTTCTGTTTCTCTTTTTCTTTCACACACACACACACACACACACACACACACACACACACACACACAAGTGTGAACTAATAACAAAACATAAATCTTTGGGGTGATTTAGACTGTCACTGTCATCTATGTCCAATATGCACAACAGGTTGAAAAAAATCCAATATGTATGAGGTATGTTATAGTTTGTAATGATTTGCATATCTTAAGTTAAAATACTATATTTGCTTCTTTTAATCCAGGTTCTATATCAGTTGGAAGTACTTCATTGTTTAATGAAGTCACATAGGCCGACGGATGCAAAACGTTTGTAAAAAGGACACAGCGGACGAGCAAAATGTTCCACCCATTGTTATCCGCTCTCAAAAGTGCCCCGAATTTGCATAACCAGAGCGGACAACACAGAAAGGAACGGATGGGGGAAGGACGTAGGGCGGATGGAAAGCGGATGCTCCACAGAAGCCTAGCAGATGGAAGCAGATGGGAGCGGATGGCACATCCACAAGGCTTCCGGGGGAGCACAGCAAAGTGGACGCGGAACGGAAAGAGCGGATGCAGAGCGGATGCAGAGCGGATGAAGCGGATGCAGAGTGGAAGCCTAGCGGAAGCCTAGTGGAAGCCTAGCGGATGCCTAGCATTTACTGTGCATGCGGGGAGGATGCATTGTGTCAGCCCCACGGATATAAAGGGAAGCAGCTCGCAAGCAGGTCACCATTCAGAGGAAAGACCTGCTTCCAGACACAGCTCCAGCCAGACAGGCAGACAGCAACCCAACAACCATGGGGAAGAAAAGGAAGCCTCTGCCATCTGCTGACAGCCCTGGCAAGAGGGACAGGGCCACCCTCCCACTTCCTGGCCCTGACTCTGCTTCTGCTGGGGATTCTGCTGCCCGGGCTCGCTCTTCTGGTGCTGGGGCTTCTGCTGATGCTGCTTCTGCTGGTGGTGCTTCTGCTGGTGCTTACTCTGCTGGCACTGCTCCTGGTGCTGGTGCTTCTGCTGGTGCTTACTCTGCTGGCACTGCTCCTGGTGCTGGTGCTTCTGCTGGGGCTTACTCTGCTGGCACTGCTCCTGGTGCTGGTGCTTACTCTGCTGGTGCTTACTCTGCTGGTACTGCTCCTGGTCCTGCTGGTCCTGCTGGTGCTTACTCTGCTGGCGCTGCTCCTGGTCCTGCTGGTCCTGCTGGTCCTGCTGGTGCTCCTGGTCCTGCTGGTGCTCCTGGTCCTGCTGATGCTCCTGGTCCTGCTGGTGCTGCTGGTGCTCCTGGTCCTGCTGCTGCTACTGGTCCTGCTGGTCCTGCTGGTCCTGCTTTTGCTGCTACTATTATGGGCAACATAGTACCTACTGTTGTTGTTGCTGCTGCTGCTGCTGGTGGTGTGGAGGAGCAGCCCCTACAACCTCGAAGCCCTTCTGATGAGGGCCCATATGGCCCTGCCAAAGGGAGGAAGAGGCAGATGCATGAACAGGAGAGGAGGCAATACACAATCGAAGAGGAATATGAGGAGGAGGTGCTGGAGTGGCTGAGGGAGAATGAATATCTTTGGCGGAAGGGACACAGGCTCTATCGAGACACCAAGAGGAAGCAGGCTGCTTGGAGAGAGAAGGCGGAAAGCCTGGGCTACACTTCGGAGGTGCTCCTCAGCTGGTGGAAGCACATGCACACCTGGTACGGGAAGCTGCAACTCAAGAAATCTGGCCAGGCCACGGTCAAGCTGACGGACCGGGAGACCTATGTGATGGCCAAGTGCAGCTTCTTGGAGGGTGAGATCTGCCACCGAGGAGCAGCCCCTCTCACAACCCTTTCTCTCAGGCAGCCTGCTGAGAGCCAGTCCTCTTCCAGCAGAGAGTCAGCTCCTGTGTCCAGGCAGGTATCTGTGGAGTGTGCCACGATGGAGACCCCCCCCGACAGCTGTACTACCCCTGGCAGAGCGCGTGGAGGACCCCCTGATGCAGTGGGAGAAAGGAGACAGCACTTCCACCACAGCCCAACCCGCATCCACCCCCAGCTCCACCTCCACAGAAAGGCAGGGAGGCAGACCGGAGGGGCAGAGCCACACTGTCCTGCTGGAGATAAGAGACACCATCAGGAGCAGCATAGATCTCCTCTTGCAGCTGGTACATACCGATGCCCCGTCCTCTAACTGCAAGCCCTTCCTCACCTACGTCAAACAGACACTCATGGACATGGCGGAACCCCAGTACCAGGTGGTGAAGGACAGGATCACCGATCTTCACAACCCTCCAGACCAAGTTGAACCTGCTCCCACCCAGTCCAGGCCTGCTCCTCCACCCCAGGTGATGTTCCTGCCCTTCCAAGGCTTTCCACAGGTCCTCCCCTACCAAGGCTATGGCTACCAGGAGGTCCAGAAGCACAGGCAGCTCTTCCCAGTCCAGGCACAGGTACATCGGATGCCACCGGTGCCACTGATGCCACCCATGCCACCAATGCCAGCCATGCCACAGATTCCACCCACACCACCGATGCCACCGACGCCAGTCCTCACCCAGCTGCAGACCAGACAGCCCCACTACACTGCTCCTTTCTCCACCCCATAGCCAAGCCCGGCCTCAGTACATCTGTAATCGGTATTGGGGATGACACCCCATGTCATGGAGGAAGGGGCTCTCAACATCACGGGGTTGAGTCAGCTGTCTAAGAGCTTCCTCAACATACCGTCCCCTGTTGTCCTTTCGGGGCCAGGCACCCCAGTGGCGCCTCAGACCAGCACTCCAGCAGAAGCCACCTCCACAGCACCTGGACCCTTCACCCCTGAGACTGGGCACACCTCAGAGTGACCAAGAAGAGTGCCAGAGACTGGGTGGCTACCTGTTGACTTTATTTTTGCTTTGTACACTTGACTTGGGTCATTTTTCTTTTACAGCTTGTTATTAATAAAGATCATCTTTGCTTCACACACTTACTTCATTTATTTTTGTCAATAAAGTCTTGGTGGAAGATTTTAGAAATGGTTTAAGCCTTTGCATGCTTGTGGGATGGATAAGGATAGCAGTGGGATGGGCAGGGATACCTGTGGGATGGGTAATAGCTGCGGGATGGGCAGGGATATATTTGGGATGGGTAATAGCTGTGGGATAGATAAACCTCCAGTGCAAGCATAGTGGGACTGTATGGTCCACCCTCCCAGGTGCCACACCTATGGCCCTTTATTATCAATAATAATGAAATCAATCATCCACACATGTCAACATAAACACAACTCTTTATTAAATGCCCTGTTCATTGTAGGCCCACCCAACATACTTGGCCCAATCTCATCCGTGTGATGAGACAGGCTGAAGGAAGCATCCATTAATCATCTATCATCCTGTCTTGCCACTCCACTGCTCCAGTGTCTCAGGAGGTTGCGCTGCTTCTTCCCTTCACATGAAGCTCTGTTGGGACCTTGCGCATCCTTAGTGTCTATCAGGTTTCACCCTTGCCTCCATTCCCCAGGCTCCATGTCCCCATTGCCTTGTTGGAGGTCCACGAGCTTGTTCTGCAACACTGGGTAGCAGGTGCGCATGAGATTGTGCAAGATGCAGCAAGCTTCCACGATCCTCCTCATGGTCTCTGGGCGATGCTGCATGGTGGTGAGAAGCACCTGGAACCAGTTGGCCAGGATGCCAAAGGCGTTCCCCACCACCCGCCTTGCCCTGGACAGCCTGTAGTTGAAGATCCTCTCTTCACGGGTGAGGAGTCTGGAAGTATAGGGCTTCATGAGGTAGGTTCTGAGGGAGAAGGTGTCATCCCCCACAATGAAGTAGGGCACATCTTGCGTGTCGTTGGGCAGGGGGTCGGGATCTGGGAAGCCCATGATGAGGTTGCGTTCCAGCCCCTCCTTGAAGTCACTGGCGTTGTATACCTGGGCATCTGAAGCTGACCCATTGCCTGAAGCATCGATGAACATGAACTTGTAGTCAGCATCGACCATAGCGAAGAGGATGATGCTGAAGAAGCCCTTGTAGTTGAAATAAGTGGACCCCGACTTGGCTCGAGCTTTGCAGGCCACGTGCTTCCCATCTATGGCTCCAACGGTGTGGGGGAAGTTCCACTTCTGATACCACTGCTCTGCAACTTTCTTCCAGCCTTCTTCAGTGGAGGGGCACTGGAGGAGCTCCTCCAGGTATTCTTCGATGATGGCCTGCATCACTTCTCTGACCACAATGCTGATGGTGTTGTGTGGCACCCTCCAGCCATACTGCATGCTCCTGTAGGTGGTCCCTGAGGCCAGGTGGCGCAGATTCAGTGCCACCTTGAGCCCAGGGTCCAGGCTGGGCCGGAAGTTGGTGTTTGTCTTGGTCAACCTGGGTCTCAGCCGCTCCACAACTTCGTCAAACATGGCTGGAGGCATCCTCATGAAGTTCTGGAATGCACGAGGGTCTTCGTTCCTGAGCTCCACCATCAGCTTGTTGTACAGTCCATACTCTGCTCTTCTCCTGATCCATCTTTGGACCCAGACACTTCTTGGATGCTTCCTTTTCTTCCCGTAGAACAGTTGAAAGAGCCTGTAGATGGCTTCGCACTGTTGCAGAATGATGGTGGCTACCAAAAGGAGTGTGTGATGATCTATGGTGGAGATGACTGGATGCTGTGGAAGAGCAAGAGCCAGATGAAGGCTGCAGAGGTCTGCACAGCAAGGCTGCTGGACTAAAAGTGAGATCCAGGTGAGTTCCTCCCCCTTTTTATAGGCAATATAGGTTTTCCACTATGTGTCCTTTTGCATCCTCTAGGTCCCCTCTGCGAAGGTTTTTTCCGTTTTAAATGCTTTCTCTGCGAGCTGCATCCATCTTCATCCTTTCCCCGTCCATGCTACTAATGCTGCGCATCTGTTCCATGTCCGTTTCGCTTCCTCCCTGTGTTCATTTTCCGCTGGAGCGGTTTTGAGTTGTGCTGATGCGCAGCAGATGCCTAGCAGATATAGCGGACGCATAACGGATGACGACGGATGTAGAACGGATGTTCCCCGTATGCGTTGCGGATGCAGAACGGACGCGTTGGATACATCTTCCACTCAAAAAGTTTTGAGCAGCTTAAAATTTTTGAGCGGATGGAATCTCAGTTGACGGATGCTGGACAGATAGAGAGGATGAAAAACGGAGGCAGTGAGTACAGAACGGCTGAATCGCGTTAACCAATGGATAGCAATTGTTTTTCTCCGTTTTACATCTTCTTTCCATCCGCTGGTGCAGTGTGACATGGGCTTTACTTCCTGACTTTAAGTTACTACTCTAATATTTGTTACTTGTATGGATTTATCAATGCTACAGAAGTCATAGTTGTGATGTTGGAGAATCCGATTTGGGTTTCACTATTTACTCTAAACTCCAAGAGATTGCAAGACTTTTGAGAAAGAAAAGGAAAATTCTGTGCATACATAAAACTCAGATGAAAGAACTCTTTGGGAACAAACATAAATGTTTATTCTGGATGCATAGGATATATCAGCTTACTTGATTTATGATATCATTTAGACAAATTTGTCTGGTAACTTAAAATCATAATAATATTAGTGCTTCTAACTGCTAAATCGTGTTTTCCAAAATTAAAAAGGGTAAACTTGTCAATCAACCAGCATTAGAGGGATCTGCTTCTCTCTATAAAAGCAACGGAGGGGTGCTTCTAACAGTATGCTTAGAAGAAGGCAGCTTCATAAATCTAAAATAAAGCAGATCATTTTGTGCCCAGGCTTTTTTTAATGTATGTTTTCTTGTTGCTGCATGTTTCTCTAAAACCAAGGATATTGATACATTTCATTCTGCAGGGAAATCAATAATAGCTATAATCACAAAATTAAGTGACTGATTGTACAGTAGCTTTTTCTGGAGAAGGGATATCGTGTTTTTATGGTTCTGTTGTGAAAGGACTTCCTAAAATCAATACTACTTTTTGAGATATTGAAGAGGTGCTTTTTATGGCCCATGGTGTATAGGAATTGAAAAGAGCTAGGTGAATTGCTGCTATTTTTTTTTTTCATCTTTTACTTCTTTTATAAATTGTTAGCTACTTCTCCTATGCAGAAACCATTTGCAGATTTTATAATTTTCCTCTTGACTCTTTCATCATGGTTAGCCCATAAGTTATCCCATAAGTACTGCAGGAGCTGAGATTTAAGGGTCATCAGTAGATATTATCATTCCTACTTCTTTAACTCATCCAATGAGTCTGATCAGGGCTCAGAAGAACTATGAGAAACACACTCTCCAAATTAAGTTGAGGTCCATCAAAGCTCTTGGAATGGGTTTCAACAATTCAATTGCTGGAACAAGGCCAGAGGACTCAACCAAGACACAATTGCTGAATGAAGCTGAAATGATCCTCGACACGAGAAGGAAGGCCTGCTGGGCTTTTTCTATCATTTCAACTACAAGAAAAACAAGCTTTCGAAGTTAGAGGATATTATACAGAGCGAACGCTTAAGACAGAGATCTTGCAAGACTAGGATTCCTGCAAGTTCTTAGGCAATTAGACTCTTAATCATGCATCTGGATATCTTTCAGTATCTTCAACTGTTTGTTAAAGATGAGCAAAGTATAAACAGTTCTGGCCAGGACTTGGTGGGTTTCAATCTGGATCCCATGATCCAGACTGCTTTTTGGATTCCTCTGCTTCTGCACCTTGAAACTGATATAGTAGGCCTAGAGCAGGAGTGAAAAACTTAATTTCATTAAGGGCTACATCAGGGCAGTGGTAGATCTTGGGGCAGGCAGGGGGCATGGCTGATTGGGTGGGTGTGGCCAACTGGGTGGGCCCCCCAGCTTGATGCCACTGACTGGGTGTGTCTGACTGGGTGGGCATGGCTGACTGGGTGGCCAGTTTGATACCACTCCCAAACTGCTGGCATGGGTAGACTGGGCTGAAGTCATGCTGGCCTGATGTTTCCTTGTCTCTTTGGGTAGACCAGGCCAAAGTGACATGGGCCAGCTCCTTATATTTTCTAAGATGGCTCCATGGGCCAGATCTCACCACATCAAGGGCCAGATATCTTCCCTTTGCCATGACTCTTCTACAAAGATTTATAGCAATCATGATAAGATATATAAATATCTGCTCAGAAGTTGATCTATGGGCACTCACCAGAGGGTTTTTTTTTTTTGTTCCAGTGCTTTTTCTCTTTATTTTTATTAATCTATCTCAGATGTTGCCATCGAGGTGTTTTCCATATATATTAGTTTATTGCTTCCATCTTCCCTGACCATGGTCCTAAAGAATAAGTAACATAATGGACAGCGGCAATAGTGACAACAGTAATAAACAGTGGTAAACATGATAGCATTAGCAATAGCATTTAGACTTACAGGTGGAACTTGAAAAATTAGAATATCATGTAAAAATTCATTTATTTCAGTAATGCAACTTAAAAGGTGAATCTAATATATGAGATAGATTCATTACATGCAAAGCAAGATAGTTCAAGCCGTGATGCGCCATAATTGAGATGATTATGGCTTACAGCACATGAAAACCCCAAATCCACAATCTCAGAAAATTAGAATATTGTGAAAAGGTTCAATATTCTAGGCTCAAAGTGTCCCACTCTAATCAGCTAATTAAGCCATAACACCTGCAAAGGGTTCCTGAGCCTTTAAATGGTCTCTCAGTCTGGTTCAGTAGGAATCACAATCATGGGAAAGACTGCTGACCTGACAGTTGTGCAGAAAATCATCACTGACACTCTCCATAAGGAGGGAAAGCCTCAAAAGGTAATTGCAAAAGAAGTTTTGCAATTACTTTGTCCCCAAAGTGCTATAACAAAGCACATTAATAGAAAGTTATGTGGAAGGGAAAGGCGTGGAAGAAAAAGGTGCACAAGCAGCAGGGATGACTGTAGCCTGGAGAGGATTGTCAGGAAAAGGCCATTCAAAAGTGTTGGGGACTTTCACAAGGAGTGGACTGAGGCTGGAGTCAGTGTATCAAGAGCCACCACACACAGACGGATCCTGGAGATGGGCTTCAAATGTCATATTCCTCTTGTCAAGCCACTCTTGAACAACATCAGAAACGTCTTACCTGGGCTAAGGAAAAACAGAGCTGGTCTGTTGCTCAGTGGTCCAAAGTCCTGTTTTCTGATGAGAGCAACTTTTGCATCTCATTTGGGAACCAAGGATCCAGAATCTGGAGGAAGAATGGAGAGGCACACACTGCAAGATGCTTGAAGTCCAGTGTGAAGTTTCCACAGTCTGTGTTGATTTGAGGAGCCATGTCATCTGCTGGTGTTGGTCCACTATGCTTCATTAAGTCCAGGGGCAATGCAGCCATCTACCAGGAGATTTTGGAGCACTTCATGCTTCCTTCCACAGATGAGCTTTATGGGGATGCTGACTTCATTTTCCAGCAGGACCTGGCACCTGCCCACACTGCCAAAAGCACCAAAACCTGGTTCAGTGACCGTGGGATTACTGTGCTTGATTGGCCAGCAAACTTGTCTGACCTGAACATCAAGAAACTATGGGGGATTGCCAAGAGAAAGATGAGAGACATGAGACCGAACAATGCAGAAGAGCTGAAAGCCGCTATTGAAGCATCCTGGTCTTCCATAAGACCTCAGCAGTACCCCAGGCTGATAGTTTCCATTCCATGCTGCATTGAGGCAGTAATTGCTGCAAAAGGGGCCCAAACCAAGTACTGACTACATATGCATGCTTCTACTTTTCAGAGGTCCGATATTGTTCTATGCACAATCCTTGTTTTATTGATTGCATGTAATATTCTAATTTTCTGAGATTGTGGATTTGGGTTTTCATGAGCTGTAAGCCATAATCATCTCAATTATGACATACCACTGCTTGAGCTATCTTGCTTTGCATGTAAGGACTCTATCTCATATATTAGTTTTACCTTTTAAGTTGCATTAAACTTTTGCACAATATTCTAATTTTTTGAGTTTCACCTCTATATACTGCTTCACAGGGCTCTACAGCCTTGTCTAAGTGGTTTACAGAATCAGCATACTGCCCCCAACAATCTGGGCACTTATTTTACTGACCTCAGAAAACTGGAAGTATGAATAAACCTAAAGCTGGTGAGAATTGAACTGTTGGCAGCCAGCAGTCCACAGAATTAGCCTGCAATACTGCTTTCAAATCACTGCACCACCGTAGCTCTTAAGATCCCATGCCAGTATTTTGTTCAATAATTCTGCCTTGTCTACATAACTTTCCTCTTCTTTTATAAAATGTTAATGAATGCTTCTGTCTACTTCAGGAGTTGTAGACTTGGATATTGGATAATCACTTCATAATAATATTGCAAAACTATCATATCATGGAGCAAGTTTCATTTTATGGTTAAGGAACCAAGCTAGAAAGCAGGGGACCATGCGTTCAAGTACTGTACTTGTTTTAGCCATGAAAACTGAGTGATTTGGATCAATCACTTTCTTTCAGCCCCACGCACCTTACAGGGTTGTTGTTGTGGGGAAAAAAGGAGGCAGGAGGTGTGTTATATATATTCACTGCTTGAATTATGGCTATAACTCACTCACCTATACTGCCTCACTGAAGTCAGTTGGAATTTTCACATATATGGAACACCACATGTAGTCCATCTATGATCTCATGACTTTGTGTATAGCTGGAACACTTCCTAAGCAGATCCAGCCTGAGCATGTCCTCTTTTTCCAAAGGCATGTACAGGAAGATTGAGGCACAATTGCATGTTTATTGTCATATTGTGCCACTTAGGATTCACATGTCATTAATGTTTCTACTTCTGATGCCTCTGTATTGCCTTCTACAAATCATTTGAATGTGGCAGTTCAGAAATTCAACTGGCCTTACATATTTTACAGCCAGCTATTGAACATGGCACAATAAAGTCTGATTCTTATTTCAAAAATAAATAATAAAAAAACAACAAGGAAAAGCTGTTAATACATACTCTAAGAAAACATGCTTGAGGCTGTTTTCATCACAATGGAGTTATTTATATACTGTTACTTTCTTGCAGGGCTTGGGAGTTTTAAGGGCATGGACATTAGTGGAGAAACATTGTTCACATGAGGAAATCATTAAATAATTATTGTAACAGGGAAGAGAGAATGCATATGTTGAGATGATCCTTAAGGCAGAAACTTGATCTGTCCATGCAGTCAGGAGGCAGATTCAAATAGATTCACTGAAGAACTTGATAAATGTAATTTTATATACTGAGGAAAACAATTAAAGCAACGATGGCCAACTAGCCATTTTATAAATCAGTTCAGATTTGCTAAGCTTGCTAATGGCCTGATCATAAGAGTGTCAATTGTTATTTATTTATTTATTAAATTTATACATTTTCCTTTGTACTTTGGAAAATATCCAAAATACCTCACATAGGTAAGCACTGTCTACTTACATATGTTTTTCTTATATGTTTCAAGCGCTATTAATCTCTCTCTTTAAATAATCTCTAACTATTATTGGATTTTGATTTCTTTATATAGAGGAATTAGCATTCCAAATAATTTCATGCAGATCACCCTAGATGACGAAGCTATGCCACAGTTGCTGGAAGTGGCATGTAGAGACATCTTTCTGAGCATACCAGCCGTCACCCGTTGCTGGTCTTTGTGCGCTCAGGAGTGCCAGAAATAGGAAGAGCAACTCACCAGAGCACATCTGCACACCAGCCAGCTGGTCTTCATGCATGCATGCAGGTTAGAAACCAGAAGACCAGGTGGCTGGCAAGCATGTATGTGCTGGGAAGCTAAGCTTCCAGTTTTTGGCACTCCCACACATGTTTGTTGGGGAGCTGCTCTTCCAGTTTCTGGTGCATATGCACATGCTCCCATTTCAGAACTTGGTACTGAATAGTTTAGCCATCAATGCCCTAGTGTATGTCCTTTGTAATATTTTTATGAATATAAACTAAAAGTCCAGATAATTCTCAATTAACAAGCAGCTTTTCATGTTTGAACTTACAATGGTGCTGCAGAGTTGTCATATTTATTGTAGCATTCCCATGGCCATCATTTGTTTCTTGTCAATGGACAAGCTGGCAGGAAGTCCCATATGATGTCATGCTTAACATGGGATTTAACTAGAAGTGCCGGAATTGCTATCACTAAGTAGCACAGTCATGTGATGTTACTCACAACAGCATCACTTAGCGATGGGAATTCTGGTCCCAATTACCATCACTAAGCAAAGGCCTGTAGTATCAATTTACCTGATTATATGTCATCATAATCATCAGAATTATCTCACAATGATCCTATAAATATTTTCTCGATGACAATCCATGTCTAACCTGATAATTCAGGTCTTCTAATTGGACTGCCATCCCCATTATAACCAAATACATCCTTCTGGTTGTTATCAGAAGCCTTTTCCAGCTCAGTCTTTGTATCGAATATCTGAGATAAGATAATTTGAGCCTGCTCATTTATGCTCCAAATGTATTGCAGAGTATTGTTCTTTTTGTAGGTGGCATGAAAAAAGACTACCCTTCAGAGCATAAATGCAAAATTTCAAACTACAGTTTGCTATTACTTTCTATCTTTTCAGACCTTATAACCCCAGACTCAGTTCCTGAGACAATTGTTCAGTCTCCTTTCGGGGAGTGATACTAATGTCACACTGAGAGTCAAAGAGCAGCTTTGAGAGCCTCCCTGGGTGATAAATGGCATTCCTTGATATTTAATAACTTCTCACAAGGAGATACGTATTCTTTGGACATTATTCTAAATATACTAAGTTTGAGAAAAATCATGAGTTCTTTTGGTTGCTTAGGCCCTCACATGTAAGTTTTTACTAGTCTTCTCTGATATTTTTGATTTTTGGTTGTCAGAAACAGGAGCATTTGTAAGGTGTGCAGATGTCAATATGGTACAATTGGGTGTTTTAAGTGCTGCTCTATTTTATGTGTATTTGATGTGTGCAGCACATGTTAGAAAGGGAAGGGTCTTTAATCACCTCCCATTTTAATACCGTTGATGCCCCATTTGGAAAACATTGCACACTCTGTTTCTGAAATGTGGACATTGTAGTTGCTCTTAGAATTGCAAATAAAATTTCTTCATTTGGATCTTTCCATAATTGTTGGCTAAAACAACGGTCATATCACAGTAGTATTAAGTGCCTCTCTCTTATTTCAAGACACATGCTTAATTCTGTGATTAATATGGTTGCTGGGAATGTGAAAACTGTTCAAAGTTTTGCAGTGTTAATTCAGCGCCAGAAAAATAAACACAGATGGCTGATGCTTCTTTTAACATCTTTATAAACATAAGAAGTAGCTTTTACAAACCAGTTGTAGATTTCTCCAACATGGAGCAAACTCAGACAGAAGTAGACATGTTACAAATTCAAAGCTTCAGTAGCAAGCATTATACACAGCAGAGGAGAGAAGTAGTTTCATTTTCAATAGACAGACTCAGAGCTCAACATAGCTTCAGAGCTTAATATAGACCCATGCCTAGGCTACTTCTAGTTTCAGTTTCCAATCAGTCCTCATTGGCTGACTTAGTTGCTTTATCCATTCATTGCCTGACCTTGTTACCATGCTCTATTCCAGTTCATGAATATACTCTAACAAAAATTAGACCTCACATCTTATTTGGTGATTGTTTTTTGTTAAAAAAAGTAAAACCATTTTTTTTGTCTTTTAAGAAGCAGATTACTCAGAAGGCAGAATAAGCAATATTTCCAATATATCAATGGTTCAGAATCTTTGAATATAAAAATAGTTACCACTGTACATATATGAAGTTACTCCAGGTGGCAAGTGAACATATTATGTGTGAGCTACTTTTGGTCTGCTCTAAATGTTATTCATTTAGTATCAAACTTCAGATTATTTTTGTCCTAATTCTTGCCTCTGTTGATGATATATCATTGCAAAACTTTAGGAAACTATGAGGGATATATTGAGAATGAGATTCTGAGTTGTTCTCTTCGGTTCTCAGTATACCAAGATCCAGGATTTTGAAACTGAAAATCCAGTAAAGATCATTGACGTAAAAATGTTAGAAAGGAAGTAAAACAAAATGGTCAAAAAACTGTTATAGCATACAAAGCCAGGCAGAAGATTTGGATAACATCCTGGAGCAGATAATAGAATTTTCAAGGAATGATGCAATAATAATTGGAGATATCAAAAAATTTGGATTTCTGTTTGGAATCCAACTTTGTCAATATATCAGGGCCACAAAAATCTGCAATGCTTTATTTATTTATTTATTTATTTGATTTGTCAAATGCTTACAAGATACAGATATAAGAATAAACATAGTTTTGAATACATGAGATGGATACTTATAAGAAAAATAAAAAGAAACAATAGGACAGGGACTGTAGAAACAATTGGTGCGCTTATGCACAGGCCTCTTATGAAGGGGGTGAGCTCAATAGTAGACAGTCTAAAGTTAAAGTTTTTGGGGTTTGAGGAAGAAACCACACAATCAGGTAGAGTATTCCAAACATTGACTACTCTGTTGCTGAAGTCGTATTTTCTGCAATCAAGTTTGGTGCAATTAACCTTGAGTTTGTATCTATTGTGTGCTCTTGTATTGTTATTGTTGTGTATAGAATTTGGTAGACTCCAAATACCTTAAACTGATTGGCCAAAAAGGCCGTTCTTGGATTGGTTACTTAAGTGCCATTTGATTGGCCCGCCTAATGGTGGGAACACTTAAATAATTGTCATTGGCCACAAGCCGCGAGCAAGCCACTATAAGAAGGGCTGCCGTGGCTTGGGCAATGGTTCCGTTACAAGTCCCTTTACTGTTTGAATAAAGAGTTGTTTGTTGGAACCCGGTCTCGCGCACCTTATTTCCACATGGAACACTTGCGACGAAGGTGGGATCGTCCTAGAAGAGCAAGACTGAAGCACATGGCAACCAGAACCGAGCGACAGAAATGGCCAGTAACAATGCGCCGCCTGCACCATTCATCCCAGCTGAAGAAGATTGATCGCTTTCTGATGTTCTTAGAAAGCAACGAGCTACAGGAGATAACTGACCAGAGGAAGAGGGCTGTATTCCTCACACACTGTGGGCCAGCCATTTTTAAAACGGCCAAGGCACTAGCTAAACCAAGAGACGTTAAGCAGATGGCATGGCCTGAACTGAACAGAATGCTTTGAGCCCATTACGCGCCTGTGGTCTCCAATCTGATCAAAAGGCACGAGTTTTACAAACGAGACCAACGGGAAAACGAGAGCATCGGAGACTTCGTAGCAGCCCTAAGACACATCGGAGGAGCCTATGAGTTCCAGAGCATGGATGAGGCCATGAGGGACCGCGTGGTCCTCGGATTGAAGGATGCTACACTCCAAGCTGCTAAACAGACCAAATATCACAGTGGCCGAGGACATCGCAGAAGCCACCGCCACTGAAGCAGCCAAGAAATCCTCAGCCACTATGCGCCAGATGAACTCCATTCCAGATCCGCCGAATCAACCCAGAGAAAAGAGGGCAGACGGAAGCAAGAAACAGATCACAATGACTGCCCACCATGAAGAATTTGACTCCCCGAGTGACACTGATGACGAAAATGAAGATATACATAGGCTTCAGTCAGAAAGAAAATGGCGGGAAAAAAGAAGAAGCAGGCGAGAATTCTAGTGTGCTGTATGCGGAGGAAATCACCCGCGCTCAGAATGCAGGTTCCTAAATGCCATTTGCAGAGCTTGTGAAAAATGGGGGCACATCGCAAGGGTCTGCTGAAACAAAAAGAGCTATAGTCCAAAAAGACACGGCAGCAAACCCCCCCCCTCCCAGAAACGAAGAGAGACAAGCCGGAAACAGATAGAATGGATAAATGTAAAAATTGAAGGAAAGCCCCGTGAGATGGAAGTAGACTCTGGATCATACTTGTCAATGGTATCTTGGAACACTATCAGAAGCCTGATACCAGACATCAAGCAAAGAGAACTGGAACAAGAAAAATTGATACTAAAGGGCTACCAGGAAAACCGAATCCCGGTAGTGGGCCTTGGACATATCCTAGTAGAATTTAAAAACCACGCTGAAATACTGCCTCTAAGAATCGTCGACCGTGATTGCCCTAACCTGCTGGGAATCAAATGATTCACGCCCCTGGGAATCCAAGTGACCAGGATCAACAGCATCATTGTGGCCAACTGGGAAGAGAGCCTGCTGCAAGAATTCCAGGATGTATTTGACGGGATCCTAGGCAAGTACAAGGGGACCCCAATATCATTCAGCCTAGATGCAAAGATAGCTCCCATCAGGCTCAAAGCCATACGCATTCCCTTTGCCTTAAAGCCAAAAATAGACAAACAACTTAACAAACTTATCGCACAAGGGTTGTTAGAGCCAATAGACCATGCCTGGTGGGACACACCCATCATGACTCCTGTCAAACCAGATGGGTCAGTGCATATCTGTGGAGATTATAAGGCAATCCTAAATCATACGCGCCAACAAAGCGCATACCCAGCATCGGTAGTACAACACTTATTGCATTCACTAGGGGAAGGAAATTTTTTTGCGAAACTTGATCTCACACAAGCGTATCAACAGCTACCAGTTGACCCCGAAACCGCAGAGGCACAGACTATAGTCACGCACAGGGGCATTCAAGTGCAACTGACTTCAATTTGGCGTTAGCGTTGCCCCGAGCGATTTCCAAAGCCTCATGGAGCGTCTTCTAAATGGAATCAAAGGAGTTGTCCCCTATTTTGATGATGTATTAGTATCAGCAAAAAATGCAAACCAATTAGAATATAGACTAAAAGAGATTTTGCGAAGATTCAGAGAAGCAGGGCTTAAAGTAAACTAGCCACCGACCAGGTCAAATTTTTCGGCTACCTGATAAATGAGTAAGGGATACACCCCACTGAAAAGAAAATAAAGGCGATAAAAGACGCACCCAGACCTAAGAACAAAACTGACTTACAAACTTTCTTAGGTTTCATTAATTTCTACAATGTCTTCCTGCCCCAAAAAGCGACCAAGCAAGAACTTTTACATCGATTGTTAGATAAAAAAACTATATGAAAATGGGGCCACCGGGAACAAGCAGCATTCCAGAACATCAAGGATTTATTAACTTCTAACACCGTTTTAATACAGTACAGCAACACCCTGCCTTTGACGGTCACCTGTGATGCATCACCTTTTGGAATTGGTGCCATCCTGAGCCACAAACTACCAGATGGCAGAGAGGCACCAAACACTTCTATTCCAAAAAGCTGTCAAAATCGGAAAGGAACTACAGCCAACTCGACCGAGAAGCCCTCGCAATCATCGCCGGCGTCAAAAGATTCCACAAATACCTATATGGTAGGACATTTTCGATTATCACTGACCACAAACCCCTGCTAGGGATTCTAGCAGGAAACAAACCAACCTCGAACATTCTATCACGAAGAATGACGAGGTGGTCTGAATTCCTTCCTGCATACAACTACACACTCATCCATTGCCCAGGAAAGACCATCACCCATGCAGATGCCTTGAGCCGTTCCCCACTGCCCAACATGGAAGACAACCCAGCTCCCTCCATCTCCACTCTCCAAATTGAGTCCTGGCCAAATCTGCCACTAACCGCAGCAGACGTCACTAAAGCTACTGCGAAAGACCCGCTGACAGCTCGAATCCTGCATTGGGTAGGTAAGAACTGGCCAGATGAGAACAGAGGCGAGACTTTTAAACCTTTTCTCACCCAACAGACTGAACTGTCTATTGAAAAAGCTGTATACTATGGGGGGACAGGGTGGTAATCCCAGAAAAGTTACAGGAAGAAGTGTTGTACATGTTGAACAAGGGACACCCGGGCATAATCAAAATGAAAGCCCTGGCCAGGAGTTATGTCTGATGGCCAGGACTGGACAAGGACATTGAATGATGGGTGGCAACATGCCAGGACTGTCAAAAATCAAGGCCTACCCCCCCACTGGCACCAGTCATGGAATGGAAAACTCCCAGAGGCCCATGGTTGAGACTGCATATTGACTTTGCTGGGCCAACAAAAGGGAACCCTTATTTTGTAATCGTGGATGCCTACTCGAACTGGTTAGAGGTTATTCTTATGGTGTCCACTATTACCGAGGCAGTCATGAAACAGTTAAACAGACTTTTTGCCATGCATGGGCTGCCTAATGTAATAGTCTCGAACAATGGGCCCCAGTTTACCGCTTTAGCTTTCGAGCAATATTTGGCCGCACAGAGCATCTGACATGCCCTGACAGCGCCAGATCCTCTGGCTTCAAAAGGATGGGCTGAACTCATATTTCGTTATACTAAGGAGGCCCTAGAAAAAATGGACATTGGGGATTTGCAAGATAAACTTAACAGATTATTAACCATTCAACATATCACCTCTAGCACAACCACTAACAAAAGCCCAGCTGAACTCTTCATGGGTAGGAAATTGCGTTCCTATCTCGATAGACTGCATCCCACCTATACCTGGGACAAACCCCCTGACTCCTCCAGTAGGTATCGCCTTTTGAAATTGGTGATTTAGTCTATGCTAAAAACCTTAATGGGGACCCATTATGGCTTCCAGCCACAGTTCCCCAAATCACAGGGCCCCGGTCATACTGACTTGCACTAGACAACGGCAGAACATGGAAGCGGCACACCGACCAGCTTCGCTCTCGCACATTAGAACGCAACACTACACTACCACCACAAACTCCAATAAACAAGCCAAAAACCAAGGAGGGGGGGGAAAACACAAAATAATAAAAAAGGGAGAGACGAACCTCCAATAACAAGACAACAATCACTACACAAACCCGAACTAGAAACTCAAATGAAACAAAAAGAGCGCTTACCCATAGATGACCTCCGGAGGAGAAGTCCTGGAGCAGGATAACGAGGTGAGGCCTTCCAGGAAGGAGACAGCCAGGCCAGTTTGACCAGCCCGGATGAACCAGGAGGGCTCAACCAGCCCAAGAAACTCAGGTGGGAGCGGCAAGGCTGACTCACCCTTCCAGGAGGCTCCATTGAGAAGACGCAAAGAGAAAGCGATCCCGTCCGAACCGGGGACCATGCTGAGACTGAGCTGCGCAGGTCAAGTAGGACCCGCAGAAGCCCCACCTACCTACGTGACTACGTTACGCACATTGGATGAAAACAAGGGGGGAGGGGTGTTGTGTATAGAACTTGGTAGACTCCAAATACCTTAAACTGATTGGCCAAAAAGGCCATTCTCAGATTGGTTACTGAAGCATCATTCCGATTGGCCTGCCTGATGGTGGGAACGCTTAAACAACTGTCATTGGCCACAAGCCGCGAGTAAGCCGCTATAAGAAGGGCTGCCATGGCTTGGGCAATGGTTCCGTTACAAGTCACTTTACTGTTTGAATAGAGTTGTTTGTTGGAACCCGGTCTCGTGCACTTTATTTCCAGACAGAACAGTTATGATTGAAGTTGAAGTATTCATTGACAGGTAGGACATTGCAATATATGATTTTATATACTATATTTAGATCGAACCAAAGGTGGCATAGTTCTAGGTTTTCTAGGTCTAAAGTTTCAAGTCTGGTGGCATAAGGTATTCTGCAATGAGTAGAGGAGCGGAAAACCCTTCTTGTGAAATATTTCTGGACTTTCTCAACTGTATGAATATCAGATAGGTAATGGAGGTTTCAGACTGATGAGCTGTATTCAAGTTTAAATCTAGCAAATGTTTTGTATGCTCTAGTTAGTAGTGTGATATTACCAGAGAACAAGCTATGTAGGATTAGAATAACAACTCTTAATGCTTTTTTGGCTATGTAGTTACAGTGGGCTCTAGCACATAGATCATTAGAGATGAGCACTTCAAGGTCCTTGACAGAGTTTGGATCCTCAACAAGGTCTTGACTATTTAGCTTGTATTTTATTTTCTGATTTTTTTTGCCAATATGTTTAGCCCATGTCCCACTACACCAACGGATGCAAAGAGGATATAAAATGGACAAAAAAGCTTGCCATCCATTGGAAAACGCGATGCATCCATTGTGTACTCACTGTATATGTGTTTCATACGCTCTATCCATCAAACATCCGCCTACTGCTATTTCATCCACTCAAAAAGTTTTGAGCTGCACAAAACTTTTGAGCAGATGAACTTTCTGCCATGTACGATCTACATCCGCGATAAACATTCTAGGTCCGTTGTCATCCGTTACACATTTGCTGTATCCTCTTGGCATCCTCTGGACATCCCATCAACTCACATCCGCTGCAACTGAAAGTGGAAAGAGGGAGGAAGCGAAAGGTACAAGGAATGTCCAAACAGCATTAGTAGCACAGAAATAGAAAGGATGGAAGCAGATGCATCTCATATATAAAGCATTAAAATGGACAAAACATTCGTATATGGGATGTATCTCGGATATTTAGGATGTCTGGAGTATGCCGAGAGTATGTGGAAGGACACCTAGTGGAAAACTGATATTTCCTATAAAAAGGGGGAGGAAATCACCTGGATCTTACTATCAGTCCAGCAGCCGTGGTGTACAGACCTCTTCCCCCTTGGTCTTGCTCTTCCACATCATCCATTGATCTCCACCATGGATCATTACACACTCCTTATGATAGCTGCCATCATTCAACACTATAACCAAGCCCTCTTCAGACTGTTTCACCTTTTCTACACAAGGAGAAGGAGACGTCCAAGAGCTGTGTGGGTCCAAAGATGGATCAGGAGAAGTGTGGAGTTTGGACTGTATGACAAACTGAAGGTGGAGCTGAGGAATGAAGACCCTTGTGCGTTCCAGCACTTCATGAGGTTGCTACCAGCCATGTTTGATGAAATTGTGGAGCATCTGAGACCCAGGTTGACCAAGCTGAGCACCAACTTCCGTCCCAGCCTGGACCCTGGACTGAAGGTGGCAATAACTCTGCGCCACCTGGCCTCTGGAACCACATACAGAAACATGCAGTATGCCTGGAGGGTGCCATACAACACCATCAGCAAAGTGGTCAGAGAAGTGGTGCAGGCCATCATCGAAGAATACGTGGAGGAGCTCCTCCAGTGCCCCACCACTGAAGAAAGATGGAGGAAACTTGCAGAACAGTGGTACCAGAGGTGGAACTTTCCCCACACCGTTGGAGCCATAGATGGGAAGCATATAGCCTGCAAAGCTCCACCCAACTCAGGGTCCTCTTATCACAACTACAAGGGCTTCTTCAGCATCATCCTCTTTGCCATGGTTGATGCTGACTACAAGTTCATGTACATCGATACTTCAGGCAATGGGTCAGCTTCAGATAGCCAGGTATACAATGCCAGTGACCTCAAGGATGGGCTGGAACGCAACCTCATCATGGGTTTTCCAGATCCAGACCCCCTACCCAATGACACACAAGATGTGCCCTACTTCATCATGGGTGATGATGCCTTCTCCCTCAGAACCTACCTCATGAAGCCCTACATTTCAAGATACCTCACCCGTGAAGAGAGGATCTTCAACTACATGTCCAGGGCAAGATGGATGGTGGAGAACACCTTTGGCATCCTGGCCAACAGGTTACAGGTACTTCTCACCACTATGAAGCATCACCCAGGAACTGTGAGGAGTATCGTGGAAGTTTGCTGCATCCTGCACAATCTCATGCGCACCCACTACCCAGTGTTGCAGAAGAGGCTTGTGGACTGTCAACAAGGCAATGGGGACATGGAGCCTGGTGAATGGAGGCAAGGACGAAACCTGATAGACACTTTGGATGTACAAGGCCCCAACAGAGCTTCACGTGAAGGGAAGAAGCAGTGCAACCTCCTGAAACACTGGTGCAACTCCCCAGCTCGAGCAGTGGAGTGGCAAGACAGGATGGTAGATGATTAATGGATGCTTCCTTGAGCCTGACTCATAACACTGATGAGATTGTGCCATGTATGTTGAGTGGTCTTACAATGAATAGGGCATTAATAAAGAGCTTTGTTTATTTTGAAATGTGTTGATCAGTGAATAAATTGTTATTGATAATAAAGGGCCATATGTGTGGCAGCTGGGAGGGTGGACCATACAGTCCCATTATGCTTGCACTGGAGGTTAATCAATCCCACAACTATCCTTACCCATCCCACAACTATCCTTACCCATCCTACAGCTATCCTTACCCATCCCACAACTATCCTTACCCATCCCACAACTATCCTTACTCATCCCACAGCTATCCTTACCCATCCCAGAACTATCCTTACATATCCCACAAGCATGCAAAGGCTTAACCCTTTTTTCAAAGTTTTCACCAACACTTTATAAAGTAAATAAAATGAACCAAGTGTGTGAAGCAAAGATAATCTTTATTAACAACTGTCTTAAGTAAACTGTATGACTTTATTAAAAAAGCAAAATGAACCAAGTAAAGTGTCTTTAAGCAAAGATAAAGTGAACAGGTAACAACTCAGTCTCTGGCACTATTCTCAGTCACTCTGAGGCATGTCCATGGTCTCAGCTGTCGAGCGGCCAGGAACTGTGGAGGTGGCTGTGGCTGGAGTGCTGGTCTGAGGTGCCATTGGGGTGCCTGGCCCCGAGAGTACAACAGGGGATGGTGTGTTCAGAAAGCTCTCAGAGAGCTGACTCAGTCCCGTGAGGTTGAGAGGCCCTTCCTCAAGGACCTGGGATGTTAGGCACAGTACTGAAGACAGATTTTCTGTTGAGGGGCTTGGTTGTGGGGAGGAGGAAGGAGGACTGTAGTGGGGCTGTCTGGTCTGCAGCTGGGCGAGGTGAGGCGTCTGTGGTGTGCAATGTACCTGGGCCTGGACTGGGAAGGGATGCCTCTGGTGTGGGAAATCCCACACTCGTGGTACTCATAGCCTTGGTAGGTAAGGGGCTGTTGAAAGCCGTGGAAGGGCTGTGACATCACCTGGGGTGGAGGAGCAGACCTGGAGTGGGTCAGAGCAGGTTCAGCTGGGCCTGGAGGGTGGTGCAGCAGTACTGTGATCTTCTCCTTCATCACCTGGTACTGGGCCTCGGGCAGGTCCATGAGGGTCTGACTCACGTACGTGATGAAGGGCTTGTGGTTAGAGGATGGCATATCGCTCTGGACCAGGTGAGAGAGAAGATCTGTGCTGGTCTTGATGGTGTCCCTGATCTCCAGCAGGATAGTGTGGCTCTGGCCCTCCAGTCTGCCTCTCTGCCTGCATCCTGTGGAGGTGGAACAGGGGGTGGGTGTGGGTGGGTCTCTGGCTGCTGCTTCTTCTTGCTCCATTTGAGACAGGGGATCCTCCACATCCTCTGGCATGGGGAGTGCAGCTGTCGGGGGGGGGGTCTCTGCCGTGGGGCCCTCCAAAAACACCTGCCTGGACATGGTAGCTGTCTCCTGGCTGGAAGAGGAGTGGCTCTCTGTGGGCTGTCTGAGGGAGAGGGTTGACAGAGGGGCTGCTCCTCGGTGGAGGATCTCACCCTCCAGGAAGTTGCACTTGGCCATGACATACATCTCCCCGTCAGTGAGCTTGACAGTGGCCTGGCCAGATTTCTTGAGGTGCAGCTTGCCATACCAGGTGTCATGTGCTTCCACCATCCCAGGAGTACATCTGAAGTGTAGCCCAGGCTCTCTGCCTTGTCTCTCCACGCTGCCTGCTTTCTCTTGGTGTCATGATAGAGCCTGTGGCCCTTTCTCCACAGGTACTCGTTCTCCCTCAGCCATTCCAGCACCTCCTCCTCATGGTCCTCATAAATGGAATACAGTTTCCTCTCTCCCTTCTCCTTGCCTTGCCTCTTCCTCCCTCTGGCAGGGGCTTCAGGGCCTTCAGCAGCAGGGCTTTGAGGGCCTTGGGGCTGGTCCATCACAGCAGCAACACCACCAGCAGAGCAGCAGCAGCAGCAGCAGCAGCAGGAGAAGCAGCAGCAGCACTAGCAGCACCAACAGGAGAAGCACCACCACCAGCAGCAGGAGAAGCACCAGCAGCACCAGCAGCACCAGCAGGAGAAGCACCAGCAGCAGCAACACCAGGAGCACCACCACCACCAGCAGCAGAAGCACCAGCAGCTTCAGAGTCAGAGCCAGGGGGTGGGATGGTGGTTCTGTCCTTCTTGCCAGGGCTGGCAGGAGTAGGCACAGGCTTTCTCTTCTTCCCTGACTGTTGAACCATGGTGTTCTTTCAAGATGTCTCTGGCAGCAGGTCTTCCCTGTGAATGCTGACTGCTTGCGAGCTGCATCCTTTTATATCTGTGGAGCTGATGCAATTCATCCTCCCCGCATGTGCAATGACCGCTTTGCATCTGCTACGCATCCACGATGCATCCTATAGGCATCCATGATGCATCCACGTCATCCGCTACACATCCGGTCCTTCCGCTATGCGTCCACTTTGCTATTCTCCCCCGGAAGCCCTTCGGATGTATCCTCTGCTTCCATCCGCTTCCATCCGCTAGGCTTCCTACAAACTTCCGCTTACCATCTTCGCTACGTACTAACCACGTCCGTTCCTTTCCATTGTTTTCTGTTCTGTTTATGCAAATTTGGGGCACTTTTGAGAGCGGATAACAATGGATGGAGCCACCCCCGAAATTTTGCTCGTCCGCTGTGTCCATATTTTGCATATGTTTTGCATCCGTCGGCCAGTGTGACCTAGCCTTAAAGCCCATGTCACACTGGCCAATGATGCAAAAAGGACACAGCGGACGAGCAAAATGTTCCATCCGTTGTTATCCACTCTCAAAAGGGGCAAAAATTGCATAACCGGAGCGGATAACATGGACGCGGGGAAACACGAAAGCAGATGCGTAACGGAAGCCTAGCGGATGGAAGCGGATGGGAGTGGGTGGCACATCCACAGGGCTTCCGGGGGGCCTCAGTGAAGCAGATGCGGAACGGAAAGAGTGGATGAAGAGCGGACGCCGAACGGATGAAGCGGATGCACAGTGGATGCACAGCGGATGCACAGCGGAAGCCTAATGGATGCCTGGCATTCACTGCGCATGCGGGGAGGATGCATTGCATCAGCCCCGTGGATATAACGGAAGCAGCTCGGAAGCAGGTCGCCATTCAGAGGAAAGAACTGCTGCCGGACACATCGACTGCCTTGCCTGCCCTGCCTGCATGTCTGCCTGCATGTCTGCCTGCCAGCCTCCCTGCCAGCCTCACTGCCAGCCTCACTGCCAGCCTCCCTGCCAGCCTCCCTGCCAGCCTTGCTGCCAGCCTCCCTGCCAGCCTTGCTGCCAGCCTGCCTACAAGCCTTGCTGCCAGCCTTGCTGCCAGCCTTGCTGCCTGCCAGCCTTGCTGCCTGCCAGCCTTGCTGCCTGCCTTCCTGCCAGCCTTGGTTCATATCTGCCTGCCAGCCTTGGTGCCTGCCTGCCAGCCAGCCTTCCTGCCAGCCTTGGTGCCTGCCTGCCTGCCAGCCTTCCTGCCAGCCTTGCTGCCTGCCTCCCTGCCAGCCTTCCTGCCTGCATGCCAGCCTTCCTGCAAGCCTTGGTGCCTGCTTGCCTGCCAGCCTTCCTGCCAGCCTTGGTGCCTGCCTCCCTGCCAGCCTTTCTGCCTGCCTTGGTGCCAGCCTCCCTGCCAGCCTTCCTGCCAGCCTTGGTTCCCACCAGCTTCCCTGCCAGCCAGCAACCCCACAACCATGCAGAAGCACAGCAAGCCTCAGCCATCTGCTGCCAGCCCTGGCAAGAGGGACAGGGTTACCATCCCGCCCTCTGGCCCTCACTCTGGTTCTGCTGGGGCTCCTGCAACATGGGCTCGCTCTTCTGGGGCTTCTGCTGCTTCTGCTTCTGGAGGAGCTGATGACAAGCACTCCAGCACCAGCCACCTCCACAGCACCTGCATCCTTCACCCATGAAACTGAGTGACCCAGAGGAGTGCCAGAGACTCATTTTTGTCTTATAGCTTGTTGTTAATAAAGTATATTTATGATTCACACACTTGCTTCATTTCTTTTTTTTAATAAAGTCTTGCTGGAAACTTTTAGAAATGGTTTAAGCCTTTGCATGCTCGTGGGATGGGTTAAGATAGCATTGGGATGGGTTAGGATACCTGTGGGATGGGTAAAAGCTTTGGGATGGGTTAGGATAGCAGTGGGATAGATAAACCTCCAGTGCAAGCATAGTGGGACTGTATGGTCCACCCTCCCAGGTGCCACGCCTACAGCCCTTTATTATCAACAACAATGTAATAATTATCCACACATGTCAACATAAAAACAACTCTTTATTAAACACCCTGTTCATTGTAGGCCAACCAAACATACGTGGCCCAATCTCATCTGTGTGATGAGACAGGCTGAAGGAAGCATCCATTAAACATCTACCATCCTGTCTTGCCACTCCACTGCTCCAGCTAGGGAGTTGCACCATTGTCTCAGGAGGTTGCGCTGCTTCTTCGCTTCATGTGAGGCTCTGTTGGGGCCTTGCACATCCTCAGTGTCAATCAGGTTTTGCCCTTGCCTCCATTCCCCAGGCTCCATGTCCCCATTGCCTTGTTGGAGGTCCACGAGCCTGTTCTGCAAGACTGGGTAGCGGGTGCAGGATGCAGCAAGCTTCCATGATCCTCCTCACGGTCTCTGGGCAATGCTGCATGGTGGTGAGAAGTACCTGGAACCTGTTGGCCAGGATGCCAAAGGCGTTCTCCACCACCTGTCTTGCCCTGGACAGCCTTTAGTTGAAGATCCTCTCTTCACGGGTGAGGAGTCTGGAGGTGTATGGCTTCATGAGGTAGGTTGTGAGGGAGAAGGTATCATCCCCCACAATGAAGTAGGCCACATCTTGTGTGTCGTTGGGCAGGGGTTCTGGATCTGGGAAGCCCACGATGAAGTTGCCTTCCAACTCCTCCTGGAGGTGACTGCCGTTGTATACCTGGGCATCTGAAGATGAGCCATTGCCTGAAGCATCGATGTACATGAACTTGTAGTCAGCATCGACCATGGCGAAGAGGATGATGCTGAAGAAGCCCTTGGAGTTGAAATAAGTGGACCCCGAGTTGGCTGGAGGTTTGTAGGCCACGTGCTTGCCATTGATGGCTCCAACGGTGGGGGGAAGTTCCTCTTCTGATAATACTGCTCTGCAACTTTCTTCCATCCTTCTTCAGTGGAGGGGTACTGGAGGAACTCCTCCATGTATTCTTCAATGATGGCCTGCACCACTTCTCTGACCACAATGCTGATGGTGTTGGATGGCACCCTCCAGCCGTTCTGCATGCTCCTGTAGGAGGTCCCTGAGGCCAGGTGGTGCAGAGTGAATGCCACCTTGAGCCCAGGTTCCAGGCTGGGCCAGAAGCTGGTGTTTGCCTTGGTCAACCTGGGTGTCAGGTGCTGCACAACTTCATCAAACATGGCTGGAGGCATCTTCATGAAGTTCTGGAAAGCCTGAATGTCTTCGTTCCTGAACTCCACCATCAGCTTGTTGTAAAGTCCGTCTTCTGCTCTTCTGGTGAACCATCTTCAGACCCAGACTCTTTTTGGCTGCCTCTTTTTCTTCTCGCAGTAGTGTTCACAGAGCCTGCAGATGGCTTCGCACTGTTGCAGAACGATAGTGGCTGCCAAAAGGACTTTGTTACAATCCACGGTGGACATGACTGGATGCTGTGGAAGAGGAAGAGGCAGATGAAAGCTGCAGAGGTCTGCACCGATGGGCTGCTGTTCTGAAAGTGAGATGCAGGCGAGTTGCTCCCCCTTTTTATAGGCAGTATAGGTTTTCCACTAGGCATCCTCTAGGCAATCTCTAGGCATCCTCTAGGCATCCTCTAAGCATCCTCAAGACATCCTTAATATCCGAGATAGGTCCCCTCTGCGAAGGTTTTTTCCATTTTAAATGCTTTGTTTCCATTCTGCATCCATTCTGCATCCGTTCTCCATCCGTTCTGCATCCGTTCTGCGTCCGTTCCGCTTCCTCCCTGCGTCCAGGTGGATGGAGTTGTGCGGATGCGCAGCAGATGCCTAGCAGATATTGCGGATGCGTAACGGATGTGTAACGGATGCGTAGCGAATGCAGAATGGACGAACTGGATACATTTTCCACACAAAAGTTTTAGGCAGCCCAAAACTTTCTGAGCGGATAAAACGTCAATAAACAGATGCTGGATGGATAGAGAGGAAGCAAAATGGAGGCAGTGAGTACATCGCGTTTTCGTACGGATGGCAAGGTTTTTTGTCCGTTTTACATCCTCTTTGCATCCGTTGGTTCAGTGTGACATGGGCTTAAGATAGAGCATGTATTGAGATTTGAAGTTGCCATTTGATTGACCATTCTGATACATAGTCAATGTCTTTTTGGAGGGTAGAAGTATTGTCTGTGGTGTTGGACAGTTTTACATCATGAGAAATTAGAAAACCAGGTCTCTTGTAGTTGATTCCAGCTAAAAAGGAAGGTTTAGTTGTAGAAATAAATTTAATGGGAATTTTGGAAGAGAACAATCCCATCAACTTCAGGTTGAAGATAATATGGAATGAGAAACTGAAGGATAGAACTAGATGCCTACTAGATTTTAGTAAAACCAGCTTCACCCAGTTTAGAGAAAGACTAGGTCAAGGGGAGGACAAGAGTTTTGAAGTCTCAAATAATATGACTGTAGAAGAATAATTACACATAATTTCAATGGTAAAAAATAAAAAGACCACTTTAGGAAGCCATATGGATTCAACTGAACTAAGATTTTACCAAAACTCATATGGGAAGATGGGCAATGGGCTTATTCACTAAGGGGATGTATCAGCATTAGTTAATATCAGCAGAAAGAACATTAGAAAAGCTAAAAGAAAAAATACTTGCAGTGAAAATTAAAACCAACCAAAGTTTTTTTAGAAGATTGAACTGTGAAGATAAAAGTTAAAGGCGTCCCTGTGGATTTTATTCTGTTAGTCACTGCTAACTACAGAAAGCAGTGCTCATTTTTGTTTCAAGGTGATTGAGTCAGCACTGTCCAGAATATTTCCATGGTCATGTGGCCAGCATGATATCATAGAGTGCTTTTACCTTCCCACCAGAATTATAGATTATAATTAATCTATTCACATTTGCATGCTTTTGGACTGCTAGGTTAACAGGAGCAGGGGCGAGGATGGGAGCTCACCCATCGTGTGGTGCTTCAGTCTCAGACTGAGCTGCTAGCTTTCCAGCTGACAAGTGTCTTAACCACAGCCAGTTGTGCCACCCCAGTCAACTGTAATAGAAAGGTAAATGAAGGACTGGGCCTGCTGCATGGAAAACATGTTGGATGGTCTCCAGTGGCCTCGGAAAGGGCTTGCCCAATAGCTTCTGGTACTTTGCCACAATGGATTTAAGATTTCAACCTCACATTATAAGAACTACTTGTTACTTGGGTTTTTGTTTTGTTTTTGCAGATTCAACAATTTTCCTAATAACTTTATAGTGATGTATGTTATTCCAGCTGAATAAATTGTGTGGATCTATATGCATACATTTTAATTGAGAAACCTGACAGAAGGCCTAACATACACAAAAATTGAATTAAATTATTCTAGTATGGAAGACAACTAAACATGTTAAAATGGAAAAAAAAAGCAATAAAATGAATGAACGAGATTTGCTAATAAAAGTACAATATTTTATCCTTGGCTTTATTCCATGTTGTAAATTGCAATGTATTGCAAGTTTTAATGGTCAAAAATTGGAATATTTTATAGAATATAGACATATGTTGCCTCTGCTGTGTACTAAAACTCCATCCTAACTTATTTCATTTTGCCTAGCAGTTGTTGACTTTCCTATAACCAAATTGTCAGCCCATTGCACTTGCTCTGTTTTCACTCTTCACTGACTTTATTCTTAGATCAATGACCTGGTGTGACTTCTGCCTGCAATGTTCTCCATAAATTTAAATCTTAGTAAAACCATATCTGTTACCATAAAACATGATAAACTCTTTTATTCCTTCCAATTCACAGGAATGACAATTAATCAGTGTAGGCAGTTATGATGGCCTGAAGAACCAAACAGTAGTTGGGACTAATATCAATTGATTAAGTAAACACAATGTACATAAGTTGATGTAATGCAGAGTTCCCTGTCTTCTGAGATACATTGTTCTTGCTCTTGAAATTCAATTTTTATAGGATATGTCTAAGTCCATGTAGTCATCTTATTAGATATGGAATTTGTTGTTCAGTTGCTAAGCTGTGTCTAATTCTTGATTATTCAACATGTATAATTGAACAATTTTATTTTAAACAGGACACCATAAAACAATGTTCAAAGTACCAATAGAAAACAATATTTGTAGCTCATTGTTGGACTGTGGAGTTCTTGGTGCACTGAGCTTGGCTGTTTTCTTGTAGTCATTTCAATATCTAACTGGTAGCATAAAGATAAAGGTTTCCCTGCCCAGTTGCATCTGATGCTAGGGGCTGTCAGAGTTCTGATCAACACTCTAATTAAATCATGAGCTCAAGCCGAGCTTCAAAAGTAATCCACTTATTTATTATGAGCGTCATGTCGGCATGGACCAAGTGAAGCCAACTCTGACCTTATTTAATTCATGGATGGGCTCTAATCCTGTTTTCCCATCCTCTGCAAGGTATACCATCAGTCACATTCACCAACTAAGCAATTTCGCACATTGTAGAAGTCCCTCCAGTCACTGTGGATCTCCATGGAGATGGCCTTGACATTGCCGACTGGAATGTACTTTGTTTTGATTGAAGTGCAATTTCCTCAATGCAATTGCGAGGCTCAGTTCTCCATCCCCCTGTCCATGGCAACTTGAGAGCAGGTCAGGAATGTTTCACGAGATGATGGGGGCCAGTGCTCATCTTCTTTTCTTACCCAAGGGAGCCAGCATTGCCCAAAGATATTTCAATGGTTAGGTGACCAGCATGACTATATTCCAATGATTTCATGATCACAACATTTAATTTTGTTACTTTCCCATTTAAGTAGTACCTATTTATACCTATTTAGCTACAATTTGAAAGTTACTGCTTTCAAATTGCCAAGTTGGCAGGAACTGGTGTAAATAATGGGTGCTCAGGTCTCGAACTTGGTGTTCGAGATGTTACCTAGTTGCATAAGGAAACATCTGCACGAAAACAACCAAGCTCAAAGAACATCAAGGACACCACAATATTAAAAGTTTTCCAATCCTCTGCAAGTCAGTATCAGGTCATACAGTTAAAAAGGAAAAGGAAAAAAGGAAACTATGGGGACAAACCAAGACAATGGAAACTTTAAGTCAGATGTTCTGATCATGAGGACTACTCTATAGAGGATGTTTTCAAGATGGAAAGTATGAACTGAATGATGAAAATTAAGGCGATGTTATCTTACAGGTAGTATTTTAGACAAACCAACAGCTGAGTCTCCAATTTCTGAAAAATATGTACAGTTAAATCTGCTTCTTACTTTGGAAATGCAATTTGTCTGAAAGACAAATTAAATAAAAGCATGGCAGCCTTTCTATTTTTCTGATCATATCTAGTTGGAAATAATTTATGAAAGTATTATTTAATTGAATGCAATGTTTTATAATTTGATTAATGATCTTTGATTAGTGATTATTTCCCCCTTTCTGTTGTAATATGCCATAACATTCTGCTTCTCCAGTTTCCACAATGTCAGAAAACCCACTGTTACTGTATGTACTTATTAAGGTTTCTTGTTTTAGTGTCTTTGGGGATTAAAGTATTGATTCATGATTGCAAATTCATTTATACCAGCACAAAGATATTGTCATTAAATCTTCCTCTTCTTGTGAGCTACTAAGATGTTGATCCTTGGTTTTCACCTAGATATCCTTAATTTGATTCCACATCACAAATATTTTGTGGTAATTCTTTTCACTGAAGCTGTATCTTGGAGCAATTTTTCCTGGTTACCATCATGGATACCTGTAGGACCCTTTTTATGGTTCTAAGTTTCTGAGCAGTAATAATATCTAAAGACAATGCAGAGGATTTAATAGTCCAAGTACACATAAGTTATAAAAAATAATCACAAAAACCCAGAGGCTGGAAATAATTTTTTACTCTATTTACTCTTCTGATATACATATATTAAGAAAAAAAAACAAAAACAAATACACTGTGCTTATTGAAGACAATTTATATTCCTCAAGACAACATTCACTCCAGGACTCTTATCATTAGTTTCAATGTCAGAATAAACATCCATCAAAGATGGATGGATTTGCAGCAAGCACTGCAAACACTATTCTAGGCCAATGAAATTATTAAACAACAAAGATAATAATTTATGGAACAGGGAGGCAGGATCATCGTCATAATCTCATTAGGACACAGATGGAGACTTTTCCAGTTTTTGCTTTCCATTTTTCATTTTTCCAGTCTCAGTTTAATTCAATCGTGTGTAATTTTTCTCAGTTTGTGTTGCAGTTTACATATTTCTAGGTGTACCTCAACCATGTACACAATTTTGCAAAAAAATTTTTAGGAATATCTTTTTCATCTTCTCCTGTCCTTTTGTATTTTTTTTAACCTTAAAGCTCAGAATGGCATTAGCAAAATCTGTGAAATATATATGCTGAAGGATGAATGTATTTTGGCCTTCTGAAATGTTTTAGGTAGTGCAGATTAATAGACATATATGAAAATTCAAACAAATATTTGTCCATCCAGATAATCAATATTGTTTAGCCTTCATCAAGTCTTTTGGACCTCCTTGTTATATGTTTCAGGTTACTTCAGCTTCATGTTTTTTTTTATCAGTTTAGGATATAAGAGAATTCATTTGTAAGTAGAACCTGCAGGCCACCTTACTGAAAGCTGATAAACAACAGTCAAGATGAAATCCACAAAGTTTTAAAATGCCCTGCAGAGGTTTGGTTTGGGTTTTTATTTATTTATTGGCAAATAAAAAACCATTTACAAATCAAAGAACTGGAACAGCCCCTTATTTCTGAACTTCTGTATTATTAGTTGCCCTTGTGTAAATTAAAATCCTCATTTGCTTTCTGTGCTGAAATTGCAGCTACGTTTCTCATACTCCTTGCCTTCTTAGCTCTTTAACTTTGGTAATTAGTGAGCCAATGATGGTAAATAATTAAATTGATGTGCACTTTACACTTATCTGGCTCATTCAGTCAGAGGACTGTGCTTTGCCACTTACGGATAATGTTCTTGTCAACGCAGCAGGAGAAAATGATTTTGCTTCTCTACCACATTGGTTTTCCTATATAATGGCTCACAAAGATGAACATCTAGATATCTAGAAATGATACTTCCAGAAAATATAGCATATTGACAGATATACAGTGGACAAGATAATAATATCAAGCAGATGACTCAAGAGTTCAACTTCAAAGCGGATTAGGCCTGCTGCATCCATCTTTCTGTTTCTCAGATTACCACACATTGTGGGAGGGGGGAATATCGATCTGACAACAACCAATCATCCCGTGGGGACCAAGGTCATCTCAACAGGTGCTGGCCTGTTGTGGTTCACCAGCAACAGGTGCGGATGGCTGGGATCTTGGAGAGTGAGGGCTCAGATAAGGGGTCCATGTGATGCAGGTATGGGACCATCAGGGAGTGGAATGCTGCCTTCCCTTCGGAAATTGTGGAGGTTGGCAGCAGTGATGAAGAGGTTCCTGAGGAACCTGTGCCCAATGCACGTGCACACAGGACTGCACAAAGGAAGCTGCAGCAGCAAGAGCGACTCGGGAATAAGGCTGCAAGATAATGGCTCCTCCCTCAAGAGATAAAAGCCAGCTGAGAAACCAGAGTTCTTTGCAGGAAGCAAAGAAGTTTTTGCACTCAAGCCTTGTGGACATTCAGAATATCTTGATTGGTGTTTAGATACTCTTTGTGTTTGAAATCTTTCTTAGTAACTTTAGTGTTCTTGGCAGCCTTGCACCACCTTGGCAAGGCTTGTTCTTATTGGAGATAATTAATTTGAAACAGCCTTTTAACCATGAAGGAATGGAATTCGTAAAGAATCATTAAAATGTTTTTCTGTTATCTCTGTTTTGTGTTTGTTTCCTTGGAACAAGGTTTGAGTCAGAACATGACCAGAGATTTGAGGAGAATTGCTAAGCAGATGCTAGATCACCTAATTGGACAATGTGACCTGTAACTATGAGGGACAGAATTATCTTTTTCTTTAATAATACTGAAACTGCGTGAAATATTAAGAACTGGTTTTATTTTCATTCATGCCAAAATGATGTACTCAATAAAACAGTTCTTAGAGAAAGTTGAAAATCTCAGAATGCTGAATTGGTTGGGTTCATTACTTGGAATCTTGACATTAAGTCTTTGAAATTAGGATGAATTCCATATATCTTCTTTGGTGAGTTTTAGATAGGTACTGTTATTGGCCTTCATAAGCTATCATAATTATTTTAACTTAATATTACTTTTTGCATGAATTTCATGCCTAGAAATGGTGGATTGATAAAAAGAAATTTTACATAAAAGAAGTATGGAGCCCTGTGAAATAGCTGCAGGAAAAAGAAGAGTCAAAAGTCAAAATGGTGATCACATAATAGAATAGCTATCTGGCAGGTGATATCCATCGAAAAAGCAATTTAGTGGCTGCATGAAAAATGCCTGTAAAAAGATATTGTTCTTACTGCAAGATGAAAGCAGTTGCTATCTTGACCTTTTCAACCTTTTAGCTACATCATTATCATCGTCGTCATCATCATCATCATCATCATCATCATCATCATCATCATCACAACAGACAGCTTCTCCTCACCTTGCCTCTCATGACTGTGGGGATTCTGCAACAGTTGTAAGTGTGAAAAATTGACATAAGTCACTTTTTTCAGTGCCATTGTAACTTTGAATGGTCACTCCACACAAGCAAAGAAGCAAAGGAGGGAAAAAAAACTCCAGAGACGTTCCTGAGACAGGAAGTCTAGTCCTGCCAAGAATGTAATAAGGGTTAACGGAGAAGCAGTTTCTGTAAGCAACACCAGAATGTTTCCTTCCTACCTTCCGTGCAGGATTAGGCCAATAATTTCTTCTAACAACTGGTTCTCTGAACTGATTAGAATGTTAACAACCGGTTCTAGTGAATAGGTGCAAACTGGTAGAATCCCACCCCTGGGCAGTGGATGTGTCAGTGCTTCGAGCAGAATAGAGAGAAAGAACTGGAGAAGATAATAAAATACAAAGAGCTACAAATAGAAATCGAAAGACTAGGCAAGCAAGAGTAGAACCAATGGTAGTTGGCACTTTGGGTGCAATCCCAAAACAACTGGAGCACCACTTGAACACCATTGGCACTGGCAAATTCACCATCAGAAGGTCGCTTTACTTGGAACAGCTTCCATTCTGCAAAGATATCTGTAATACCATCAAACATCCAGATTTGCCTATTGCACATCCTTGGTAAGGTCTAGATGGATAGACAAAAAAAGCCAAACTCAGTCTGAACATCTGGATGACTATGTGATTAATAACAATAATAATAACAACAATAATAAATATAATATGATATATTGGAAATTAGTGGGGACATACAGTTCAAAAAGTAGTAACAAATCAGCAGGGTAAAATATTATAGGATTTCAAAATACAAATAGGAGTCTTGGCTCCTAATTTACAGATTAACTGTAGTTAAAAGAAGAAAGTGTGGGTAATTGATGTGGCAATATAAGGTACAGTAGAATAAAAGACAAAAAATTGGAGAAAATCATGAAATATCAAGATCTGAAAATCAAAGTTGAAAGATTCCAGTATTAACCAACTTTGGTAGTCCCAGTAATTATCAGCACATAACTACTGGGTAGTTATAGATAACACTTAGAAAATCTGCACATTGACAAAATTTCTTCTCTGTTAATTACAAAGGACCACATGGTTTGGATCTATATAATGCTGATACATTATGACATTCCAATTTCTTGGAAAGAACTCAAGCATATGAAAGCCAACACCAACTAAAGAACATGCAGATGTAATTTCAGATTTTTGTGTATGTACAAATAACAACAAAAACAGCAATAATAATACATTATTATTATTAAACAATGATATATGCCTAGTCCAGGTCCTTGGGAAGTCTCAATAGGTTTCAAAATGCCAGATATAATCTAAAGATCTGCCTGATTTTCACAATTATAATAAGGGGAAGGAGGAGGAGGAGGAAGAGGAAAAAGAGCAGAAGAGGGAGCATGGAGAAGGAGAGGAAGCAGAGAAGGAAAGGAAGAAAAAAAATGGATGCAAATTATTTTTAAGTGAAATGTGCATCTTTTTTCAACTAATGGTTACCTGTAGCCACTGGTATTGAGCAAGTTATTATTCTGTGATTAAGACAGGAAGTACCAGGTCTAGATTCCTGAGTAGAGTAAAAAAAAATTGTATGTTAGATATCCTCTCAAACCAAGATGGAATTTGAGGAGAAAAATGTGGTCTTAATATAATTAAATACCTCTATTCTTCAACTCTAAAGCAGGTAAGTCAATTAATATTAGCCTTTCTGCTCTGCCATCTATGAAACCAGGAGATTAAGTAATCTGACATCTCACTTAATAAAAAGTGTATTTTTACAATACAAAGCATAGAGGGATCATCATGTTGTACTAGGTCCTAAAATTATACCACTCTGATACCTGAATTTCAAAATGGCAATGTTGAAGCTTGGTAACTAAAACTGTGTAATGCCAAACATGTGTAACCTGCTGAGCACTGCATGCTTGTAGCATTATGTTACCTTGAGTGTGCTATTTGTCACATACTTCCTTCTGTGAAAAGCATCTCACTAAATTCTCTCCCCCCTCCCCCACTGACCTACCTGCTAAGCATGATCTACTCATCAGGGATAAAGCTTTCAAAAATAATGAAAAAGTTCAGGACATGGAAAGTTAATGGCTGCTTCTCCGATTGTAGATCTTGCTCCCACAGATGCTGCAGCCTTATCCTGAGCTACCTTCATTATGTTGCAATTGCCCACTGTTGCTTCAATTACATCAATGCCACTGTGTTATTGCACTGCCTGCTGTCCAAGAGCTATGTTTGGCGAAATCTCACCTTCTGAAGAATTGCATGGAGGTAACAGTGCATACTAAACTAATGGTGATAAAAAGTGTGTCTAGTCAAGAGAAGCTTAGTTTTGATCGCCTGCTGGGTTAGATGGCAGGAGAATCTCCGATGGTTCATTTATTAATGCCTCCATTTTTGGCCTACAGAAACTCTACAATGAAATTTTTCAAAGCACCTGTGGCCAACTTATGTTACCATGTATCCATATATCATGTTACCATATATCAGCTAGGGCATTTACCTGTATATCCCTAGACTATAAATCCAATGCAAATGCCTCTTTTCTTGAACAAGCACATTCTATAAACAATTCAACTACATTCCAGGACACTTTTGCTTCTTTCTTCCACATTTTCTCCTTCTCCTTTTACTCCCCCTCCTCCTCTTCCTCCTCTTCTTCCTCCTTCTCCCCAGTCTAAGTAATCTAGATTTAGGTAATCTCCATTTATCTAAAAAGACAATGTCAGTAAGTCAGTTATAATGCAGATCAGTGTACCAGTTCAAATCAAGTTGCAGAGTTACCCTGTTTGGAAATAGTTTTGTATTACAACCATATATATATTTACATTATATTTGTTCTATTTCATTTTCAGGCATAAAAGGAAAATCCTGTGGATAAAAAAGATGTGAAACCTATGTTTATCATATATTCATTCATTTGATTTCTATAGCTGCCTATTTCATCATGTGATTCTGAGAGATGTACATTATAAAATATAAAAACAATTAAAACATATTTTCTAATTTGATTATCAAATGGACAGTGATACAATTTTCATTTGTAGAAAACAATTGGCAATATTTTGGAGATTTCTGTTGCCTTAATTCCTAATTCTTCAGATGCGTATAGATGAATGGTTGGAACCGCATACAAAGTTGTCCTCATTTTAGAATGAAAGCTTGATTAAAATGGCTATCCCTGATTGCTTTAAAGAGAAGACCAATTGTAAAAATTCCAGTTTTAGGCTATATGTGTAACTGCAAACATATGGCTGTATTCCAAACAATGCACATAGATTTGCAATACACATTTCAATCCTGTTTATGCATCAGTTTGCCTTCTTATTTCTTATGGGAAAATCCAAGATCATTTGTCACAATAAATGACAGATGTACTATATGATCCTTGGCTTTTTTTTTAATCAATCGACTTACAGGCATCAAAAAGAATATATATAGTCAGTAGCAGATGAAAGAGATTAAAATTTCTATCTTGGAAATTGTATGGTACAATTTCCAAGAACTTGAAATATTCACCCAAACTGAGATGAGCATGGAAACATCTGAATGTTATTCCTTCAAATGTTGAAAATTAAGCCATTTAAATATTATTCAAGCCATTTGTTTTCTCGATGCAGCTTTTTTGGTGTATGGGAGGAATATATTTTGGACTTTCTGTGCCTTGTTGTAAAGAAATAAAGATGGACAACAAGCTGACATGAAGAAAAAAATGAACTAAACCAGAGAGACAGTAGTGGGTCTGAAATGAGTACTATGGTGAAAGTCCAAACTATTCTTCACTAAATATATGATTTTTATGAGTGGTAAAAATATTCATAGGCACTCAAGGGTTAGGCCACAAAGAATGAAGAAAAATAGCGTTTCTTTTTTTTTTTTTTTTGAAATTTTTTTTTATTAATTTTTAACAAACAAACATATACCAACAAAACACAAAACATAAAAAACATAAAATATCTTTTTGGACGGCAGTTTGATCCCGAGTTACATCTTTTTGTACAGACATAAATTCAAGTTCATGCTTACTTTTATATAGCAATTCCATTTCTTATTTACTATTTTACATTTTCTATATAGCTTCTCCCCTCTTTTCACTCTCTTAATTCTATTATATTTATTTCATCTCAATTTAAATCATTATACTTATATCTTTTGTCTGTCCTGTTTCAGCTGTCTATTATTTTTTCTCATTAACACAAAATTTCTTCTGTAATGACTGATTGGAGTATAATGCCTTGTCATACTTAT
>BLBF01000043.1:11537894-11550539 GCA_015471245.1 Laticauda colubrina
CTATCTATCTATCTATCTATCTATCTATCTATCTATCTATCTATCTAGTTTCTGTGTCTGTCTGTCTGTCTATCTCATTGAGGAACTGTATACTGGATGAGTCAAAAAGAGGGCTGTGAAAATATCTACCAGACTCCTCACATCCTGGATATAAATTGTTTCAACTTCTACTATCAAAATGACATTATAAAGCATTGCACACCAGAATAACTAGACACAAGGAAAGTTTTTTCCTGCATGCCATCACTCTGCTAAACAACTAATTTCCACAAACTGTCAAACTATTTACGAAGACTGTATTACAATTATTCTTCTCATTGTTCCTCTTACCTATCTCTTTTCTACTTATGACTATAACCTTGTTGCTTGTATCTTATTATTTATATTGGTTTATTTAGTTTCCTAGTATGATTTTGATTGCTTATTTATTATCCTATGACTATCACTAACTGTTGTATCTTATGATTCATGATGAATGTATTTATGATGACTATGATCATGATTCATCACTTATATCTTTTATGTATAATGAGAGCTGATGTACCAAAAAACAATTCCTTGTGTTTCCAATCACACTTGGCCAATAAAGAATTCTATTCTATTCTATTCTATTCCATTCCATTCAATTCCATTTCATCATCTACTCTAGGAAATCTGATTAATTACAAAATGAATGTGAGTCAATAATGTGACGAGTTGCCAAAAAAGGAAAAGGCAGTTTTAGATTGCCTCAATCAAAGTTTAATTTCCAAAACGCAAAATCTAACAAAGCCACTTTTGTCTCAGCTTCTGAAGTCCAGTTCAAGAATAATCACAGTATTAATAAGAGACTTTGAACAACCTGGGAATACTTAGCTACGAAAAGAGAAGAATCAATTTCAAATCCTAAAAAGGATGCCAGCTGTTCTTTAGTGTTCCAGATCATAGGACATGAAATAAGGAATTAAATTTATAGAAAGGTGGATTGCAAAAGTTTCATTAAATGAAACTTCATGGCAAAAAGAATAGAACAATAGTGGAACCAATTAATCAAAGAAATGATGGGTTCCCCTTCACTGCATGATTCTGAGTGGAAACTAGACAGCTATCTGTCATAAATGCTTTAATTTGGATTTCTACACTGAACCAAAATGTGTGTGCATATCTCTGAGTATATGTGTGTACCATTCCATACTAAAATGGTCCTACAATATTATAAATTCAGTCTTGGAAATCAAAGTTTCTTTGGTTTAATTGTTCTATTAATTAGAACAGATTTACCAGAAATATAAATTAGTTTAAGCCAAGGAGTTCTAGGGTTACCTTTAAAGTTTTTGGGAGAAAATGTAACCTACTATGATGTATTTATTTATCATTTTTTAAAAGGCTACCCATCTATTGGATGAAACTCTAAGTATTTGCATCACACTCATGTTGGACATTCCCAGGCACTTCCGGTTTGAAAGGATTAGCAATATTGTCACTTGCTCAAGGGATGCCCACTTTAAAGCCCATGTCACACTGGCCAACGGATGCAAAACGGACACAACGGACGAGAAAAATGTTCCATCCGTTGTTATCCGCTCTCAAAAGGGGCAAAAATTTGCATAACCGGAGCGGATAACATGGACGTGGGGAGGACGCAGGGCAGATGCAAAGCGGATGCAGAATGGAAGCCCAGCGGATGGAAGCGGATGGGAGCGGATGGCGCAACCGCAGGGCTTCCGGGGGGCCTCAGCAAAGCGTATGCAGAACAGATACAGTGGATACAGAATGGACGCCGAACAGATGAAGCGGATGCACAGCGGAAGCATAGCGGATAAAGCGGATGCACAGCGGAAGCCTAGCGGATGCACAGCGGAAGCGGAATGGATGTCGCACGTTAATTGCGCATGCGGGGGGGGAAGTATTACGTAAGCCTCCCGGATATAAAGGGAAGCAGCTCGCACGTGGCCAGCATTCCGAGGAAAGACCTGCTGCTGGACATTTCGAGTTCCTTGCCTGTCCTGCCAGTCTCCCTTCCAGCCAGGCTTGGTGCCTGCCTGCCTGCCTGCCTTCCTGCCAGGCTTTCTGCCAGCCTTCCTGCCAGCCTTCCTGCCAGCCTTGGTCCCTGCCAGCCTCCCTGCCAGCCAGCAACCCCACAACCATGGGGAGGAAGAGAAAGCCTCAGCAACCTGCCGCCATCCCTGGCAAGAGAGACAGGGCCAACCTCCCGCCCCCTGCCCCTGACTCTGCTGGTGCTGGGGCTTCTGCTGAAGCTGCTCCAGGCAGTGGTGCTTCTGCTGGTGCTGGGGCTTCTGCTGTTGCTTACTCTGTTGAAGCTGCTCCTGGTCCTGCTCGACCTGCTCGTGCTCCTGGACTTGCTCGTCCTGCTCGTGTTCCTGGTCTTGCTCGTCCTGCTCGTGCTCCTGGTCCTGCTCATGCTCCTGGTCCTGCTCATGCTCCTGGACTTGCTGGCCCTGCTGGTGCTTACTCTACTGCTGCTGATCCTGGTCCTGGTGTTCCTGCTGGTGCTGCTGCTGCTGATGATGATGCTGATTATGATCCTGCTGGTGAGGATGATGATGATGATGATGATGATGATAATGATGATGATGATGATCCTGCTGCTGCTGCTGCTGCTGGTGGTGTGGAGGAGCAGCCTCTACTACTTGGGAGCCCCTCTAATGAGGGCCCATCTGGTCCTGCCAAAGGGAGGAAGAGGCGTATGCGACAACGGGAGAGGAGGCAATACTCCATTGCGGAGATGCACGAGGATGAGGTGCTGGAGTGGCTGAGAGAGAACGACTATCTGTGGCAGAAGGGACACCGGCTGTACAGGGACACCAAGCGGAAGCAGGCTGCTTGGAGAGAGAGGGCAGAGAGTATGGGTTACACTTCGGAGGTGCTCCTTGGCTGGTGGAAACATATGCATACCTGGTACGGGAAGCTGCAGTCCTAGCCGCATCCACCCCCCCAGCTCCGCCTCCACAGAAAGACAGAGAGCCGGACAGCAGGAGGGGCAGAGCCACACTGTCCTGCTGGAGATCAGGGACACCATCCGGACCAGCATAGATCTCCTCTCTCAGCTGGTCCACACCGACTCCTCATCCTCCAACCGCAAGCCCTTCCTCACCTATGTCAACCAGACCCTCAAGGAAATGGCAGATCCACAGTACCAGCAGGTGAAGGAATGGATCACCAAGCTGCTTCACAACCCTCCAGACCCAGAGGAACCTGCTCTTACCCAGTCCAGGCCTGCTCCTCCAACCAAGGTGATGTCCCTCCCATTCCAAGGCTTCCCACAGCCCCTCACCTACCAGGGCTACAGCTACCAGGAGGTTCAGCAGCACAGGCAGCAGCCCTTCCCAGTCCAGGCACAGAGTCATCGGGCAACACCGTTGCCACCTGTTTCACTGATGCCACCGATGCCACCCACGCCAATGATGCCACTGACGACAGCGATGCCACCCATGCCAATGATGCCACCAACGACAGTGATGCCACCCATGCCAGTCCTCACCCAGCTGCAGAGCAGACAGCCCCACTACACTACTCCTTCCTCCACCCCACAGCCAAGCCCGGCCTCAGTACATTTGTCCTCAGTACTGGGGCTGACACCCCATGGCATGGAGGAAGGACCTCTCAGCATCGCGGGGCTGAGCCAGCTGTCCGAGACCTTTCTCAACACACCGTCACCTGTTGTCCTCTCAGGGCCAGGCACCCCAGTGGGGCTTCAGACCACCAGTTCAGCAGCACCCACCTCCACAGCACCTGGACCCTTCACCCCTGAGACTGGGCACACTCTGAGTGACCAAGAAGAGTGCCAGAGACCGGGTAGCTGGCTACCTGTGGACTTTATTTGGACACTTGACTTGGGTCAATTTTTTTTTACAGCTTGTTGTTCAATAAAGTTTATCTTTGATTCAGACACTTGCTTCATTGCTTTTTTTTAATAAAGTCTTGGTGGAAACTTTTAGAAATGGCTTAAGCCTTTGCAAGCTTGTGGGATGGGTTAAGATAGCAGTGGGGTGGGCAGGGATACCTGTGGAATGAGCAGGGATACCTTTGGGATGGCTAATAGCTGTGGGATAGATAAACCTCCAGTGCAAGCATAGTGGGACTGTATGGTCCACCCTCCCAGGTTCCACACCTATGGCCCTTTATTATCAATAATAATGTAATCAATCATCCACACATGTCAACACAAACACAACTCTTTATTAAATGCCCTGTTCATTGTAGGCCAACCAAACATACATGGCCCAATCTCATCCGTGTGATGAGACAGGCTGAAGGAAGCATCCATTAAGCATCTACCATCCTGTCTTGCAACTCCACTGCTCCAGCTGGGGAGTTTCACCAGTGTTTCAGGAGGTTGCGCTGCTTCTTCCCTTCCTGTGAGGCTCTGTTGTGGCCTTGCACATCCTGAGTGTCGATCAGGTTTCGCCCTTGCCTCCATTCCCCAAGCTCCATGTCCCCATTGCCTTGTTGGAGGTCCATGAGCCTGTTCTACAAGACTGGGTAGTGGGTGCACATGAGATTGTGCAGGATGCAGCAAGCTCCCATGATCCTCCTCACGGTCTCTGGGCGATGCTGCATGGTGGTGAGAAGTACCTGGAACCTGTTGGCCAGGATGCCAAAGGCGTTCTCCACCACCCGCCTTGCCCTGGACAGCCTGTAGTTGAAGATCCTCTCTACATGGGTCAGGAGTCTGGAAGCGTATGGCTTCATGAGGTAGGTTGTGAGGGAGAAGGCGTCATCCCCCACGATGAAGTAGGGCACATCTTGTGTGTCGTTGGGCAGGGGGTCTGGATCTGGGAAGCCCACGATGAGGTTGCCTTCCAGCCCCTCCTTCAGGTGACTGGCGTTGTATACCTGGGCATTTGAAGATGAGCCGTAGCCTGAAGCATCGATGTACATGAACTTGTAGTCAGCATCGACCATGGCGAAGAGGATGATGCTGAAGAAGCTCTTGTAGTTGAAATAAGTGGACCCCGACTTGGCTGGAGCTTTGCAGGCCACGTGCTTGCCATCGATGGCTCCAACGGTGTGTGGGAAGTTCCACTTCTGATACCACTGCTCTGCAACTTTCTTCCATCCTTCCTCAGTGGAGGGGCACTGGAGGAGCTCCTCCTTGTATTCTTCGATGATGGCCTGCACCACTTCTCTGACCACAATGCTGATGGTGTTGTGTGGCACCCTCCAGCCGTACTACATGCTCCTGTAGGTGGTCCCTGAGGCCAGGTGGCGCAGAGTGAGTGCCACCTTGAGCCCATGGTCCAGGCTGGGCTGGAAGTTGGTGTTTGCCTTGGTCAACCTGGGTGTCAGGCGCTGCATAACTTCGTCAAAAATGGCTGGAGGCATCCTCATGAAGTTCTGGAATGCCTAAGTTTCTTCGTTCCTGAACTCCACCATCAGCTTGTTGTACAGTCCGTACTCTGCTCTTCTCCCGATCCATTTTTGGATCCAGACGCTTCTTGGCTGCCTCTTTTTCTTCCCATAGTAGAGTTCACAGAGCCTGTAGATGGCTTCGTACTGTTGCAGAAGGATGGTAGCTGCCAAAAGGACTGTGGTACGATCCACAGTGGACATGACTGAATGCTGTGAAAGAGCCAGAGTCAGATGAGGGCTGCAGAGGTCTGCACAGGTGGGCTGCTGGTCTGAAAGTGAGATGCAGACGAGTTGCTCCCCCTTTTTATAGGCAGTGTAGGTGTCCCTTTGCATCCTCTAGGCATCCTCTAGACATCCTTAATATCCGAGCTAGATCCCCTCTGCGAACGTTTTTTCCACTTTAAACGCTTTGTTTCTGTTCTGCATCAGTTCTTCATCCATTCTGCACCTGTTCCACGTCCGTTCCGCTTCCTCCCTGTGTCTGGGTGGATGCGAGTTACTCGGATGCGCAGTGGATGCCTAGCGGATATAGCGGATGTGTAGTGGATGCGTAACGGATGAGTAGCGGATGCGTTGCGGATGCAGAATGGACAAACTGGATACATTTTCCGTGCAAAAGTTTTAGGCAGCCCAAAACTTTGGGAGCAGATGAAATGTCCATAAACGGATGCTGGACGGATAGAGAGGAAGCAAAACGGAGGCAGTGAGTACAGAACGGATACATCGCATTAACCAATGGATGGCAAGGTTTTTTGTCCGTTTTACATCCTCTTTGCATCCGTTGGTTCAGTGTGACATGGGCTTAAGTAGTGGAATATAAAACATTAGCAATGAAGCTTTATACACTACTAAGGCCCACTCATTAAAAAAACAAAACATCTATGACCTATATCCATGCCAAAGATCCCAGTCTAAATTCATTGGGGTCAACAGTATGAACGAGCTAAATTTTATTTTTTGTTTTCAATTTTGAGGGGGCAGGATTCGGATAGGATATCCCAGTTACATGAGGGATTCCTAGGCAATTGGTGCAACTGTTCCATCCAGCTCAGCTGTTTCAAAGGATTTTCCTTGTGGAAATAATTTAGGGAGAAATCTTTCACCAGGTTAGACTTTTTGACTTATCAAAAGAAAATCAAAATATAAACGTAACAAATAAATAAGTAAATAAAATATATCTGTAATAGTGACATTTAGAAAAGATCAAAGCTTTGGGTTGATGTGTGGTCCTAAAGTCTTATTAGCCATCACTGGTTTGAGCAAGGGAGAAGGATTCCTCTACAAGATACTTACAGGGGAAAAAAAAACCCAAGAGGAGTCTTGAGCAAATCAATGACAACTTTCAGGTAAAACTGAACAAAAAGTGTAAAGTCACTAATGACTAGTTTTTGAGAAAGGTTTCTTCTTGGATTATCAATATGTATTCTTTCTCACTTACAGTTTTCCATTGCAGCCTTAGCTTGCAGTTTATCCACCCCTCATCTTACATAAATAAAATCATTTATAATGCAACATGTCAAATTTTATACTTGGGTGAGTGGTTCACACTTGAATCATTATCCCTTTGGTTAAAAAGACCACCCAGCTTCCGATGCTTACAAAGTAAGTCTGTCAGATTTGAACCTAGTTTGGAGCATACAGGATAATTTACTAAGGGAGTTCATTTCAAATTTACTCTCCCATTTCTAGTATAAAGTGTTCCTTTACTGATTCATGATAAAGATATGTGGATGGATATTTAATTAGATATAATTTATATTACCTAGAGTACAGTATAGAATAGTGTGCAATTATACTTCTCTGGACTTTGTCACAGTTTCCAGCTTAAAAATGTGTATATTAGGGAAAGAAACAAAAACGAATGTGAATTTCCTTCCCATTTTTCTCAATTCTCACAATAATTTGGAAATTTGTCAGAAATAACATGACATGGAAAGACCACCTATTAACTTGAATCTACTTTCCTATTTATTGACATATATGGAATATATGAATGTCCAAATGGAAAATATTTCTTTTCTACTAAATTAATTCTAAAATATATTTTCAGAGGGATCTACAACATTGTTAATTACATGACTGACTGTACAAGTAGTGGTATTCTATTGGTTTGGCCCGGTTCTGTTGAGCCGGTAGCATGGATGAGCAGCAGAGACCAAACTGGTTCTCTCCGGTGCTGTGCTGTTGGGCTCACCTACCCACCTGTCTGAGCTCCTATACTAATCCTTATTTCCTGCTTTTGGAGTGCAGCTGCTTTGCACAGCAGAGCAGACTGCCACGCAGCAGCTGCTGAAGTGACAGGGAGAATGCAGGATTGCAGGAGGCAAGTCTGAAAGCCTCTGCGCCTGAGCAAAGTGGATGTTTGGCGTGCACAAAGCATGCCCAACAAGCCATGCCCACCAAACCAGTTGTTTAAATGTTTGAAACAGACCACTGGATTGTACCTTGAAACAAATAATCATTATGAACTGTGACGAAGAGAACTGCAGGACAGTAATATGCAGATATTCTACTTTTCAAAAAATGTCTTTTTTGCTTCTCTGAAAGAGGGAGGTAACATACTAGGTGAACATGGCACCAAAATTGGAACAATCTGAATTCTTAATGTTGGTGGAGAAAAGGGGATGTCAATATTCCCAACATGTCACACTGTTCTACTGCACAGTGACATATTGTCTTTCCTTCTACTGTGTAACTGTTAAAGGGAACAATAGAATTATTTTCTCTAGTGTCACTAGCCAGCTACCTGTTTTGATTATTATGTATATCTGTGCATGCTGAAATGATAAAAATATGAGCAAGACTGAGAAGTCTCAAATGATGTCCAGTTATGTCAGCCTGAAATGGATACCAGACTCCAACACTGTCAAGTTAATTTGGCAGATAAATACCCTGATGGAATCTAGAGAATCTACACTTTGTGCAGAGTTCTGGTCATGGAATGCTCTTCTAGCTCAACAAAATGGAGAGAGATTGCTTTGTCTTTTGCAAAGTTTTCCTCTGTTTTGGAAAACTGCTCTGGTGATGCCTAAAGAGAATAACATCATAAAAGGATGGAGAAATTCGTAGACATTTCTGTTTTTTATTACATGTTCAGTTAAAACATTTCTCTGGTTTTGCTCATCTCCTTACTTTCTCTGACAGTCATCAGGTATTATTTTAATTAATTCCTTCACCTGGATGTTTTTCCCCCTTTCCTGGTAAAATACAGTACATATTGATTTGTTTTGTGAAATGTAGAATTCTATCACGCATGCATATGGGTTTCCATGTGGACTATAGTCAGCATACCGGAACATGTTTTCTTGTATTCAATTTATACAATAATTAAATATTTACACGTCTTGATGAGATTGGATTTTGTTCATGAAGAAAAAAGAATCTAAAGAATTGCAAGTCTTTTTTATTTGAATATTGCAAATCAGTACTTCTCACCCTCAGCAACTTTAATATATGTACATTTCAACTCTCTGGATAACATTTAAGATAGGGAAAGTGATATACCGGGTGAAAATGCTCCTAAAATTGAAGTGATCTGAATTTTTAATTGTGGGGAAGAAGAGAGGATGTCAACAATCACAACAAGGTACAATGAGTTTTAAAGATGTTGAGGTTGAGAAACATCATTAACATCATTTGACTGAAAAATAAATTAATAATTATAGCAGATAGACCTAATATCTGCAGTATTAAAGGAGCAATCAGATGTAAATGCAATTCGGCAAATTTCATAAGCCTTCCCCCAAAATGGTACCATTTACTGGGTTGCTATTGGGAATTCCAGGAGTTGTATTCCCACACATCTAGCAAATGGAAGGTTGAACTATGTTTTCTTCAGATATTCATTCATGCAAGTGTGAATGAAAGTATTCTTTCATCATATTTATATCGCTATGTATATCACAATCAAATGTCCCTGGACAGCAAACAAAAAAAGGGAGCTAAAAGCAATATATATGAATGCATATTAATCTTAAAAACTTAAAATTATAAAAAAACACAAACACTGAAATACAATAAAAAAGAGATTGGCAAAGAACAATTGTTAATTACACAGGAGCCATATCTAAATTTTGCCAGTTCCTTGAAGTCTGGGTTTGCTGTCACAACATGAGGGACTTATTTTATTTATTTATTTATTTATTATTTTGTCAAGAGATTATAAAATTACAGGTATAAGTATATACGTGGTCATGAGTACATGAAATGGATATATACATAAAAATAAAAAGAAACAATAGGACAGGCACAGTAGGCACATTGGTGCACTTATACATGTCCCCGACAGACCTCTTAGGAAAGGAGTGGTCACTAGTAGACAGTCTAAGGTTGAAGATTTTGGGGTTTGGGGAAGAAATCACAGAGTCAGGTAGAGTATTCCAGATATTGACCACTCTGTTCCTGAAGTCGTATTTCCTGCAATCAAATTTGGGGCAGTTAACCTTGAGTTTGTATCTATTGTGTACTCTTGTATTGTTATGGTTGAAGCTGAAGTATTCATTGATAGGTAGAACATTGCAATGTATAATTTTATATACGATACTTAGATTGGACCAAAGGCGGTGTAGTTCTAGTGTTTCTAGATCTAGAATTTCAAGTCTGGTGGCATAAGGTATTCTGCAATGAGTAGAGGAGTGGAGAACTCTTGTGAAATATTTCTGGACTTTCTCAACTTATGTGCTCATATCAGATATGTAATGCAGGTTCCAGACTGATGAGCTGTATTCAAGTATAGGTCTAGGAAATGTTTTGTATGCCCTAGTTAGTAGTGTGATATTTCCAGAGAAACAGCTATGTAGGATTTGGTTAATGACTCTTAATGCCTTTTTGGCTATGTAGTTACAGTGGGCTCTAGCACTTAGGTCATTAGAGATGAGTACTCCAAGATCCTTGACAGAGTTTGGATCATCAACAAGGTCTTGACTATTCAGCTTGTATTTTATTTTCTGGTTTTTTTTTTTTTGCCAATATGTAAGACGGAGCATTTATTGGTTGAGATTTGACATTGCCATTTGTTTGACCATTCTGATACATAGTTGAGGTCTTTTTGAAGGGTAGTAGCATTATCGGTGGTGTTGAATAGCTTTACATCATCAGTGAAGAGAACACAGTTGCTTTTGACATGATCACAGAGGTCATTTATGTAGAGAATGAAGAGAGTTGGTCCTAGAACATTGCTTTGGGGAACATTACTGTTGACAGGTACAGGATTTGATAGGACGTTCCCAATTTTGACCATTTGTTGTCTGTTTAATAGGAATGCAGTTATCCAGTTATGAAGGTGACCAGAGATACTATAAGATTTCTGAAAAGTTAAGAGGAATGAAATCAACCTCACTTGGGCACAGGGAAAGGTGAGATGTTCCACAAAGCAGGGGCCACAACAGAGAAGCCCCATCACTTAAGATCCACCAAATGAAGCTGTCTAGATGATGAAATCTGGAACCTGCCTTCTCTATTGAATCTGGCATGATGGGTAACTGTAATTGGGAAGACATGGTTCTTCAAATAACTGGATCTCCTGCTCAGTAGAAATTTAAAGGCAAAACCAGCAACTTCAATTAGACCTGGAAATGGACTGGTAAACAATGAAGCTCAATGAAGAAGAACACATGACCACACATGCTGCTGCATTCTGCACTAGCTGAAACATCTGTACACTCTTCAAGGAAAGTGCTATATAGAATGCACTACAGTAATACAACCAGAAGGTGACTAGAATTATTGTAATTTGCTTCAAACAAGTAAACAAAAGCAGATCATTCATACTGGTAGTAACATCATACCTTATATTTATTTCGACATCATTATTGCTTTCTGCAAAAGAAAGTGCTTAACTGGTTATAAATATTTACAGCTAATTACATTATTCTTGGACTAAGCCATCTTTTTCAAAACAAACTAGATCATGGAAACAGGCATTATTTATTAGTTATCTTTCCAATTCAAGTTACTTTTTCATCAAACCAACATGAAGGAATGAATATTTATCACCATTATTTAATTAAGTGTGCTGTCTTTTATTTAAAAAAAAAAGGAAAAATCCTAAAGCAGCAGATACAAAAGAAATGTAAATAATTTGCATCACTAAACATAAAACAGCAAGAACAACACAAGAAGCATACAGACAACCATGGCTTATTTCAATAAACCAGAATTTAATGAATAAACCACAGTTGGCTGCATCTGCAAAATACATCAAGCAATGTATCATGGCAATTATTAAATTCAGAACACAGTAAGCCAAAAGCAAACAACCATATTGTGGCTTAATATGTTATATTACATGCTTTTTAGTATATCATATCTATTTTGCTATCACTTTTGCCTACAGAACATTCTTTTGGGGAACATGAAAATTGAAAGAGGAGGAAGCAGTACCCAAGGGAGCGAAAGGGGATTTTCAGAAATCTGGCTTTTCACAGAATTTGCAACTGCAAGATAGGGCAGTGGCCACTGTCTGAAATTTTGGGCCGATTATAAAGAAAATGAGGCAAATTCTTGGAAATCATTAGCTCTTAAGTAAGAAGGTAACTTTTGGGGCAGTGAGAAGGGGGGAAGGAAGGAAGCAAGCAAAGCAAAGAAGGAAGGAAGGAAAGAAGAAAAAAGGGAGGGAGAGAGGGGGAGGGAGGGAGGAGCGAAAGGAGGAAAGAAAGAATGAAGGAAGATGAGAAGGAAAGGAAGGAAAAAAAGAAAGGAAGGGATGAAGAAAGGAAAAAGGGAAAAGGAAAAAGGAGGGAGGGAAGGAGCAATGAAGGAAGGGAGGAAGGAAAAAGGAACAGAACAGAAGAACAGAACAGTTTTGCTTAAATATCAGTTTTAGACAGGAAAGGTTAACACACTGAGACATATCCTAATGTATTGATAAGAGTGGATAGTTAACAAAATATATAATAAATTAATTGATACCTCTATTGTACATTGTAAGAAATAAATAATTCAATATACAAGAGGTAGATCATTTCTTAAGTCCTTCTTGCATTATACAATATAGAGGTACATTAAAAGGAAAAAATAAGCCAGTTTTATTACTGCTATGAATGATTATTACAGTTGCATCTCTATGATATAGGAGAAGCTAAAAGATTGCGTAATTTAAAGGTTTTTCTTTCACAATTGAAATTGAAGGGGTGATGCAGATAGCAAACCAGGTTTACATTAAATGCAAGAAACAATTGGCATTGAAAAAAAATCATGTCCTGAAACCATTTCTATCTATCTATCTATCTATCTATCTATCTATCTATCTATCTATCTATCTATCTATCTATCTATCTATCTATCTATCTATCT
>BLBF01000043.1:11563442-11576304 GCA_015471245.1 Laticauda colubrina
AGCTTCCTTCGGGTATTATCCCACGTCATTGTAGTTCTGTTTGCTTGTGTGGCATGACCATTCAAAGGCATGGAATTGCTTCAAATGATGTTACCTATTTTCTACTTGTGGATTAATTTATAAAATATAATATAAACTGTCCTTCATCACAAGGACACAACTTTAAAGAATAAAGTCCTCTCCCCTCAAAATCTCTTCCAGGATGGCTGTTCCTAGTCCATTAAAATGTTTTAGAGTTAGTACTGTATTAAATTTAGAGATAGGTATTTGGTTTAATTATATTAGTAGTGTAAAGCAGCAGAGACTGACTACTGAAAATCATACCTAGGAAGGCCATCAAATCTAATTGCATATCTACCCACCTAACATAATTTTAAGGCTGGGTATATCATAAGCACTACATCCCATGAAAAGCCTAACATAGCAATTTCCAATGAATTAGTCAATTAAATAATGTTAAACTACTTTTCCTCCAACAATCTGGGCTGAAGCAGAATTAAACCATATCTGCTCCTTTTTTGTCTGAATGGATTTTATCGGAAGGAGGCTTAATTTCGCATCCACATACACCAGCAACTTTCCATTCAAACTACCTCATTCAGAAAGCATGGAGGAGGTAGTCAGCAATAGCAAAACTAACTCAATATCTTCCAAATGGGATAGGCACAGACCCCACGGGCTGAGGGAGAGAGAGAAAGGGATACTTGGTCCAGGCTAATTTAAAATGCTTTAAAGCCTGGGTTCAGCTTCAGCAACACATCCTTGAAGTTCTTCTCTTTGTAGCACTGTGCTCCTTGGCTTTTGAAATCCAGCACTCTTGGATTTCAAGAGTGCTCGGCAGCTGGAGAAGCAGCACTGGATTTTAAAAGGCAAGCAGCTCAGTGCTACATGAAGTGCCAGGAAGCCAGTGAATTAGTCAATTAACTAATAATCTTAAACTACTTTCTCTCCAACAATCTGTGCTGAAGCAGAATTAAACCTTATCTGCTCCTTTGTTTTCTGAATGGATTTTATAGTAAGGAAGCTTGATTTCACACACACACACCCCAGCCATTTCCCATTCAATCTACCTCATTTAGAGGACATAATCATAATCATGGAGGACATAATCAGCAACAGCAAAACTAACTCAATATCTTCCAAATGGGATAGGCACAGGGGGAGAGGGGAGGAGAGAAAGGGATTCTTGCTCCAGGCTTAAAGCCCAGCAGCTCCAACAACATATCTTCAGCCTCATCAGAGGCAAATGGCTGGGAGGAGAAGGGATGGGGCCAGCTAGAGACATGATCTAACAGTTCTTTGAACTGGCAGAATCTTAACATCCTGTTGTATAGAATTAGTAGGGACCGGTAGAATCCCATCCCGGTACCTATTAATCTACTTGCATTTGCATGCTTTTAAACTGCTAGATGGACAGGAGCTGAGGCATATAATGGAAACTCATTCCATTGCATAGTGCTCAGGTCTCAAATCAGGCTATCGGCTTTCCGATAAGCTCAGCATCTTTAATTGCCTCTCTGCCCTCTGTAGTATATAAGTGGATGAGTCAATGAGTTTTTAAAAGTGCCCTCCAATTCTGGCTTCTCATACCATTGTAAAGCCTCTGTCAGATTTCACTTGCATTTTGTTCCTTGTTTTACTTTGTAAATCTTTGTCTCTAAAAATTCAGCTCAACATGTTTGCTCTCCTGTTTATCATGAAAGTATTCAATAAAGGAAAGGAGATCAGAGGCAGATGATTGTTTTACAAATATTGGTGGTAAATTTTAATTTACCTCTGTATAGTATGGTATAACAAATAGGATCCCCTGATTTCCTAGGGGTAGGAAATTATTGTCCGTCCAAGATTCCGAATTTCAGGGAAAGTGTTGATCAGTCTTCAAACTGTTGTCATGAAAATAATGCTACAATTAGGTCAGTATTTTGTGGTTTCAACCACAAACTTGAGATTAGACAAGCAAATATAATGAAAGCTTTGAATCAAGAGACAAAAACCACAGGAAATATTTCTAAGAATCAAAAACACAATTTCTCACAGCTTAAAATGAAATAAAGAGCAAAATATATTGTTGATACATTTTTTTTTACTTAAGATATTAAGAACTCTTGTGTGTGCTGAAGTCTTTTTGACTTAGCATGGAATAATTCGAAATGCATAAAATGATAGGTGATATCATTTTTCAAGATAAGCAAATGTTATGATAAATCTTAAGATAAAAAGTTCTAGTCTTTGCAATTTTATGCTTTTTACACATTTCAATGCTTGCACGATCCATTTAATGCATTCTATTTTATGTACTTTTACATCTTTATAATATACTTTGAGCAACATATAATAAGTTTGTCTTTTCAGTTCATTTACTGATTCTTTAATATGCAGATAGAATACATTATAGTATGTGAGACACACAAGGTTTATCTTTGTGATTTATTATATTTTTCAGTTAATCTTGGGAATTTAACCCGAAACACATTGGGGTAAGTTTTAAATTTTCTGGAAAAGAAAAGCCTGCAAAAATTTTAAATGGCTATTGGTATGCAGAATATATTACACTGACCATGGCAACCTATGGGTAATAAAAAGAATTTAGTAGAAAAGATTCCACTGGAGTTCGGTGGCATATAAATTTAAATAAAGAAATGCTTTCTTTTTTAAAAAGTTTGTCATATATTTTCAAAGCACACTTGATATATTTTTAGAAAAAGATAATACTAATCATATGAAAGCTACAGAGAGTAAAACAATAGGGGACTGTCAACCCAATATGAAATATCACAGAAGTAACATATTTCAATGTATTGGTAGTTTCTTTTTTTTTCATGAAGCTTCAAGTTTCAACAAAAGATAAAGTATAAGGAACTCCTGCCCTCCCAAAAAAGGAAAAATCAGAAATAGGACACAATTAGAACTGCACAAAAATAATTAGTAAAAAGAATGTTTTGATTTGCTTTGTTTCAATTAATATCATACTATAAAATTAACAATAATGCCTAATATTTCTATCATCAAAAATAGTTCCAAATATTAAATCTAAATATTAATGTTTCATTTCTTTCAAGATCAAGCAAAAAGTCCAGAAGTGATTTCCAAGTAGAAACAAAGCATTCTTTAATCAAAAATGTCAATTTTGCCATCTCAGCCAAATTCAACTTCAACATTCATTCTTCCATTTTAGGAATAGCAGGAGTACTTTGACATATAGCATGTGACATATAGCAATAGCAACAAGACTTACATATTGCTTTACAGCCCTCTTTAAGCAGTTTACAGAGTCAGCATATTGCCCCAGCAATCTGGGTCCTCATTTTACCAACCTCATAAAGATGGAAGGTTAAGTCAACCTTGAACCATTCAAGATCGAACTGCTGGCAGTGAGCAGTGAGTTAGCCTGCAATACTGCATTCCAACCACTGTGTGACAATGGCTCTTTATAAGTAATTTGTAAGTTTTTGTGTATACAAATATCCTGCTGCTATTGTCAAATATAGAAACAAAGTCCCATGCTTTCTCTTACTCTGTTTATCAAACCTACAAGGAAAACCTTTGACTTCTATTGTACATTTATTTTAAGAATTCTCTGATTTAAAGTATCTATCTAATCTCAATGTTTCTTAAGATTCTTAAACATTTATCAAATATTTTAAAAGTATCTTTATGTTGTTTGAATTTCCAACATATATGTGATACTTCCTTATACCTATCTAATAATGTATAAGGTATTGAATACCACAGTTCATCATGTGTAAAAATTCTCAACCAAATTATAATTCAGTGTAATTTTCAATCTTTACTCCACATATTCTTCCACTGATCAAGCATTGTATCTAAAAAAATTACCTATTTAATCATTCAGTCCTTAATGTATTCATCTTCCATATTCATTTTCAATAAAAGTTTATCCATCTCAGTGATGACTTGCTCATCCTTAGTATACAAATCCAGTTCAAAATCAGTTTTCTCTTTTACAATATCATTTTTGTTTTCATTTACTTGAAGGAGAACCTAAATTAAAAACAAGAAAAGAATTGGAAATCGAAGGCCATATTTGTCAATGGTTCTCTTATGCTCAATTTGCAGAAAGATTTAAACTGAATAAGAAGAATTATGGTTTTGCTAGTGTATTTTCTTCATCATCAGAAATCTTATTGAAGACCTTCTTCTAATTCAGTATATTTCTATCCTATTGATTGTTCTATCCTCCATGAGTACTGTTAAAAGCACTTTTTGCAGCTTGGATTTGTAAACAATTGGCTGGTTCTGCTAGTGACATCAGCACCCTTCCTTGGCCAGCTGTCAAGAACGGGATTTCCCCTGGAGGCTCAGTGTACAATGAACATGACACATGTGCAGCTTCCAGCAGCTTCACAATGAAGGAATGCAGATTTGTGAATTTGCAACTGTTTGCTTTACAGAGCCATCAGCTGCAGACTTAACAGCTTATTTCCTTGTCAGCAATGCAAAAGAAAAATGAGCATAGAAGAGGAATGGTTCACAGCTCCTATGAGGATTGTTTGTTTGAAAGCCATTTTAATATCTAGTATTAAGGGTTTGTTTGGAGATGGAAGAAGCAACCAATGAATTCACTTGAAGCATTCCAGCATCAGTTGATAAACATCCTATCAACATTTATTGCACATTATATGTATTGGTTTGTCTGTCTTTGAGAAAGTTCTTTGTGTCAAGATGCAAAAGTATTTTAAATAAAATATATTCTTACTGTTGGGTGTTTCTCAGGTCTTTATTTGTAGTCATTACTAGGCTAGGTAATATAATTGGTGACATTAACTCTCTTGATAAAAAACATCAGCAAGAAGACAGTAAAGTTCAGAGAGCACCAAGAGTCAACAGTTCAACCCTGAGTTATAACAATATTCTCTTCTTTTGAGATTTGTTCTCAGTGGCAATATGAATAGCAACAGAGTTCTTATAATTTGATCTGTGACTAGGAAGTACTATGAATGACCACTAAACATTATCTGTGACACTGTAAAATATGGCACTCATTGCTATGAGGTCCCTAAAATATGATAGTTTAAGAATTGTATTAAGAGCTGAGCAATAAGCAGGAATATGAGTCTACTTTAAACTGCGAAGATTTGGACTAGACTAAGCCAGTCATAAAATATTCTTAGGTTCTAAAGTTCTTGTTCCTTGTCGGCAGGGGTGGAATTCACATTTTTTAACAACCAGTTCTGTGGGTGTGGCTTAGTTGGTGGGCGTGGCTTAGTTGGTGGGCATGGCTTGGTGGTCATGTTAGTGGCTGGGCATGGCCAACTCAGTATCACTCACATCGAGGCACGCATCTCCTCACCTGGCCTCCCATGACTGTGGGGATGTTGCAACAGTCATAAGTGTGAAAAATGGTCATACGTCACTTTTTTCAGTGCCATTGTAACTTTGAATGGTCACTCCACACAAGCAAAGTATCAGCAAAGGAGGGGGAAAAAATGCCAGAGAAGTTCCAGAGACAGGAAGTCTAGTCCTGCCAAGAATGCAGTAAGGGTTAACAGAGAGGCAGTTTCTGTAAGCAACACCAGAATGTTTCCTTCCTGCCTTCATGACAGGATTAGGCCAGTAATTTCTTCTAACAACCGGTTCTCCGAACTGTTTATAATGTTAACAACCGGTTCTAGCAAATAGGTGCAAACTGGTAGAATACTACCCCTGCTTGTGGGTCACAGGTAGGAACCTAACCTGCCAAGGATCTTGTTTGCCTCGATTATGTTCCTGTACATTTCCCTTACCTAGAATTTGTTGTTCAACTCTAGTATAAGAAAATTGTCTGTGATTTTATTTTTTTTACTTCTTTCCACAATTAAATAAGGCAATATTAGTTGTATATGTTCTACTTGGCATTACAATTACTTCCCAATCACTGGAATATGTATATTTCACCAGGGAAACAATGTAAACTATGTGTGCATAGCTTGTCTTAACAAGGTTAAACCAAGGTTAATTATCATATGTGGATCTGGTAATATGTCATTGCCTTTGGATTCTTCTACAAAAACTAAATGGGAGTTCTTTCAGCAGACCATTGTAGTATCTTTAATCTCATTTTTAGTTGCTGTAGAAAAATTACATTATGGATAAAGTTCTGAATCACAGTATACAAGAGATTGACCAACAGAAATTCTGACCTAATCCCACTTCAAACTAAGACATGGATTTGGGAGCTCATTTCTCTTTCTGTTTGTTTTCCCACCATTCTCAGGAAAATCTGTTTAAACATGTGGAACTTATTTATTGTTTATATTCCTATCCCATTCATCTCCAAAGGACATGCAACAGTATATTAATTAGACTCAGCAGAAATGTTGTGCATTGGCAGACTCCTTCCGAAGTCCTACATATCTTCTGCAGACAGATATGTTTATTTCATGAAAGACATGGAAACGTGCTGCTTCTGGCAATAAGGCTGCCCCAAAAGTTTCTGCATCTTGATCAGATCAAATCTGCAATCAGAGTGGAGAAAATGAAGAAAAAGTTTAAAAATTAGATACAGATGCCCTATTGGATCTACCCATTCAACCCAACCCTTCTGTAATGTATGAACCAGTTTTTGCAAAGCTCTTACAACTCCTATCTCTTTTATGCATTTTTGGAGCTGACTCTAACCGAAACACTGAATTTCAATTTCTTGGCACTTTTAATCATTTTTGGATATTTTGATTCCCAACAAGTTTAACTGGAATAGGTGCAATGCAAATTAAAAAGAAAACAATCCATCTTCTATTGGAAAAAAAAACCCAGAAAATTCTTAGCCAGTCTAAATTGTGGAATTACCTCTGCCTGCTATAACATTCAGATATTTGAAAGTATTAAATATAACCCCAGCTATCCTCAAAGTAGCATTTTCATAATTCTCTCATCAATGTGGCACTAGACTGGATATGATTAGTATAAAAGGCTACAAGCATACTATGAGATGATAGCATCTCATTGCTCTTTGTTCTTGGCTCTTTATGTGTTTTATTGTTTGTTATGTAAACATCTGATTTTCCTCCAAGAGTTCATGGCATTATACATGTTACTTTTTCTTTCAATTTTTATAGTAATAATCTGGCAGGGTATAATGGCTGCCTGAACATTACCCTTTGAATTTCTATTGCTGAAGGTGGACTTGAATTTGAGTCTTACTGGATCTTGTCTAATACTTTGAATTCTACATTACATGCAAGGAGATGTGTGTGTGTGTGTGTGTGTGTGTGTGTATCCTTATAGCTATCTTTTTTTTGCCAGATTGCCCTCCTACATAGGAAGAACCAATAACAATTTATAGATAGAAGAAATAAACAAAGGGAATCTCTGATACAGCACTTGAAGAAAACATTCAGTTAATTTTCCAGCAAATGCAAGGTTGTAAGCCACTTTTGCTGAGCCCAAAATAGATATTAATTGCCAGAATTAAATGCAGAATTTGCCTACAACTCATCAGGGATCTCAATTTCATAAAAGTGACCTATCTCATATTTAGAGATATGTGACAATGCACAATATTTTATTCATTTCTAATATTTCATTTTAAAGATAAAATTAAAATAAGCAATAATAGTTTATTCTTATTCTACTCATTGCTTATTGCAACAGAAGAAAATGTGTAAAATAATATAGACCTCTGAAAGATTGGAGAATGGTGGCAAAATTAAATACATAGGTTTAGGGGTTTTTTTTTTTATCTTTCCCTTTTCCTTTCTGATAAGGCTTGGGTATTATATATTGCTGCATGAAAATAACCTATGGTAGACTAGGGCTCTAGCAATATAAAATCAGCAAGAACAAAAGGAGTAAGATTTTGCATTATATTTTAGGCATAAACAAGTATTTCAATATTTAAAGACATTTATTTTTCCATAAATAGCTTTATGAGTCTTTTGGCTTGTAAATCAATGGGAAAAAAGTCTTTGTAGAGAAAAAGTAGGCAAGAAAAAAAGGTCATCTCTTCATTAGGCAGCTTCTTGCATCTTCTTCACCTCCTATTAAAAACAAAATATTTTGACCTACAGTAAAGCCTGTTGCACAGGACATGTCTTTACTGGAGTATCCCAATATCTGAAAGGCTGCTGTGTAATTGGAGGTTCAAATTGATTTTTGCCTTTAAGTTGACTGATTTTCTAATATCCCTGACACTTTTTTTTTTTTTGCAGGGAATGTGCAGGGAATGTACATTAAGAACAATGTTAGTGTAGTGTTGAAATTATCAGGTTAGAAACCCAAAGACCAGGAGTTCTAGTCCCACTTTTTGACAAACACCTCAGCCATGAAAACTAACTGTTTGACATTGGGCCAGTCCCTCTCTCTTAAGGCCCGGTCCCACTGCACTTACGGATGCAAAGAGGATGTAAAACTTTAAAAAAAACTTGCCATCCATTGGAAAATGCTATGCATCCGTTGTGTGCTCACTGCATACGTGTTTCATACAGTCTATCCATCGAGCATTCATCCACTGAGATTTCATCCGCGCAAGAAGTTTTGAGCTGCACAAAACTTTGTGAATGGATGAACTTTCCGCTGTGTATGATGTACATCCGTGACATATACGGGCAACAAACATTTGATGTCCGTTATCATCCATTAAATGTCCACTGTATCCTCTCTGCATCCTCTGGCCATTCCCTCAACTCGCATCCACTGCAGCTGAAAATGGAAAGAGGGAGGAAACGAAAGGTTACATGGAACGTCTACACAGCTTTAGTAGCACGGAAATAGAAAGGATGTAAGAGTATGCATCTCATATATAAAGTATTAAAAATGGACAAAACGTTTGTATCTGGGATGTATCTCGTATATTTAGGATGTCTGGAGTATGTCTAGAGTATGTGGAAGGACACCTAGCGGACAACCGATATTTCCTATAAAAAGGGGGAGAAAATAATCTGGATCTCAGTATGAGTCCAGCAGACGTGGTGTACAGACCTCTTCCCCCTTGGTCTTGGTCTTCAACATCATCAATTGTTCTCCACCATGGATCATGACACAGTCCATATGATAGCTGCACTCATTCATCACCAGAACCAAAACCGGTTCAGACTGTTTCACCTTTTATACAGAAGGAGAAGAAGGAGATGTCCAAGAGCTGTGTGGGTCCGAGGATGGATCGTGAGAAGAATGGAGTTGGGACTCTATGACCAGTTGATGGTGGAGCTGAGGAATGAAGATCCTTGTGCATTCCATCACTTCATGAGGATGCCACCATCCATGTTTGACCAACTTGTAGAGCGTCTGAGATCCAGTTGACCAAGCCTAGCACCAAGCCTAGCACCAGGTTCTGTCCAAACCTGGACCCTGGACTGTAGGTGGCACTGACTCTGTGGCACCTGGCCTCTGGAACCACATTCAGAAACATGCAGTATGCGTGGAGGGTGCCACACAATAGAATCAGCAAAGTGGTCAGAGAAGTGATGCAGGCCATCATCGAATAATACATGGAGGAGTTCCTCAAGTGCCCCACCACTGAACAAGGCTGGAGAAAACTTGCAGAAGAGTGGTATCAGAGGTGGAACTTTCCCCACACCGTTGGAGCCATAGATGGGAAGCACATGGCCTGCAAAACTCCAGCCAACTCAGGGTCCACTTATTACAATTACAAGGGCTTCTTCAGTATCATCCTCTTTGCCATGGTTGATGCTGACTACAAGTTCATCTACATCGATGCTTCAGGCAACGGGTCAGCTTTAGATGGCCAGGTATAAAATGCAAGTGACCTCAAGGATGGGCTGGAATGCAACCTCATCATGGGTTTTCCAGATCCAGACCCCCTACCCAATGACACACAAGGTGTACCCTACTTCATCATTGGTGATGACGCGTTCTCCCTCAGAACATACCTCATGAAGCCATATACTTCAAGATACCTCACCCGTGAAGAGAGGATCTTCAACTACAGGCTGTCCAGGGCAAGATGGGTGGTGGAGAATGCCTTTGGCATCCTGGCCAACAGGTTCCAGATACTTTGTTCTGCCTCTCTGCCTGCATCATGTGGAGCTGGGGCTGGGGGTGGGGGTGGGTTGGCCTCTGATGGCTGCTACCTCTTCCTCCATTTGTGACAGCAGGGCGTCATCCTCCACGGGATCCTCCAAGTCTGCCGGCATGGGGAGTGCAGGTGTCGGGGGGGGTCTCTGCCATGAGGCCCTCTGAAGACACCTGCCTGGACAGGGTAACTGGCTCCTGGCTGGAAGAGGACTGGCTGTCTGTGGGCTGTCTGAGGGAGAGGGGTCTCAGAGGGGCTGCTCCTCGGTGGCGGATCTCACCCTCCAGGAAACTACACTTGGCCATGATGTCCATCTCCTGGTCAGTGAACTTGACAGCGGCCTGCCTGGATTTTTTGAGGTGTAGCTTGCCATGCCAGGTGTGCATGTGCTTCCACCATCCCAGGAGTACATCTGCAATGTAGCCCAGGCTCTCTGCCTTGTCTCTCAGAGCTGCCTGTTTCTTCTTGGTGTCGCGATAGAGTCTGTGGCTCTTTCTCCAGAGGTACTCGTTCTCCCTCAGCCATTTCAGCATCTCATCCTCATGCTCCTCGGAAATGGTGTACTGTTTCCTCTCTCCCTTCTCCTTCCCTTGCCTCTTCCTCCCTCTGGCAGGGGCTTCATCAGGGCCTTCAAGGGCTTGAGGAGCAAGGCCTTCAGGGGCTTGAGCAGCAGGGCCTTCAGCAGCAGGGCTTTGAGGGCCTTGGGGCTGGTCCACCACAGCAGTAGCAGCAGCAGCAGCAGCAGCAGCAGCAGCAGGTTCAGAGTCAGTGCCAGGGGGTGGGATGCTGGTTCGGGCCTTCTTGCCAGGGCTGGAATGAGTAGGCACCAGCTTCCTCTTCTTGCCTGACTGACGAATCATGGTGTTCCGGCTAGATTTATGTGGCAGCCCATCTTTCCTCTGTATGCTAATTGCATGCATGCTGCATCCTTTTATATCCGCAGAGCTGATGTAATTCATACTCCCCGCGCGGCATCCGCTTTGTTTCCTTTCGGTGTCCATGATGCATCCACTTCATCCACTATGCATCTGCCCCTTCCGCTTTGCGTCCGCTTCGAAATTCTCCCCGGAACCACTTTGGAGGTGTCATCCACTTCCATCCGCTTTCATCTGCTAGGCTTCCTATGAACATTCATTTAACATCCCCCTACATACTACCCACGTCCGTTCTGTTCCGTTCTTTTTTGTTCTGTTTATGCAAATTATCACCACTTTTTGGAGTGGATGACAGCAGATGGAGCCACCCCCAAAATTTTGCTCATCTGCTGTGTCCTTTATGCATACATTTTGTGTCCGTCAGCCAGTGGGATCGGGCCTTTAGCCCTAGGAAGGTAGTAATGGCAGTAACCATTCTGAAATCTTTCCAAGAAAACTTCAGAGACCCATCCAGGATTAACACTGACTCAAAGACACACCAGGGCACAAAAAGTTATTTCTGTCAAGTTGTATGTATATTATCTTCCTGAGCATGTGTAAAACAAAGGGTAGTGGTTCTAGAAAGATAATAGGTTGTGATGGAGGCTCTTCATAAAAAAGAAAACATTTAACACAGAACTTTGTGGCAAGCATCAATTGCTGTCATCTTAATTTTCTGTATATCATGGCACGGTCACCTTTGACTGTTGTTTGCTTTTTTGTCCCTTTGACTGTTTCAAATCCTATAACTCTTTTTTATGAGAATACTCGCAGACTAAGAAAAGCAAATTCCTGCTTGGCTCTGCCGAGGAAGCAGTTTGCATGCCAGGTGTTAACTTGAGATCTTCAAACATGCTGGAATATATTAATGCAAACACGACATCAGAACAGTGCCAAATTAATGATCAGTGCCAGGTTATGCAGACCACACTCTCTATTATGGGTAGCACTGAGGACTTTTATGCTTTGTGTCTGTTATCTCACTTTCCAGATTATTAGAGAATCTGATATCAGTGACTAATTAGGCATTTTAATTACTGATTGGGGTTTGCATAAATTATGCTGAGATGCCAAAGTCTGGCTTGTTTTATTCAACGTAATATGTCAGAGGGTGCATGGGATTGTAACTTAATGAGATAACTGAAGCTGTATTCTCTGCACATTTCATTACTGCAGGCTCCAACCCAAAAGAGTCTCCCGATACTTGAGAATTTATCCCCCATTTAATGCATATCAATTAGCCTGCAAAAACCCTTTATCACATCTCTCTTGCCTTTTATTGTTATTCTTTAGTAATTGAGTGAGTTCTGTCTTTATCTTCAAACATACTCAGCAGTGCCAAAGGAATGAGATTGGTATATGGAATTCCCCATTTACCCACTATTTCCCTGGAAAATAAGTAATAGGGCAAAGCCTAAATCCATGTTTACTTGGCCACATAGGAAACAGAGTTAATAGAGGCAATTTAAAATGCTGGAAGAAATACCATGTCTAGGTATTCATCAGAACAACTTCATCCAGAAGAACATGTTTTAATGGTGGTTCCCCCACCCCCCCCGCCTGTTATTCTCCAAATTATGAAACATAATGAATGCTGAGCTCATCTAAAAAACACCAGGCTGGAGAAGATTGCTGCATTGTAAACTGTATTCAGAATAAAATTGGAATTTTTAAAAGAAAAAAAATGCAATATATGCACGCAGAACCTTGTCATTTGAGTAAATCCCCTTCTTACTCTTTTCCTCCATGCCATTGCGTATTCATTTATCAAGAAAAAAGTAATCTCTTCAAATGTAAGTTAATATGAATGGCTTCATAGACTCATCCAAAAAGTTTGTTTGTTTTTTCTCCAGTTTGATTTTTTAAAACTTTCTTGTCTACATATAATACATACCCACACTGCATATTGGACAGCTACAATTGAGAGAGTCTGTAGAAGCCTGATGATGGCAGATGAGATTCTGCTGAAACGTTGCTA